>QNUK01000471.1:75000-140000 GCA_013621035.1 Clarias magur | reverse complement strand
ACTGTGTTGAACTCGTGGCCATACGTTAGTAACCTAGTAACCCAGTGTTCGTTATTCCAATATTTAGTCCCCATTAATACAGTGATACAGGAAACTGTGTATATGTCTATGTGTGTTTGTTTTTTGCTCATTTGTATGTGTGTGTGTGTGTGTGTGTGTGTGTGGTTGCATGTGTGTATCCTTACCTCGACTGCATGTCTGAAGCTCGTTGCTGAGTTTTAGGTGAGTGTGTGTGTGTGACGTGCTGCTGAAGCTCCACTAGAGACTGAAGGTACTGCTGCTGTTGCTGCTGCTGCTGTTTATATCTCGATAAGACAAAGAACAGGCCCAGGATCACCTTCAGATTCCCCTTACACACATCTGTCAGGAGAGAACACGCACACGCACACACACACGCACACACACACGAACACACACACACACACACACACACAGACAGACACACACACGCACAGATAAATACTTAACAGTTAATGTGAAAACACAGTAATACCATCATATGCACCTTACACATCAAACACACACCACACACATACACACACCTAATAACTAACATGAAAATATTATAATACCCACAAATACACACACACACACACACACACACACACACACACACACACACACACACAAACATCATAGACAAATTATACATCATATATATACACACAATAAACATCTTACACACACAATAAGCGCACATTTCATGTTGCACACACACACACACACACACACACACACACACAGACAGACACACACACACAAATAAGGAAACACAACAATAGATAACTAACATGAACACATTGTAACCAACACACCTTACACATCAAACACACACTTTATAACTAACATGATTGCATGGTGATAGCATCATACTGTACACACACACACACACACACACACACACACACACACACACACACACTATAATACATATGAGAGAGAGATAAAGGGTGTGTCGTACCTTCAGCGCTCAGGCCCTGTACACTGACTCCTCTGGCTTCCAGAAATGTTAGACAAGACTCCACATTCTCAATCTGAAACACCACACACACACACACACACACACACACACACACACACACGTCTGATAAGAGTGTCAGAGCAGAAAGGCGTTACAAGTAATCCTGACTCACCGCTTATAAGAATTAGAATATAGTTCTTGTGTGTGTGTGTGTGTGTGTGTGTGTGTGTGTGTGTGTGTCTGTGTGTGTGTGTTACATGCCAGCTTTGATGATGTCATATGCTCACAAAAGATGGTGCTGTGGTAGAGACTCAGACACACACTCAATCACGACCCTCATACGACCCCAGAGGGCATTCCACACACACACACACACACACACACACACACACACACACAGCCAGGACACAGTGGCGTCAGTGTGTCACACCTACACCAGTGACACACTCAGGTCAGACCGTTGTGGTCCACGCGAGGGTCGTAATAATACAAAGGCCAACTGAGAGTATGCTAATTACACACACTCTCTCTCTCTCTCTCACACACACACATACACACACACACACACACACTGCATGTTATTAAGAAGAAAGACTTACATTGTGCGTGCAGTCAACAGGAAAAGTCACAAACTGCTGAGCATGCACACACACACACACACACACACACACACACACACACACACAGACACATACACACACGAAAAGACACACACACACACACATGGTGGTGTTAAGTTAGTCTGTTGGCTATAAAGGCAGTGTTATGTTAGGTAGACGTTTAGCTATAATGGTGGTGTTTAGGTAGACGTTTAGCTATAATGGTGGTGTTTAGGTAGACGTTTAGCTATAATGGTGGTGTTTAGGTAGACGTTTAGCTATAATGGTGGTGTTTAGGTAGACGTTCAGCTATAATGGTGGTGTTTAGGTAGACGTTCAGCTATAATGGTGGTGTTTAGGTAGACGTTCAGCTATAATGGTGGTGTTTAGGTAGACGTTCAGCTATAATGGTGGTGTTTAGGTAGACGTTTAGCTATAATGGTGGTGTTTAGGTAGACGTTTAGCTATAATGGTGGTGTTTAGGTAGACGTTTAGCTATAATGGTGGTGTTTAGGTAGATTGTTGGCTATAATGGTGGTGTTTAGGTAGACGTTTAGCTATATTGGTGGTGTTTAGGTAGACGTTTAGCTATAATGGTGGTGTTTAGGTAGACGTTCAGCTATCATGGTGGTCTTTAGGTAGACGTTCAGCTATAATGGTGGTGTTTAGGTAGACGTTTAGCTATAATGGTGGTGTTTAGGTAGACGTTCAGCTATAATGGTGGTGTTTAGGTAGACGTTTAGCTATAATGGTGGTGTTTAGGTAGACGCTAGCTATAATGGTGGTGTTTTAGGTAGATCGCTTAGCTATAATGGTGGTGTTTAGGTAGATTGGTTATTGGTACGGTGGTGTTTAGGTAGACGCGCGGCCATAATGCAGGCTGAAAGTAGACGCTCAGCTAATGGTGGTGTTGCAGACGCTCAGCTATAATGCGGTGTTTAGGCAGACGCCCAGCCGGTACGGTAGGTTATGGTGACGCTCAGTTGCAATGGTGGTGTTTAGGCAGAGCGGCTATGGGGCCGGTGTTTAGGTAGACGCTAGCTATAATGGTGCGCTTAGGTAGACGCTTAGATGGTACGGTGGTGTTTAGGTAGATTGTTACGCTGCAATAGGGTGCTTAGGTGACGCTTAGCCAGTTTTGGTGGTGTTTAGGTGACGCTCAGTCATCGCGGTGGTCTTTAGGTAGGACGCTCAGCTATAATGGTGGTGCTTAGGTAGACGCTTAGCTATAATGGTGGTAAGCTTTTAGGTAGACGCTCGCTATAATGGTGCTTAGGTATACCAGCTATAGTTGGGCCGGTGGTGGCTTTAGTAGACGCTTAGCTGGCAATGGTGGTGTTTAGGTAGACGTTAGCTATAATGGTGGTGTTTAGGTAGACGTTCAGCTATAATGGTGGTGTTTAGGTAGACGTTTAGCTATAATGGTGGTGTTTAGGTAGACGTTTAGCTATAATGGTGGTGTTTAGGTAGACGTTCAGCTATAATGGTGGTGTTTAGGTAGACGTTCAGCTATAATGGTGGTGTTTAGGTAGACGTTTAGCTATAATGGTGGTGTTTAGGTAGACGTTTAGCTATAATGGTGGTGTTTAGGTAGACGTTCAGCTATCATGGTGGTGTTTAGGTAGACGTTCAGCTATAATGGTGGTGTTTAGGTAGATGTTTAGTTATAATGGTGGTGTTTAGGTAGACGTTTAGCTATAATGGTGGTGTTTAGGTAGATGTTTAGTTATAATGGTGGTGTTTAGCTAGATTGTTGGCTATAATGGTGGTGTTTAGGTAGATTGTTGGCTATAATGGTGGTGCTTAGGTAGATTGTTGGCTATAATGGTGGTGTTTAGGTAGATTGTTGGCTATAATGGTGGTGTTTAGGTAGATTGTTGGCTATAACATTGCGAGACTTTTATCAGGGTTTTTATCAGGGCATGCATTGAGTTAACATAATATCAATAATTTTGCAAAAAACCTAATGAAATATAACTGCACATCGAGAAGTCATTTAGCACACAAATACACACACACACACACACACACACACACACACACACACACACACACACACACACACAGGGGTTCTTTATACTGGGGCACTAACTCAGATTTACAGTCTTCATAGGACACAAACCAATCCAGATATACATACAAACGCACACAAACATATTATTTAAGCTCATAGGATATATTTTCTTTTGTCACAGAAGTTCAAATTGGTGTTTAACCTCAGTGCAGGAGACACTTACTCAAAATATCTACAAAGGACATTCAGTCCTTCGCAGTCAAAAATACAGTCTGGTTTCTGAAAATGTTAGGACATGGATAAGGATAGTTATTTATTTATTTGTCTATCTGTCTTTTCTGTTCATCCGATATTCAGACAGTCAGAAAAATAAACAAAAAACAGTCTGATAAGGAAGACCTCAGTAAGTCTCTGTAGATCTCAGTGGGAGTGGGCTGTGGATGTTCTACCACCACTCTGATGTCCTACAGAATGTTTCTCAGACCTCTGTGGAACGACTGAGAAAAACACACAGACACTATGTACTTCTCTACAGAAGGTTTATAGAGTTTGTTCTTCAGGAAACCTACAGAGCATTTTAATCAGGGACGAATAAACAGACCAACTATCAGACAGACTGAAAGATCAGACAGACAGACAGACAGTTGGATAGAAAGACAGGTGTATGAAAGAGACCAGTGGCGTAGAGGGTCATGAACATCCTATAGACAGACGGATCAGACAGACAAATCTGTTAGACAGCCAGGGAGCCGGATTGACTGGACAGACAAACATATAGAAAAAAGAATTAGACAAATAGACGGACAAATGGATCAGACAGACATGAAGAGAGACAGCTGAGAAGAATGTTAGACTAGCTGTAGTAACAACAATGTGTACAGGCGCATAGAGTGTTAACATATGGAGCACAGATGATGCTTTATGAGATGCTCACACACACACACACACACACACACACACACACAAACACACAAACATAGATCAAAAGAGCTCCATACTTACGTACAGTGCTATAACACCACACAGCTGTGTGCAGTGTGACTCTGTACAGGCTAATCTGTATGCTAAGTATGCTAGTCTACCGTACAGTGTGTGAGCACCCCGGCCTGTTGCCATGGTAACCACTGTGGCTGGCTAAACTGTCAGCAAGCTAACTAGCCAAATCCACTCACTACTGCAGGTGACCTATCGTGTCCTACTGTTTAGCAGAGTCATGTGTATCTTACGTGTGTGTGTGTGTGTGTGTGTGTGCTTTTGAAGTGTGCTGTGGTTCATTAATGACTCTTCTAATTGGACAGATCGTTATTCTGAGGCGTTTGGTCTCACATCAGTGAGGAGTTTACAGCCTCACCACACTCATGGTGTGTGTGTGTGTGTGGTGTGTGTGGTGTGTGTGTGTGTGTTGGGTGGGTAGATAGATGTGTGTGGGTATCTCATTTCCTGCTATAGGTTTATTAAACACACACACACACACACACACACACACACACACACACACACACACACACACACACAGTGTTTAACTGTAATTATCCCAGCGTATCTATCTGTCTATAAGTCTGTCTCTCTCTCTCTGTCTGTCTGTCTGTCACCTCTCCTCGACTGATACACCTCAAACACTAGACAGACGAATCAAATGTGAGTCTATTGTTTGTCTGTCTGGTTTATCTGTCTGATCTCTTAGCAAACAGTCAGGGCTGACACATCAGACAGACAGACAGACAGACAGACAGACAGACAAAATAAGCATGACACACAGACAGGTGGAAAGAAAACAAATAAACAGTGACTGTACATAACAGACAAATAAAGACACATCTTGTCTGTATGAGACAGACAGATCAGATAGATGGAGTGGACATTTCATACAGCGAAAGAGATCAATTGGACAGATGGTTCAGATAGACAGACTGGTCAAATAGATCAGACAGACAGAGATACAGACTGACAGATGAGACAGAGACGTGTGTCAGACAGACAGACAGACAGACAGACTGATGGACAGAAAGATCAGACAGATAAATCCAATATATCAGACAAACAGAGCCGACGTCTAGTTTAATTCTAGTTTAATCACGACAGCTTAGCTTGCTCATGCTAACACACATCACTGTAGATCAGTTAGCACTCGATGCTAAATGTAATAATCACATGATTAAAGTGATAACGAGTTATTTTTAGCGATGTTTTCCGTCTAATCCAGCAGCTCCGTCACCGCGCGCGTGTGTGTGTGTGTGTCACTCTTCACAGCACACACCAGCTCACTAAACACAAGTTGAATTCCTGAAGCGTCTCCTGTTTGTAAAATGTTTAAAACATATCGGATGTAACTGTTGTTGTGATCGTTAGTTCTGTTTCATTTCCACTTCTTGTGCTCCTTCGTGTTTTGTTTAAAAAGACCTCTCCGCTAGTTAGCGTGTGTTATCAGCTAGCTTATCACCGGGGCATATCCGCCGGTTGCCTAGCAACAGAGTTCTCATGATTTGAACCACTAATTTGAGTGACTCAAAACCCAAATAAAATAAGTTTCACAAACTTTCAGAAACAAACTTTCTCTTTCTCTCTCACACACGCACGCACACACACACACACACACACACACACTCTTACAGTTTATTTACCTTATCTTTAGCTTGTCACACACTTGAAGGCATCATCCACACACTGAATACAGATACATGTGTAACTGAAAGCTGGCTGCAGGTGTTCAAGTGTGTGTGTGTGTGTGTGTGTGTGTATGCCCACATGACTGTAAAATGTCTCAACTTCCCCTAAACAACGGTCTCTAGACGCACTTCCTTACTGTAAAACCCCCACCTCCCCAAAAATACACCACACACACACACACACACACACACACACACACACACACAATGTAGACACACATAAAAACAAACACAAACACTCGACATACACCTTTCCACCATGCACTGTAACACCACAAAACAAGGTTAAGCAAAGTACAGTAAACACACACACAAACACACACACACACACTTTATTGGGAAGAGTTATTATGGGGACAAAACACGTTCCTGTGAAGTTAACATTCTGACAGAGTAATGTCAGTGTCATCCCCAAAATGAATAAATACACACACACACACACACACACACACACACACACACACACACACACACACACGCACATGCACACAGGGAGCTCATTATGAGACTAACAGCTTTAGATCCATTTCATAATCATCTACAAAACACAAAAACACATTCATGATAAGAAGAGCTAAACACTACCAACTGACAAGGTCTGCGAGCTCATCCTCCTGCCAGTCTGACACCAATAAGCTCCTCCTCCTGCCAGTCTGACACCAATAAGCTCCTCCTCCTGCCAGTCTGACACCAATAAGCTCCTCCTCCACCTGCCACCCTGTGCTTTATAAGCTCCTCCTCCTGCCACCCCAAGACCAACGAGCTCCTCCTAGAGCCATCCTATCCATCTGCTTCTATTTTTCCTAATAAAGCTTATGACCTTTGACCTTTCATCATGCATTATAAAACATCTGGATAATATCGTACACTGCAATATAAAGGTTAAATATCATGATGTGAGATGATGAGAAAGAATCTGACTCACCATCTGAGAGTGACTCCGGGGGCAGTCTGTAATGTCCTCCACCTTCTCATTCGCTGCGGGGGGAAAAGCAGAACTCAGCCTGAGCTGTAGTTTACACACACACACACACACACACACACACACACACTCACACACACACAAACCACGCCTTCACTGTCCAGGACTCTTCGCCATGAGGGAGCCAGAACCGAAACTACACCATGTCCATGTGTGTGTGTGTGTGTGTGTGTGTGTGTGTGTTAGTTAGTTAGTATATATACTGACTCCTGTCTGCTGTTACTTCATCAGCTGTTGACTGAAAGTTTCTGAGCTGCCAGAGTCAAGGGCGAGGCTAGTTTCAGATCCTCCCAGAGGAGGGAAAACACATACACACATACACACACACACACACACACACACACACACACACACACACACACACACACACACACACACACACACACACACACACACACACACAAATGCTGGGCTTGTTTAAGGAAACACATGGGACACAGATGCATTAGTAAAGATGAGAGACTGATGTGTGTGTGTGTGTGTGTGTGTGTGTGTGTGTGTGTGTGTGTGTGTGTGTGTGTGTGTGTGTGTGGACTATAAGGATGTGAGTGTACTATTTCTGATGTTTCACAGTATTTATGTTATTTATTATAATGTGATATTATCATCTCTAACAAACACATCTCATTAATCTCATAATTTCTAAATCATTCAAATAAAATGAATAAACACTAAAACTCAAACACTGGCTGCGATGACTTTGCTTTAAACACTAAAGTTCACACTGAGGGTTGAGTTTGGGCTGGTTTGGGGGCAGGGCTTGGAGGAAAGCGCTATCCACCCTCTTCCACATGCACATGAGTTCACTCTGTGTGACGCCTGTAATTGGCTTGTGTCTCTGTGATTGACAGGGAAGACAGAAGCCAGACCCTCCCACCCAGACAGCACAGCTGTGGAATCCTTCGGGACTTTAACTGGCACAGACTATCATAGAACCGAACATTAGCAGACACACACGTGACATGTCGTAATGTTCTTACCAATGATCTGTATGATGTGCGCTAGCAGGACTCCGTCGGGAATGTCTAGTGTTAAATCCTTGATCAGTCGAGGACAGCCTGCTTTGCTCAGATAGTGATTCGCCCAATCAGTGTAAATCTGCAACACACACACACAAAAAGTCATATTAATTTAATAAGCTGGTTGTCCACGCTAGTGCTGCTGTACCATCAGTCTGACGGATAATGATAATAATAATAATAATAATAATAATAATAAACACATCCTGCTGCTGTCCCCTTCAAACAATCCTTTGTGGAAGTGCATTTTTCTAGCCAAAGAGACTGCAGGAAACAGGACGTTCATGTAAGCAGAGGTTTGTAGTATTGCCATACTAGGTGGGAAATTTGAACGGTGTCTTCTAGCACAGTTATGGACCATTTAAACATACTTTACAATTTTATTCATCCCTTCCTTTAGTGTTCTACCTGCGAGATGTAAAACCAGTGATGTGGAACTTGCTAGCTAAGTGTTTTTAAATGAACTGTGTCTGTGTGTCAGGGTTAAACCTGTCCTCTGTTAGGGGCTACTTCCTGGTTTTGTATCCCGGTTTTCATGCCAATTGGGTCACTTAGATTTAGATTAATTGTAGGACTGAACTCGTGTGAGCTTGACATCCTGACTCACTTAGTTCAGTTTACATGGAAAGTCAAACTGCCTAAAACTCAGTGAACTTTCTTCTGGTAAAAAGCAAACACATGGATTTGAAAAAAATGAGACATTTCTTTTTTTCTTTCCAAAGATGCAGACACTCGTAAACGCTAATTCGGCGAGCATTCATAACAAGGCTCGGATGGCCGTTCCGCAAAAAAACAAAAGTCCTCATAAAACCCTAACGATTCAATTTGAGATCAGTCACATCCAATTAAACCCATTTCACTCAGAAACACTCGCTGCCTTTGAAACGCTGCTTTGTGTTGTGGTTGGAGGCCGCGATGACAAGTGCAGTGAAGAACTCCTCTCAGTTGGTCATGGTCTTTCTCAAACATGACGCTAACAGACTCGGACTCTAACCAAGCGCTATGTTCTTACACAATACACCACGGGAATGCTCGGGGGATATGACTGAGCAGCGTGTGGTAGGCTACCTCTGGAACCTCAACAGACTTCTTGGGACCAAGTATTGCAATTGAAATTCAAGACCTCAGACCTAAATTCCATGTGGCGTTATCGCTTTCGCATGGCTGCCTCTTTTCACCAATCGCTTGTCTAATGTCTCTTGAAATATTTGGTCAACATTTTCCCGGTTCTGCTACACACTTCTGCTATGTCAAACAAACCAAACGGACCTCGTGACTATTCTGAAACCAGGTAACACAAAACACACAAAAGTACAGTTTGAGCTTCTCCACCAAACCCAGTGGTCATTTTCAATTCCTGAAAAGACAATATGAGCTTGTGATATCTAACAGTAGCAACTTCCTGTGGTTTACTGTACATTGGAGGGGAAGATGTAGAGATGTTAGAGAAATTAAAAAATTTCCTCATTCATGGGGCATTCCGCAGGGGTCAATTGTGGGCCCACTTAAATAAACACATTTTTTCCAATCTAAAGATCTTATGTTTTATTTTCTTATTTTACAATAAATGAATAAATAATAGCGATGAGAAATAGTGTTACAACTAGTAACTCACAAGAAAATTCACAAAAACAACCTAAAAGATCTCAGAAGATTCCACGGTTATAGTTTGACCAGTAATGACTGAGGCGGTTTACAGGAAGTGATGTTAGCACTGCAAACAGAACTCCTGTTATGTGCTTGATGTATTCGCCAACACATACTTTTATTTTTGAGGACGCGTCAGACGATGTTTCTCACAAAGCCTTCAAGTTAAAATTAGTCATAGCATTGTTGCTGATTGACGTCGGTTTCCCTGGTTACAGAGCCATCACTGTGTAAAGTCCCTATTATCATGACTGACCGAGCGTGAATCTGACACGCGCCACTCTGCACTCCTAACCGAGCGTGAATTTAAAAGGTGCCTCTTATCAGGAAACGTGATCCCGACTCGGCTAGCGCGCACTCCGGAGGATTCTCCTGCTCGCAGAGTGATGGATCCCGGCGGAGGCAGAGTGTGCGCCTCTTACGCAGCATGTTAATGAGCGCGCCAATAAAAACAGACTGAAGTCACCACAAAAGTGCCTGCCATCTGAGAGCTGTTTTAACGTCCGCAGAGACGACAAAGCGAAAAGAGAGGTTTCTGTTCGTCTGCCAGGAAAATATCAACTGCTCTTCACAGCCAAGGAAACAAACAATGGATAAAAGCTGAAGAGAAAGTGGCCAATCCCACCGCGCCGCATGATTACCAGTCATTATACTCGATTAAAGAGTGTGTGTGCGTGTGTGTGTGTGTGTGTGTGTGTGTGTGTGTGTGTGTGTGTGTGTGTGTGTGTGTATGTGTGCTGCATCTTGTTCTATAACAAATAGGTGAATCAGCAAGAAATAAAAATGACAGTAGAGGACAATGGATTGTGTAGTGTTTTCTCCAGCTCTACTATGAGAACACTGATTTCTCTAAAAAGACTGAACACTCACTCGCTCATCATCTATACCATTTAATACTGTATTCAGGGTCACAGGGAAAACAAACCAATTAGTTCATTCGTATGCTACTCACGTAGCTAACGTATCATCACTAGATCCAAGGGTTGTACTGATTAGCGCTCAGATGAAGAAAAAGTTAAATGTGATATTGAAAGAGTTTTGCAGTTAAATTTACATAAAAACACTGATTAGCCTACATGCTAACCTCAACATACACCTGAAACAGCACATGCCATGGGAGCGTCCTTTTGTGACAAGTCTCTGGGGACGAAAGTGATAAAGTATATTCAGAAATATTGAGTTTGTTTCATGTTCAAGGTTCTGCATGCTCTCTTAAAGAGATATGGTGAGAAACAACTGATAGTGTGCTGCGCTAATTATGAATTACACACGTCACAGTGAAACAGGAGTTTCTGTCCGATCACAGGTTATAGGACTCGGGCTCACGGGTTACAGGTTACAAGCTGTAAAGTCTGATCTGAGTCACGAGTCATAAGCTTTGAAATATGAGTCAAATTATGAGCTATAAAGCTTTAAATCACAATGTGAGTCAAATCAAATACAGTTAAATACATTTGTTTAAATTGTATTTACATAGCACTTTTAACAATGGTCATTCACAAAGCAGCTTTACATAATCAAAAAGAAAATGAGGGAAATGAGTATAAAATGTTTGATTAAATTAGGACTATCAATATTAACACGTTAACATTTATGCGGTAATGTGATTAATCTAGAAACATTTGACCAAGTTTGACCATAATGGCTTTCCATAATCGCAGTGTGGTTACCCGGCTGTGTGTGATTACAGCACAATTAATGCTGATAATAAGGTGACTGAAAAGCTTCTAGATCGTAGTTTCAATAAAACCAACATTGTGTGTTCAAGCTAGCTTTAATAGGAACTATTTTTACAAGAATGCATTAAACATAAGACGTGGAAGTGGTGGCTCAGGCGTCTAGGGCTCTAGGTTGTTGCTTTTCAGATCGTGATTAATCACAGACTATGACTGATTAATGAGAGAGAAAAAAATGTTTGATTGACAGAAATAGATTGAATATAAAGAGTCAAATCAAATTAGAAGTCACATTAAAAGTTCAATTAAACCAGAAGTTAACTCAAATAAGGGGTTAAAAGAAATTGTGAGTGATTCAGAATTAAATTGTTAGTCAAATCTCTGAGCTCTGACTCGTAAGTTAAAGGCTCGGTATCCAGAGCCAAACCCTGTACTATATACTGTACACTCTGAATCCTGAGTCGATTCCCATACTTTACACTCTGAATCCTGAGTCGATTCCCATACTGTACACTCTGAATCCTGAGTCAAATCCCATACTGTACACTGTGAATCCTGAGTCAAATCCCATACTGTACACTCTGAATCCTGAGTCGATTCCCATACTTTACACTCTGAATCCTGAGTCGATTCCCATACTGTACACTCTGAATCCTGAGTCAAATCCCATACTGTACACTGTGAATCCTGAGTCAAATCCCATACTGTACACTCTGAATCCTGAGTCGATTCCCATACTTTACACTCTGAATCCTGAGTCGATTCCCATACTGTACACTCTGAATCCTGAGTCAAATCCCATACTGTACACTGTGAATCCTGAGTCAAATCCCATACTGTACACTCTGAATCCTGAGTCGATTCCCATACTTTACACTCTGAATCCTGAGTCGATTCCCATACTGTACACTCTGAATCCTGAGTCAAATCCCATACTGTACACTCTGAATCCTGAGTCAAATCCCATACTCTACACTCTGAATCCTGAGTCAAATCCCATACTGTACACTGTGAATCCTGAGTCAAATGCCATACTGTACACTCTGAATCCTGAGTCAAATGCCATACTGTACACTCTGAATCCTGAATCAAATCCCATACTCTACACTCTGAATCCTGAGTCAAATCCCGTACTGTATACTCTGAATCCTGAGTCGATTCCCATACTGTACACTCTGAATCCTGAGTCAAATCCTGTACTGTACACTGTGAATCCTGAGTCAAATCCTGTACTGTACACTCTGAATCCTGAGTCAAATCCCATATTGTACACTGTGAATCCTGAGTCAAATCCCATACTCTACACTCTGAATCCTGAGTCGATTCAAATACTGTCCACTCTGAATCCTGAGTCAAATCCCATACTGTACACTGTGAATTCTGAGTCGATTCCCATACTGTACACTCTGAATCCTGAGTCAAATCCCATACTCTACACTCTGAATCCTGAGTCAAATCCCATACTGTACACTGTGAATCCTGAGTCAAATGCCATACTGTACACTCTGAATCCTGAGTCAAATCCCATACTCTACACTCTGAATCCTGAGTCAAATCCCATACTGTACACTCTGAATCCTGAGTCAAATGCCATACTGTACACTCTGAATCCTGAGTCAAATCCCATACTCTACACTCTGAATCCTGAGTCGATTCAAATACTGTACACTCTGAATCTGAATCGATTCCCATACTGTACACTGAATCCTGAGTCAAATCCTGTACTGTACACTGTGAATCCTGAGTCAAATCCTGTACTGTACACTCTGAATCCTGAGTCAAATCCCATATTGTACACCGTGAATCCTGAGTCAAATCCCATACTCTACACTCTGAATCCTGAGTCGATTCAAATACTGTCCACTCTGAATCCCGAGTCAAATCCCATACTGTACACTGTGAATTCTGAGTCGATTCCCATACTGTACACTCTGAATCCTGAGTCAAATCCCATACTCTACACTCTGAATCCTGAGTCAAATCCCATACTGTACACTGTGAATCCTGAGTCAAATCCCATACTCTACACTCTGAATCCTGAGTCAAATCCCATACTGTACACTCTGAATCCTGAGTCAAATGCCATACTGTACACTCTGAATCCTGAGTCAAATCCCATACTCTACACTCTGAATCCTGAGTCGATTCAAATACTGTACACTCTGAATCTGAATCGATTCCCATACTGTACACTGAATCCTGAGTCAATTCCCATACTGTACACTCTGAATCCTGAGTCAAATCCCATACAGTAGACTCTGAATCCTAAGTCGATTCCCATACTGTACACTCTGAATCCTGAGTCGATTCCCATAGTGTACACTCTGAATCCTGAGTCAAATAACATACTGTACACTGTGAATCCTGAGTCGATTCCCATACTGTACACTCTGAATCCTGAGTCGAATCCCATACTGTACACTCTGAATCCTGAGTCAAATCCCGTACTGTACACTCTGAATCCTGAGTCGATTCCCATACTGTACACTCTGAATCCTGAGTCAAATCCCATACTGTACACTCTGAATCCTGAGTCAAATCCCGTACTGTACACTCTGAATCCTGAGTCGATTCCCATACTGTACACTCTGAATCCTGAGTCGATTCCCATACTGTACACTCTGAATCCTGAGTCGATTCCCATAGTGTACACTCTGAATCCTGAGTCAAATAACATACTGTACACTCTGAATCCTGAGTCAAATCCCATACTGTACACTGTGAATCCTGAGTCGAATCCCATACTGTACTCTCTGAATCCTGAGTCGATTCCCATACTGTACACTCTGAATCCTGAGTCGAATCCCATACTGTACACTCTGAATCCTGAGTCAAATCCCGTACTGTACACTCTGAATCCTGAGTCAAATCCCATACTGTACACTCTGAATCCTGAGTCAAATCCCGTACTGTACACTCTGAATCCTGAGTCGATTCCCATACTGTACACTCTGAATCCTGAGTCAAATCCCATACTGTACACTCTGAATCCTGAGTCAAATCCCGTACTGTATACTCTAAATCCTGAGTCGATTCCCATACTATACGCTCTGAATCCTGAGTCGATTCCCATACTGTACACTCTGAATCCTGAGTCGACTCGTGAATCCTAAGGCTTGAAGTTGTAAGTGAGAGGTTTAAATCTCCATCCCTGGACCCGCCTCATGCAACATGACAGTTCAAAGCCACAGATTATTGACTCTGTGATCAGTGAGATTATTATTACAGTCAGAGATTCACATGACATCATTAAAGAAACATCATGACATCATTACAAACTGCACGCTGGTAAGAAACGTCACGCTTACACAATTAAATAAACATTACACTTCTGTTGCTGAGCAGGTAATTTATGATGCGTCACTCTTTTCCTCCGGCTTACACTCATCTCTTCAGGCTGAAGCTCTTAAAGCTAGTGAGCGCGCACACACACACACACACACACACACACACACACACACATGCACGCACACACAGTGTCCTAATGAGCACATTCTTGCCTGGCAGATGCATCGCAGTAGCCATGCCACCCTCAATACTCAATGCATTAACACACACACACACACTCAACCTATGTCTCTAAACCCGACCAGCGGTTAGCATCAATACTTGTGTGTTCCTTTAGCTTAATGATTCTGTGTGTGTATCTGTGTGTATCTGTGTGTGTGTGTGTGTGTGTGTGTGTGTGTGTGTGTGTGTGTGTGTGTGTGTACCTGTCAGGAGTGTGTAAGCTGTCATATTGTCCGTCGTCTACCTCCTGCCGATAATACCAGCTGAGTGTGTGTGTGTGTGTGTGTGTGTGTGTGTGTGAGAGAGAGAGAGAGAGAAAGAGAGTTGCAGACTCTGCAGGTATAGACTGTAGTTATAACACAGGACCACCAGCAGGGGGAAACACACATCACTTTTTCAACTTGAATGGGACAAATTGTGTGTGTGTGTGTGTGTGTGTGTGTGTGTGTGTGTGTGTGTGTGTGTGTGTGTGTGTGTGAGAGAGTTCAGTTTCTGCAGAAAGCAGACTTGCTGATGTTTCACACACATTGTTCACACTGAGCTTGTGGTAATAAGGTGATAAGGTGCCGGGTCGCTCTGACTGGTGAAGGCATTGGACTATTCAAATCCCATGACCACCAAATGGACCCTGTTGGGCCCTTGAGTGAGGCCCTTAACCCTCAACTGCTCAGATATATAATGAGATAAATGTAAGTTGCTCTGGATAAGGGCGTCTGCCAAATGCCTAAATGTAAATGTGGACATTTTCTAAGGCTCTAGGTCGTTGATTTGGGGATTTGAGGACCTGGGATTAAGCCCCCTTGTTAGTGGTCCATCCCCGCCGAACTACGTAGCCACTGCATGTAGTTAGAAAAATGGAAGGGTTGTATTGTCTGTTATAAAACCTGTGCAGACCGAATAGTCTGCTGTGTCGACCCTCTGAGCCCAAAACTAGGCAGTGGTTAGCACTGTGGCCTCACACCTACAGGGTTGAAGGTTCGATTTCCACCTCAGAGTCTGTGTTATTTGCATGTTCTCCCTATGTTTAGTGGGTTTCCTCCAGACAGGCAGATTAGGCTCATAGATTTTTTCCAAATTCAATGTAGTGGCGGGTGAGTGTGTGAAGGTGAGCGTGTGAAGGTGAGTGTGTGTGCCCTGAGATGGACTGTTGTGCTCCTAGTCCCCTGGGATGGACTCTGGGCCCCCGCGAGCCTGTACAGGAGACTGTAGGAAATCTTAGGGCGTTAATCAGGAAGTCCATCAGCGTTTGACATGGGTGGTGTTCGATCAGAGACAGTTTTGTAAGTAACTGTAAGTACAAGGTACCATTTCATAAACAATTCGTAGCTGATTCTAAGGTAGTTACAAATCGCGCGAGCGAGAAACGTCAAGGATTTCATTCCGAGACAAAAGTTCAGTAAGAATTCCGCAAAAAGTTCAGGAATGTAGGGAAGCCCTCCTTAATCTCCTAGCTATCTACACACTGCGTTAGGGAGAAAGCGCGACGTTCCACACGGTATTAGGAGCCTAAACACTGAGTCTGTCTCATTCCAATTAATCAATGATTTAAATAATAAACCCTGGCACAGCAGAGGCCGGGATTAGCTTGAGACGCAAGTCTGACTCGAGGGAGAGACGTTCCCACAGTGTGTCATGTTCCTGTCCATCAGACGTCACTCTGTGACAGCAGACACAAGACGGCATTGTGAGCTCTGACAGGAAGTGAGCTGGGACACTTCCTGTGGGAAAAAGCAAGATTTAGCTGGTTCTTTTCACACACACACACACACACACACACACACACACACACACACACACACACACACACACACACACTGTCTATCTCTCCAGGTCCGACATTAACACAGCTGATGGAGCAGAAATCTGACATTTACAGCTTCACACTTGGTAAGTAGGTGTGAATTTATGAAGAGATGCAGGAGATGCTGCACTACACTGCTAATTGTGTTCTAGATTCCAGGCATAAGGAGGTTTGGAATGATCTCGGACCTTTATATTATTATTATCATTACATTTTATTTTAGCTAGTTGGGGATCAACGACAACAACGGCTTTAGGTGTCACAGCACAGGGACATTCTTTCCTTGGCGTATCCCTGCTTGTTCGGGAGCCGGGGTCAGAGCACAGGGTCAGCCATGATGCCCCGCCCCCGGGACCAGACAGGGTTAATGGTCTTGCTCAAGGGTCCAGCAGTGTGGTGGCAGCATGGTGAAGCTGGGGCTGGAATCCACGGCCTTCTGATCAGTATCAGTTCTCTGCGCTGTCACACACTGCATTATATTTTCCAGCCCATTTGATTTGTAACGCCATAAGTCGGATTTTATTGCTAAAGGAAAAAACTGGAGTGGAAAAGTATTTTTTATTTTTCACCAGTTGTGTAAATAATTGACCAGGCCAGCAAAGAGATTTGACCACAACTCTGATGGATTTAAAATAAATCCTACTCGACATCGTCATCATTTTTCTGAGCAAAGAAAATTACGATATTTTCTTTATATTTCCACTTATTCACATATATATATATATATATATATATATATATATATATATATATACACAATATTAGCTCTGTTAACTTCTGGGTTTCGGGGTCAAATCCCAAATAGCATTTTTCTAAATGGAAAGCTAGTAAGCTATGTAGGGTGTACAACCCTGAAAGTGCTTCTGTGACTGGGTGTGAATGTGGGCGTGGTCAGGCAGCTGCTCTCTCTCTCCTCAGTACTGCGGACCGTACAGACCGACTCTCACCCACGCCGAGACACACAGTCAGTGTCATTAACCACTGGACAACACAAGAGTAAAAGTACAGTTCATCATAATTCACTGCAGGTTTTGGCGCTGTGATTACGTTGCCATCTTTCCGTGAGAATATTATTTAATTTTTATTAAATATTAAACAATTTCTAAAACATGTTTTTAAACCTGAAAAATTACACAAGTTTAAGAGAAAAAAACGTTACATTTTTTGGCGGATGCTTGCAGATGCCCTGTGATTTGTGTTGTAGTTTTGTTTCATTTCACTTCATTTCCCATTAGGCACCTCGGTCAGGTGACGTGGGGCGCTCACCTGAACCGAGTTGGTTATTAGTTTTATTATAAATACTTTGGTTTCTTTGAGTTTCTTGTCTTGCATCTGTTGAAATAACCTCGTTTATGTCTGTGTTTAGTTCGTGGTTCTTCTATACGTGTTTTAGTTTCGTTTTCGTTTAAAGTGTATTTGTTTTGTCTGATTTCCCTGTTTGTCTTTAAATAAATACATCGTTTCCGTTAAAACCTGGACCTCCTGCATTTATGCCTCGCAGCCCGATTCCTGACAGCAGAACATCCGGCGACTCGCGTCCTACTTGTCTGTTATTTCAGTTATTTTAAACAGTCTACAGGAAAGTTGTATTTGTCGAGCTCTAAGCTGTTCCCAGTTACTAACCAATAAATACAGTTGTCAATTCATGATATTCCTCTTCTTGTAATTTCAATACTTAATTTACATTGTTGTTGGATATAGTTTAATAAGTAATGCTACACGATAAGGCTTCGAGTCGACCCTGTAATCGTGATCGGTATCGGCCGATACAGCTTCTAGTGATCGGAGATCGGTGATTGGCCCCAAACATCCTGATCGGAGCACCCCTACTCTTACCCATCAGATTCCTCGGTTGGAAGTTACTGTTGTATAATAAATCATATTTTATAGTATTGTATCACACAGTATAGTATTGTATGAAGAGCGTCACAATATATTGCGTAATATCTTTTGCACTATATGGCTTTGTATGGTATTATATCAGATCGTCGTCTGTATCATGTGTAGCTTATAGTACTGTAGTATATTGTATTGTATCATACCGTATCATTGCAGAGTATACTATCACGTTGGGATATCATATACTGTTGTATTGTATTATTAGAAGTTGGTATTATTTTATATTGTACTGTATTGTATAGTTTTGTATCACATCTTTCCATGTCATATTGCGTTATTGCATATTGCGCTGTGACGTATCGAATCAATCCTATCATGTAATAGAGTATTCTATCATATTGTGTTGTATCATATCGTATCATATCACATTGATCAGCCAGACAAGGAGAGGTTTGCTTAAAGTGAAGTGAAAGTGAAGTGTCACTCTGCAGTGTTTAGACCTGTGTGATGGGGAAAGCTGACAAAATAAAAAAGAGTTTTTGGCAATCACACTCGTTGCATTTCATTTCCATATGGAAGTTAATGGCATGTTTTAGTGTGCATGTGTCCGTGTGTGAGTGTGTGTAATGGCATGTTGTTATGTGTGTATTGCACATTCAGTAAACATCTGAAGTCACTGTAACACAGAAAATGATTTATTTTATGAGCAGAATTAATCACACACTGCAGTCACCAATAAAGTTAATTGAGTTTGTTTGAAGGTTGAACGTGCATCACAGTGCCGGGCTGTTAGTCTGACACACACACACACACACACACACATGGTCTGATGCTTTACAGCTGCATCACAGATTAATTAAACCATCCTTCCTGCAAATCCCTCAGGAAGCAAAAACCTGTAAAAATCAATGGGGGATGATGAAGTGTGTTAAATCCCAAAGCTACACCCTGTCGGCATTCTTCAACACACACACACACACACACACACACACACACACACACACACACAGACAGCAATGCTTTCCATCAAATACCAACAACCTGTTTCAACACACACACAGACACACAAAATAAAGACAAACACCAACATTAACCACTTAACACGTCACTTTCCACAAAACCGCAGGATTGAGTACTCATCACCAAACTTGTTGAATGTTGGTGTGTGATGGTGAATGTTGGTGTTTGATGGTGAATGTTGGTGTGTGATGGGGAATGTTGGTGTGTGATGGTGAATGTTGGTGTGTGATGGTGAATGTTGGTGTTTGATGGTGAATGTTGGTGTTTGATGGTGAATGTTGGTGTGTGATGGTGAATGTTGGTGTTTGATGGTGAATGTTGGTGTGTGATGGTGAATGTTGGTGTGTGATGGTGAATGTTGGTGTGTGATGGTGAATGTTGGTGTTTGATGGTGAATGTTGGTGTGTGATGGTGAATGTTGGTGTTTGATGGTGAATGTTGGTGTTTGATGGTGAATGTTGGTGTGTGATGGTGAATGTTGGTGTTTGATGGTGAATGTTGGTGTGTGATGTGGAATGTTGGTGTTTGATGATGAATATTGGTGTGTGATGGTGAATGTTGGTGTGTGATGGTGAATATTGGTGTGTGATGGTGAATATTGGTGTTTGATGGTTAATGTTGGTGTTTGATGGTTAATGTTGATGTGTGATGGTTAATGTTGGTGTTTGATGGTGAATGTTGGTGTGTGATGGTGAATGTTGGTGTGTGATGGTGAATGTTGGTGTTTGATGGTGAATGTTGATGTGTGATGGTTAATGTTGGTGTTTGATGGTGAATGTTGGTGTGTGATGGTGAATGTTGGTGTTTGATGGTGAATGTTGGTGTGTGATGGTGAATGTTGGTGTTTGATGGTGAATGTTGGTGTGTGATGGTGAATGTTGGTGTTTGATGATGAATATTGGTGTTTGATGGTGAATGTTGGTGTTTCATGGTGAATGTTGGTGTGTGATGGTGAACGTTAGTGTGTGATGGTGAATATTGGTGTTTGATGGTTAATGTTGGTGTTTGATGGTTAATGTTGATGTGTGATGGTGAATATTGGTGTGTGATGGTGAATGTTGGTGTTTGATGGTGAATGTTGGTGTTTCATGGTGAATGTTGGTGTGTGATGGTGAACGTTAGTGTGTGATGGTGAATATTGGTGTTTGATGGTGAATGTTGGTGTGTGATGGTGAACGTTAGTGTGTGATGGTGAATATTGGTGTTTGATGGTGAATGTTGGTGTTTAATGGTGAATGTTGGTGTGTGATGGTGAATGTTGGTGTTTGATGGTGAATGTTGGTGTTTGATGGTGAATGTTGGTGTGTGATGGTGAATGTTGGTGTTTGATGGTGAATGTTGGTGTTTGATGGTGAATGTTGGTGTGTGATGGTGAATGTTGGTGTTTGATGGTGAATGTTGGTGTGTGATGTGGAATGTTGGTGTTTGATGATGAATATTGGTGTGTGATGGTGAATGTTGGTGTGTGATGGTGAATATTGGTGTGTGATGGTGAATATTGGTGTTTGATGGTTAATGTTGATGTGTGATGGTTAATGTTGGTGTTTGATGGTGAATGTTGGTGTGTGATGGTGAATGTTGGTGTGTGATGGTGAATGTTGGTGTGTGATGGTGAATGTTGGTGTTTGATGGTGAATGTTGATGTGTGATGGTTAATGTTGGTGTTTGATGGTGAATGTTGGTGTGTGATGGTGAATGTTGGTGTTTGATGGTGAATGTTGGTGTGTGATGGTGAATGTTGGTGTTTGATGATGAATATTGGTGTTTGATGGTGAATGTTGGTGTTTCATGGTGAATGTTGGTGTGTGATGGTGAACGTTAGTGTGTGATGGTGAATATTGGTGTGTGATGATGAATATTGGTGTGTGATGGTGAATATTGGTGTGTGATGGTGAATGTTGGTGTTTGATGGTGAATGTTGGTGTTTGATGGTGAATGTTGGTGTGTGATGATGAATATTGGTGTGTGATGGTGAATATTGGTGTGTGATGGTGAATATTGGTGTTTGATGGTGAATGTTGGTGTTTGATGGTGAATGTTGGTGTGTGATGGTGAATATTGGTGTGTGATGGTGAATGTTGGTGTGTGATGGTGAATGTTGGTGTTTGATGGTGAATGTTGGTGTTTCATGGTGAATGTTGGTGTGTGATGGTGAACGTTAGTGTGTGATGGTGAATATTGGTGTTTGATCGTTAATGTTGGTGTTTGATGGTTAATGTTGATGTGTGATGGTGAATGTTGGTGTTTGATGGTTAATGTTTAATGGTTTCCACGAAGACTGTCCTGTCCTCGACTGATGCAGACAGCTGTTCCCTGGGGACCTGTGACTTCAGTCATTCGATAGCTCAGGACTGTAATTTCCTAAAGACTACCTCCAGGAATAAACTGGACTCCTTTAAATTTAAACACATCTCCTGTTATACTGAACTTCCAGTCTTACACAGTATTATGCTGCTCAATCCCTGCTATCCGTTATCACCCAGATGAGGATGGGTTGCCTGTTGAGTCTGGTTCAGTGCAGATGGCAGTGTTCGTTGTTATTTGATGGTGTTTGTTGGTGTTTGATGCAGTTCCATCATGTTATTTGAGATCGTGGAGACAGAAGGCCCCCACACACATCATGAAAAACATCTGGAAGGCATTTTTACAGCAAGCTCACTCTGCTTTTAAAACGCATGTCACATTTTAAAGCCATCTGCCCTCAGTCGCTCCTTTCCACCCAGTGAAACGGTCATTATCTTGTCCGAAGCCTTAATCCCACTTAATTCTCCCATAATGACCCACAGCAGTCACCCATAAACCAGAGAAACGGAGCAAAAAAAACATCTACAAACATCACAAAACTCGAGACCTACATTCTCAGATATCCGCTGGATTGGAAAATACCTCTGGAAGTGGAAAATAAGAATCCTGGTTTAGGATGGTGAACTAAATAGAAATGCTATCACACACACACACACACACACACACACACACACACACACACACACACACACACACACACACAAAGTGGCCAGTAAATTAAATGCCTGAGTCCACAAGAAAGTCAAAGGGCCGCAGAAAACAACTGCGCAGCGTTAAACTCTCATTTGGAGCAAAAAGGAAATCAATATTCGGGAGATTCTCAGGAGATTAAAAGCATAATTGTTTTCCAAACGATAAATCTGAGAGCAGAATTCTGCCTGGACAGCATTTCTCTGCATGATATTGAAGCCGGTGTGAAGAAAATCCATTGCAAGATCGCCGGCGTAGCCGTAGAGCGATTCCACTCTAACAGATATGCGGTGGCGATGCTGCACGTATCTGGCATCCATTTCCTGAGAGACAGCCGCGGTTAGTTAGCGTGTAAACATACACACACAGTATCGAAACACACAGAGAGGGTGAGGCGGGTCACACGGCACTTTCCTAAACCACACTTTACACTGTTATAGCTGTGTATCCAAATATGTTCTGACACTCGAGAGGAAAATTAGAGGCAGCGCTCGGCCTTGGAACGGCTAAAATGAGGCTAATGTGGCGACTTTACTGATTTAATGCTAGTCACAGATGGCAGCGCTGAAATAAAACACAACCCTGTGTGTGTGTTGCTGTTATGGGAAAATAATCCCAGCTGAAGCGGCACGATGAAGCGTAATTAGTGTTACAATACCAAAGTGATTAGTTTCCTGTGGCAGCAGGTCGCCAAGTGTTTTATTCCTCGTAAACGTCTGGAATCAGATTAACTATTACACTCATTAAAGTTGATCTCATAATCATTAGGTTGTATAATTTTATCTGTTTATAGTTACATTGATTGTTCACGGCTATAAAGTCGTTTTCTTATTCCCTTTGATGTGTTTTTCTCTTTGATGTTTTATATTTTTTTTATACTTCTCAGTTTACAATTACACGTTGCATTCTGGGTAATTTATATTGTTTTATAGATTTCTATTCTGTAAATCAAAAATCTTTTTAATTTTTTAAATATGGATTTTTTGTTGTTGGAATGTTTATCTTTAGTTTAATTCTATTCTTCTAATGCAATGCTCCTTTTGCTCTAGTGAAATCTTTCCATTTTAAACAACGTTTAATCTTTTCATTGCATATCCTGGTTGTGGTTGTGTGGGTGACGAGTAAAATTTGAATCTAAGACAACACTAAACCCCTCTGTCTTGAAGATGTGAGAAATTATCTGGGACGGTAACAAAGCACTGACACTGGAGACTCCTCCCATAGAGGAAAACTTCTATACATTTAATATATGTATTTTTTTTCCAATTCGTTAATCAGTGCACATGCACTGTGAATGGGCTGTTACTATGGAAACAGAAACATGTTAGAGGGTGCAGACCTCTTTGAGCTGTTGAAAAGCTGATTCGCTACAAATCTTCATTTGTAATGACAATAGATAGAAAGTTTCTTGAAGAGAACTTGCACTTCATGTCATATAAACCTCAGCATGTCAGCAAAGACATGTCATGAGACGAGGTCCATTGTATGTACGCATTCATGGGTGGACTGAGATAGCCCAGTTGTTTAGGCATTAGACAATGGTGTGGAAGGTTCCAGGTTCAAATCCCACAACTGCCAAGTTGTCCCAGTTGGGCCATTGAGCATGGCCTTTAACCCTCAACTGCTCAGATGAGATAAAGTACAAATGTAAGTCGATCTGGATACAAGCGTCTGCCAAATGCCCAAGTGTGTAGAAGAACGTCATATCAAGATGACAGCGTGTTATTTTTTATTTTTCTAAACATGTTTAACGGTTGTCTAACGGTTTGAAGATATGAAGCGAACTGAGAAAATACACAACATTAAAGGGTGCTTCAAAATGGTTCAAGTCGCTGCTGTTTAATCACATCAGTGTGAAGAATTTGTGGGCGTGGCCTGTCCTGAATAGAATTTAACGATTTGGAGTTGACAAAAAAAAAAAGATATTGTAAAATCATCAAAACATTTTTTTCTTCCACTGGAGTTGTGTGATAGCAACGATTTCTATTTATGTATGTATTTATTTATTTATTTCCAGAGAGGGGGGAAAAGGCTTCTCTAGGCATAAATATGGTGTTAAGTGGTCTTTTTTTTTTTTCATTAAACATTGGTTAACTGTTTTTTGCTGTTATTGCAGCTGTTTGAACAAATTGAATTCATTGTGTGAACCAGTTTGAAGTTAAAGTTGCTTTGATGAAATTCCTGAAAATCCAGTTTTGTTGTAAAATGAATCCTCTTAATTAGTCAGTCAACATTTCAACACTTTTAAAATTTATAAGATGGAAGCACTAGGATAAGTGGAAGAACATACATTTTAAAATGAATATACAGTACAACAACAAGCTGCAATAAAAACACCATCAAGAACAATTACAAAGTAAGCAAGCAGAATTAACCCGGGCTTAGAGTAGAGCCTTGAGTAATGCCACATTTATCAGTAATTTATTACAGTTTTATCGGAAAACGGATCTTCGCTCTCACTGACATGAGCTGAGACCTTTCCGTGCCTCTGAGTCACTCCAGAGCCTTAGCGCTGCTCTGTTATTAGCACGCTGCTAGCTGAACCTGTAGGAGTCACTTTCTCCAGAAATCACCCAACCCCCAAAAAAGTGCACAGCTAACCAGCAATTTGTCTCACACACTCAGAGACAGTTTCGAAACAGCGAAAAAGAGGTACAAAAAAAAGCACAACTGAAGGAAATCTAACAGATGATACAACGTCAAATGCTAAACGTCAACGCTGATAAATAAATACTGTAGGTGGGTTTCAGATTAGTGGTGCAGTTAGCAGTCGGCCTCCAATAATTACTCGTGGTGTCTGCTCGTAGAAGATCATTAACTCAGTGTTTGTGATATATACACATACACACACACACACACACACACACACACACACACACTTAGTATCTGAACTTGGTGACATTTAATAAGACTGAAATTTAAACCCCTCAGTGGCGATGCATCATTACTTCACTCCAGTCTTGGCTTTTAACCACCTCTTTTTTTTTTTCTCTGGCACAAAACCCAGACACGGTGAATAAATTTGGGTCGCGTCCCAATTCCAATTTTACGTCCGAGTGCTTTTACGAGAATAGCAGGTTCATCAAGGCTCCCTCCCACACGATAGAAAACAAACACAATCCATTATAGAGAGCGTTCTTGATATGATTCCTCGTCTATTCTCATATGATAAACTTGAGGTGTTGACTCACGTGATTTGAATCACTGATTCTTGATAGTGTAGACTGTTTTAAACAGCATTGTTACTGTACGTTTAACCTGAAGAGCAACACACGCACACATACGTTTTATTTTCGCATTTGACATTTTTTTTATGATCTATCCGATATCGGACACATGGTGGTTAGCACTGTTGCCTGGCACCTCCGGGATCTCGCAGTGTATGTATGTGGAGTTTGCATGTTCTCCCTGTGCTTGGTGGGTTTCCTCCTGGTACTCTGGTTTCCTCACACAGTCCAAAGACGGTGTATGTGTAAGGGTAGCTCAGTGGTTAAGGTGTTGGACTACGGTCTGGAAGGTCCCAGGTTCATACCCCACTGCACTGTTGGGCCCTTGAGCAAGGCCCTTAACTCTCAACTGCTAATATGTGTAATGAGATAAAAAAAAAAGGTAAGTCGCCAAATTATGAAATGCTTATGTAAATGTGTGCCCTGTGATGGACTGGCACGCCTCATGCCGTAAGGGGTTCAGGCCTCCGCGACCCTGTATACAGGACAAAGTGGTATAGATGATGAGTGAGTGAGAATCTGATACCTTTGAGGTGCCGGTTTACGTGATGTGAGTCAGTATTTTATGTTTCAGTGATCAATACCACTGATACACACTAGAGGGAGCTCTATCACACACCGCTACTACCTACACTCTCTCTCACACACACAATTACAGTGCTTATTACAGTAACAGTTTGTGGCTTATTACTTAGGACACTAGTGTGTGATTTGGGACGTAGACAATGACGTATAAGTTTACAAGTTTGTAGTGACCTCTTGTTCCGCAGAATTCCAGGAGCCCTAGATACTGTCTCCTCAAGATTCACTGGATATACCCCTAGTTTAAGAGTCCCCTGTTCCCAGTGTCCCACCTTCTCCATTGTCCCTCATGTCGCTCCTTCCTAATTAAGAATGGACAACACTGCTGTTTATCATTTACTGTGGATGTGTGCGGTTTGGGACGGAGCCCATCACTACTGTGTGTTCTTTATTGACGTCAGTTTGTCTGTTTTCTCTCTCTCTCTCTCTCTCACACACACACACACACACACACACACACACACACACACACACACACACATTGTCCAAGTCATTTTCGTCCACTTAAGGGTAAAAAAATGTAAATTATAAAGCGGAGAGCAATAATGACTGCAACATGACCACCGTCTCAAGCCTTAAGCTATAAAGCAGTCTTTCATCACCTAAACACACACACACACACACACACACACACACACACACACACACACAGGTCTCGTATCACATTTAACCCCAGGCCTAAAAAGGAGCCACATTACTGAAAGGGATTTCAGGGTCACTGAGTGTATGTGTGTGTGTGTGTGTGTGTGTGTGTGTGTGTGTGTGTGTGTGTGTGTGTGTGTGTGTGTGTGTTTCTAAATCTATTCACTTTGAATGTTAATTTTTTTATATACGAAAAGCAAAAATAATTATAAACTATAAAAGATATCATAAATATTATGTAATGTTACCTGTGACGCAGTTCTGACTCAAATCATGAGTCAAACTTTCAAAGGAACCAGATCCATTGTATCAGTAAGGTGAGTCGTGTGTGTGTGTGTGTGTGTGTGTGTGTGTGTGGTCTTACATGTTCATGTTAAATATAAATAGATCTATGTATGTAAATATTTATATAAATAATAAGGATAAGCAGCTCTGTGTTATCAGTGACTCAGGTCTGATTCAATTCCTGTGAGTCAAATGAAGGAATCAAATACACTATGAGTCAAAAAGATGAAACCTGTGTGTGTGTGTGTGTGTGTGTGTGTGTGTGTGTGTGTGTGTGTGTGTGTGTGTGTGTGAGGGATGAGGTTTCCTGTAAAGGTTTTTCCTCTCCACCATATGATCGTGTGTGTGTGTGTGTGTGTGTGTTAGTCACGTCTGCTCGACTGTGACTCACTGAACTAAAATGAGAAATCAGTCTTTTTTCTCTATTTTCCTCTTCAGTCCACACTGCTGAGTCACTCTCTCTCTCTCTAATAATTTACTCTCCTGCGCTGCCACTTCCCGCTCCCTGAGTCATGTGACCAGGTGAGGTCAGAGAGGTCAAAGGTCACCTGGCCAGACATTGTTCAGGATTTCCTCCCCTCGATCTGTGTGTGTGTGTGTGTGTATGAAGTATCACACCAAATTTCCTTCTTCTGTTTTCCTGAGGAAGCCCTAAGGCCTACTTGGCGCACACACACACACACACACACACACACATAGAAAGGGAAGTCCTCTCAGCTTATGAATGCACAGAGAAATCTTTTAACAAAGCAGCAAAAACAAACATCAGCTATTTCTGCTGCGTCCTGTCTCACTCTCTCCTGTCTGTCTCTCTGTTACTCCCTCCACCTGTCTCACTCTCTCCTGTCTGTCTCTCTGTTTCTCCCTCCACCTGTCTCACTCTCTCCTGTCTGTCTCTCTGTCTCTCCCTCCACCTGTCTCACTCTTTCCTGTCTGTCTCTCTTTTTCTTCCTCCACCTGTCTCACTCTCTCCTGTCTGTCTCACTGTTTCTCCCTCCACCTGTCTCACTCTCTCCTGTCTGTCTCACTGTTTCTCCCTCCACCTGTCTCACTCTTTCCTGTCTGTCTTTCTGTTTCTCCCTCCACCTGTCTCACTCTCTCCTGTCTGTCTCTCTGTTACTCCCTCCACCTGTCTCACTCTCTCCTGTCTGTCTCTCTGTTTCTCCCTCCACCTGTCTCACTCTCTCCTGTCTGTCTCTCTTTTTCTCCCTCCACCTGTCTCACTCTCTCCTGTCTGTCTCTCTGTTTCTCCCTCCACCTGTCTCACTCTCCTTCCATGTACTGTAACATGAGCTTCTTTCAAACGCGAGTGCTCCTTTTCATTCACATTCACACAGTTAGGCCAAAGCGTGTGCAGCATGCATGTTTTATGTCCAGTATATTTTGGGGTAGAAACCAGACTGACCCAGCCCACTGACCGATCAGAACCATCCCAAAACCAATCTGATCCAATCAGAACCATTACCATTCTCAGGAGAAATTTGGGGAAATATTTTCAAAACCCTTTTCCTGGTGGTTCTGATTGACCTTTATACCAGTTGAGACCTGATGGGTGATTGACTAAAGGGGCAGGGTTTCCTTTGGTCATTTCTGGTGAACTATTGGGCCAGTATATGGGCTGGTTCTGGCAACCCTCAGCATGAAGAAGAGACAGGGAGTGTGTGAGTGTCTGGAAAAGCTGATGAGAGAATCAGGTGTTGAGTCTGTCTGGTGACATAATCAGCTATTAAATCTCTGTCTCTCTCTGTCTCTCTCTGTCTCTCTCTGTCTCTCTCTCTCTCTCTCTCTCTGTCTCTCTCTCTCTGTCTCTCTCTCTCTCTCTCTCTGTCTCTCTCTCTCTCTGTCTCTCTCTCTCTGTCTCTCTCTCTCTGTCTCTCTCTCTCTCTGTCTCTCTCTCTCTGTCTCTCTGTCTCTCTCTCTGTCTCTCTCTGTCTCTCTCTCTCTCTGTCTCTCTCTCTCTGTCTCTCTCTCTCTGTCTCTCTCTCTGTCTCTGTCTCTCTCTCTCTCTCTGTCTCTCTCTCTCTCTGTCTCTCTCTCTGTCTCTCTCTCTCTCTCTCTGTCCTCCTGATAGGGACAGAAGCATGAGCCGCCACTGCAATCGATTTTCCAGACCACTCCTCCTCTTTTCTCTTTCTATCTTTCTCCTCTCAGTTTCAGACGATCAGATGCACACTTGCAGTTAAAAGAGCTGACCGGCTTAGAGATACCGTGAATAAAACAACCTGATGAGTTAAAGAAAAGACTTCTGGAACTAGGATTAGAAAGCAGGGACACGGAGGCGCTAAAGAAATGCAGCAAATATAAAAAACCGTAAATAACAGAAATACAATGTTAGTCCTTTTGTTCCTCGTGTATTTCCAGCTTTTTTGTTGCTTTCTACTGCACGCTCATGCTTTTTCCCGCGTGTGTATTTTGGTGCCTATAAACTCATCTGTTGGAGCGAAACTGTGGCCAGTTTGTGAGGAAATGACGTGAAAAAGAAACCAGTAGAAGGAGAGAGAGAGAGGGAGAGAGGGAGAGAGAGAGCATAACTACAGCTATAAATGTCTCCTCCTAGTCATTTACACTTAAGAGAAAACTGCAGTCAAGTCCTAAATCCTAGAGCCCGTAAATCTAGACCTGAGCCACCTATTAAACACGAATCCAGCAAAACACAGCACATTAATATCATGTTTAATAATTTATATGAACTGGACTACAGGAGTCTGTAACTCCAATGTCAAGACCTGAGAAACTTAACACCCAGAGGTTTAGCTGGGAGAAAAGAAATCTGCAGTGAATCCAGTGAGACCAGGAATATAAACTACAGACTACAGACTATAGAAAAAGTGAAAAACCACGACAGAAAACTAAAGTGATTAGGAGAGGATTAGGGGGAAACTTGGGCGCTTTCACACTAGACACCATTGATTGACACTGTACCCAGGAACATTAATCCCCCCCCGTACCCCCCCGTACCCCCACACACACCCCAGTAAGAGTGGTCACATGAGTTTTATTCTCTGTACTCGGGTACACTTAGGATTTTTTTTCACCCAGGCCTTTAAAACTATGTGATTTGAGTCACTTTAGGCCGGTGACGTGAACGTGGCCAAGGGGAAGTGAAGGCCAGTGGACTGATGTAGGTGGCAGGTCAGGTTAGTGTAACTGCACTATAAGGGAGCTACGGGGCTGTAGTGCAAATAACGCTGACTACCACCAGAAACTAAGGGCATTTTAACATTAGGGCCCGTGAAAAAACGTGACGCCAAAGTCAGGAGCCGTGACCGAGTCTGCTGGGAAAAGCGTCCTGTCCCTGAGCGTGGAATTCACACTGAACAAAACGAACCAGACTTTGGGGTGAAGTCTGAGAATATAAGTGAACACAAGGCCACCGGATTCGTCTCCCTGTCTGTGTGCACGCAGCACGTCCCCTGCTGTATCCGACAGTGGAAAGACGCGAGCGAACCCGAGTACGGAGAGCAAAAAATAATCAAACTTATGAAACAGGAAACAATAATGGGGAGGGGAACAATTGTTTTGTGTGCTGGACGAATCAGTCGCTCCTAATATACAAGTGTCCTGAGTTATGCAAAGTCATTTATATAATAATACAATGCTCTTACGAACCACACACACACACACACACACACACACACACACACACACACACACACACACACACACAGAGCCACGTCTCACTCATCTGCCTGTGTGTTTTGTGAGTTTCCTTAATGAATTGTGTTTTTATTATGTTGTGTATTAATCTTTCATTTCACTCTACAGCACGTCCGCTGCCTCTGCAAATGAAGCTGCCTTTACTCAACACTGAACATGTGTGCAGTGTGTGTGTGTGTGTGTGTGTGTGAGTGTGTGTGAGTGTTTCACTGTGACCAGTAAAAACACAGCTCTTTGTAATCGATACACACAGCTGAGTGTGTATAAAGTGTCACACATTTTTGTGGTGTGCGTGTGTGTGTGTGTGTGTGTGTAAGTGTGTGTGAAAAAGATTTTCCTCCCAATAGGCAGAAAAAGATTTCACTGCTGACCCAGTCACCACACACACACACACACACACACACACACACACACATTTGAATTCTCCAGGAGTGAATGGTGTGATGCAACACACACACACACACACACACACACACACACACAGAGATCCCCCCACGGTGTTGGAAAACTGATACACACCACTTCAGTTCTTTAAGCTTCAGGGACGCACCACAGCACCTGGGCTATTGTCTCTCTGTCTCTCTCTCTCTCTCACACACACACACCTACACACACACACACACACACACACACACACACACACACACACACACACACACACACACACACGCCTAACACACAACAACTCCATGATTTACTCAACATCTGATTTGTGTGTGTATTTCCCACACTTTTCTGTTAGCCTGGTTTAAGGTCACACACACACTGCAGCTCAAACACAAATACACTACACGCACACACGCACACACACACACGCACACACGCACACACACAGACAGAATTAAGCATTACTAAGACACACCAGCGCTAGAACCGAGCCAGAACTAGAACTTTAAAACCTACAGAACCAACAGGAACCAAGAGGCCGAGAGCCAGCACTTGAATTCCACACACTGTGTTTCTGTTTATCCTGTTAAACCCCCTGTTAATGCACACACACACACACACACACACACACACACACACACACACACACACACACACAGTTCTTCCTCCCACACACAGCCCTACTGGGAGCAGAGGATGATGGGAAACAGAGTAGACAAAAAGTGTGAGAAAGAAAAACACACACACTATGTGTATCTCAGAGCTGATAAATCATCTGTATTGATCTCTCTCTCTCTCTCTCTAACACACACACACACACACACACACACGCACACACACACACACACACACACACACACACACACACACACACACACTAACTGACAGTTATACTGATTACTTTGCAGGTGGATTTAATGACCATGCTTTCCCCTGGAGTACACCTCACAGATGAGGGCACACACACACACACACACACACACACACACACACACACATACTACATGACCACAGACTAAACGATAGGTTAAAACATAATAACTTATGTTGGCAAAACTTACAGTTCACACACACACACACACACACCTACGCACACACACACACACACACACACACACACACAAAGTTAATATGGGGGTGAGAAGATCAGATACGGCTAACCTGCTGTGTAGCAACAAAGAATCCGTCACGCTCACAGATCACACACACACACACACACACACACACACACACTCTTGAGCAGTAGCTCACATTTCATCAAAGTATGTTCAGCGTCTTTGAAGTTCAATCACCCTAAAAAGTATTAGGGCACTTCTATTGTACATGTGCACTACTGAGTGTTTTACTGGAATTTTCTTTAGATTTTTTTATCCAACATTAACCTTAGAGTAATATTTCTATTCTTTTTTTTTTTTTAAACAAAACTGGAGCCCTTTTCAAAACAATCATTCAAACAGACAGCGTATATGATAGTTTACTTTACATTAAAGTGTGTGAAGCAGAAAATGATGCAGGACCTTGTGTGACCTTTAACAAAGACTGGGGTGCCAATACTTTAAATGCAGCTCAATTATTAGTGAGAGTCAGGTAATGTAAACATACAGCACAACTAAGATTCTTAACCATGAGGACTGTGATTGTAAACCAACAAAACTGGGATTCCAAACAATCAAACCTAGAAACATCTAGAAACACCTAGAAACGTCTAGAAACACCTAGAAACATCTAGAAACACCTAGAAACATCTAGAAACACCTAGAAACGTCTAGAAACACCTAGAAACACCTAGAAACATCTAGAAACACATCTAGAAACATCTAGAAACACCTAGAAACACCTAGAAACACATCTAGAAACACCTAGAAACATCTAGAAACATCTAGAAACACATAGAAACACCTAGAAACGTCTAGAAACACCTAGAAACACCTAGAGTGTGATGAAACACCACACTCTCCCACTGCTTTAAATAATAATAATAATACTAATACTAATGGCAGGTGAAGAGTGCTGCAGTTCTTTAGCTAGCTGTGTATATCTACATCACTCACCAAACACAGCGCTGGAGGTAAGAAACTCCTGGAAGTCTGTACCTTTACATTGAACACAGAGCCACACCGGGCTGTAATATTCCTGCGCTGAACTGTGTGTGTGTGGAAAAGCTTTAGCAGGGCTACAGTGGGGCTAGAAAAGAGCAGTGCGAGGACTGAGAACTTGTGGAGCTAGAACTAAAAACTGTAACTCTACAAACTAGAATAACTAGAGCTAGATATTAATGAGCAAAAAAGATGGGGTGGATAGAAGCGAAAATCATAGCAGAAGTGTGCGACTCAGGAATCTAACCAAACGAGAAAAAACCTACGTAGCTGAACTCCGGATACAGTGTGAAGTAGAAACTAAAGGAACTACGTTTAAAGCTTCGCAGACCAAGCACACTAGGGATTCATCTCGAGTAGCTTCAGTGCATTCTATCAAATATCGTGCACTAAGTAGGGGCACTAAGTCCATTATTTATACACTATATGGGTATATTACATATTTACATATTTTATATTACAATACTGCATTACATCTTTTATAGCAGTCAGTACGAGAGAGTCTGAGACACTGAGAGAGAGAAAAAGAGTTTGGTGAAGAAAGATTTCAGACGCGAAATTCTCACACAGTTGAAATCTGGATGTGCCTCAGATTTAGTGTAAAGGGGACGGTGGGAAAAACAAGAAGAACCTCAAGAGGAAGAAGAAGAGTTCACAAAAACACACACACACACACACACACACACACACACACACACACACACACACACACACACACAGTTGCGTAACATTACACAAACTGGCTCGCAACAAAGCGGCAATATCTTTAACTGCAGCTGGGAGTTTGTCTGCACAAACCGGCTGTGTTTCAGTCTGTGTGTGTGTGTGTGTGTGTGTGTGTGTGTGTGTGTGTGTGTTTGGCCTTGGCCAGTAAGATGAAAACCCTCTCCCTTATCAGCAGTGTAAAGTGAGGGATCTAAGAGTCTCATTCATCTTCCCCACACACACACACACACACACACACACACACACACACACTTTTTCTTTGTGAAAATCTTGGATGTACGTGGTTTTTGTAAATAATTAATTATAACCTCATTCTTTTAGAATTTACATTAAAACGTTTTGATAGCCCAGACCCCAGCCACTGTGCCAAGTTGTTGTGCGGATCGGATGGTCCACTGTGGCGGGAGTTTACACTGTCCGATCACTGTGAGAATGTGATGTTGGTAATGATTCTTGAGACTCGTTCTGAGGACCTGGTGATTACGAGGACATTTTTCTGGTTTCTATCATTGTAAGGTTTTATTTTTGGACTTTGGATTAAATCCTCTCCTGATCACCAGGTCCTCACAAAATGTAACCTCACCTTATTACAGTAGTGACTCATTAGGCAGCAAGTGAACAATCAGCACTATAAGGTGATGTATGGGAAGGAGGACAAAGCAGGAAGATCTGAGATACTTTGACCATGGATAAATTGTGACGTCTAGATGACTGGGCCAGAGCAACTTTAACCTGACAGGTTTTGCTTAGAAAGGTCATGTAAGGAGAACCGAAGAACTGGACCGTGGAATACTAAAACCAGGGTCTGATGTATCACGTTTTCACTCGCATCATAACTTTAATGACGTCATGCCAGATACACCTGTCAGAGGAGTAGTGGAGTCCATTGCTAAACAGGTCACAGCTCTTTTAGCGGCACAAGGGGTACCGATGTACAGGGTCGCGGAAGGCCAGGAGTCTATCCCAGGGGACTCGGGGCACATGTGGGGTGCATCTTAAATGGGGTGCCAGTCTATCGCAGGGCACAATCACACACACACACACACACACATTCACAAACTAATTAGACTAATCTGCATGTCTTTGGACTATATGAAGCAACCAGAGAACCTGTAAGAACCTCACAAAGCACAGGTAGAAGATGTCCCACACACACACACAGGACACAAACCTCTGGAGGCGTAAGGCCACCATGCTGCATGCACAATGCTACAACTACACCACAGTGTTGCCACATGTTTTTATGATAATCTTAATCTTTTAATATTAACTTATTGTTCTGCAAAGGCAATTATACATTTTATATAACATATACTTAAGTCTGTAGCTACATTGCTATTCATATTTACCTAAAGCCTAGAAAACGTGGCATAATTTAGCCTTAATCTTATTGATAGATACAGTAATTACATGAACTCATATTCTGTTCATCATTACTGGTAAATCATTACTGGATTTGATTGTTAAATGCCTGTGATAATTAACATTATATACTGTATTTATTAAAGAAAAATGTTTTTGCTCTCTAAATTAGCCTTTAGAAGTCCAGTTTGTTATCTAAATATATTTGTAATCCTGAGTTTTTCTTTTAAAATCAGTAAAACATACAACAGATTCCACTGGCATGATGCAGTCCTCTCAAACACTTCTATCTCTGTCTGCTTCTGTGTGTGTGTGTGTGTGTGTGTGTGTGTGTGTGTGTGTGTGTGTGTGTGTGTGTGTATATACCTATTTTTACTCTTTTAAACCCGCGTTGTGTGTGTATTTGCTTCCTTTGTGGTTACCACGCACTTCTTCAGACAGGAAAGAGGATGTTTGCAGAAAAAGCAGAAGCAGACTGCAACCCTGAACACACACACACACACACACACACACACACACACACACACACACACACACACACACACACAGAGCATCCAGCTAAACCATCCAAGACCTTCACCTGACACATTAATGTCCTCCAGCTGTACAAATACACACACACACACACACACACACACACACACACACACACACACACACACACTATGGCGAGATCAGGTGGATTTTATAACAGTTCCCACTTTCACTTCATCCAGCTATAAACACGCACAGCTAGTGGACGGTAATTACATTTAAACACTGTGACCCCGACACTTCCTTCTACACAGGGGTCGATACAGGGTCAAGCCATGCTGGGTGCTCTCACTCTGGTCCTATAGAATGTATTTATCCAGTGATTACCATTGTTTATTTTCTGGAAGGAGAATGAGAAATGTGAACTTGGGCCCGTAACTCTAACCACTTCAAACGGAGGCCCACACACTGACTCACGGTGTGTTTAGAAAGATTCGCACGAGTCGGTGTCCTCTTCCCAAAAACACACACCAGATGGACACGGCAGAATGTGTGAGACACACACCACAACCATAGATGGATAAAAACACTATGGTGGAAAGAATTTAAACTCGCATACATCCAAATCAGATTAAGGTTTAAGGTTAAAATTATGGCTGTGGTTTGGAAGTAAAAGTTGGTTTATCATCACAGTTAGGTTTTGCTGTTGAGCTTAAGGTTAAAGTTTGGTTGTAAGTGTATCATTGGAATTTATACACTAGGTTAGTGTTAGTATATAAAAATTAAGCCAAACATTTAAAATAGAGCTTGAAGGTTTTAAACTTTAAGGGTTTAAGTTAAGGTTTAAATTTAAAGTTGTGGTTACATTTAGCCTCAAGGTTCAAGGTTGAATCTTACCCTTAGTTTTAAGTTTTAATGGGAATTTAAGGTTTTGCTTTGTGATTTCACTTTAATCTTAGGTTTTTGCTTCAGATCAGGGTTTAAATTGAAGGTTTTAGGTTAAACTTTAGGTTTTGAAACCAAGCCAAGCATTTAGCATCAGGGTTAACTGTCTAAGATTAGGATTTACAGAATTAGAAATTTAAGGTTAAAATGTACTTTTAAGATTAAAAAAGGTTAAGGCTAGGAATTTCCCGAATTTACACCTTCAGGTTATGTGTGGTATTGACTAGCTAGGTTTGCATTTAACAAGCAAAAAGAAGAAAAAAAAATCATGGTTTACTATAAAACCTTCCCCCTAAAAAATGCAAGTTACACAATCATGCCTATTGCTGCCTTAATAAAAGTTTTAACGATATGGGTCACTCACCTCAAAAGGAAAAAAGAACACAGTACATGTACAGTAGTTAACTTTATTTAAGTATATAAAATAAAATAAGACCTAAACTTGGACTTTGTTCATCCAGGTCATTGGGTTTAAAGAGAGAAAACCAAAAACATGCGTAGTCAGTAATTACTAGCAGTAGTTTCTGGGAAAACGTTCAATTCAATTCAGCTCAGAGTGACAACAAATGGAACCTCGGACCAAGCCAGAACCGAGGTAAATGCCAGACACCGGACCCATAATTCCACATTTCATCAACCGTTGACGAATACACTCAAATATTTGAGCACATTTTCTAAATTACAGGCTTGTCGGAGAGTCGTGTTGGAAAAACCGCAAGCCCTTAAACCCTCTTATTCAGCGTGACCCATTTCAACATGTCCCTATTACGGAGATGATGTTTGGGTCAATCCGACCCTCTGAACCCCAAAAGGAGGCATGAGTGGCTGTTCCTTCTGATCTTAGAAGGATCCTTAAGAGCAGGGGTCGGAGCCTATGTTTTTGTAGGGGTTTCCAAATAAAGGCCACTGTCCTATTTTTCTACAATCCAAAGACACCTACGGAGCCATTGGACAGAACCATGCTCAGGAGGGAGCACTACTGCAGGGGTTCATGTGTATTGCATGTAATTCTCTGTACCACGCTGTGTTAAGTGCAGTGGCTTCCAATGCAAACATTCCTTAGGGATCTTTCTGGCACAGAGTCAAGACCAAGCCCTCATTAGTGGGATCGTTTTTTTTAACAACGAGACAAGACTGGACAGTTTAACTACAAGTTCTGCAAGTTTTAGTAGGGGAGCACGACTGGTTTTCAAGTCAGCTTCCGAATAGTGATGAAAAGTACTAAATGATGTGTCAAAATAGTATGCCTTTATTAGACAGAAGATATTTTTTTCCATAACAAAAGTTCAAAATGGCACTCTGTAATCAGACAATAAAGCAATCAAATCTGAGAGATACTTTCTGATACACATGCCCAAATATTCTAGATCTTCAAAATATAATACAGCCATACATTTTTAAAAGTGAACTTGTAAATAAAATTATATAGAAATTGTATAATTTATTCCAAAATTGAAGTAATGATTGATAATTTCTGATAATCCCTACACTCTAACCTAGGGCCTTTAAACCTCTAAACCTAAACCCCTTAACAGCAATCCTAAATTCTAGTCTTAAATCTAAACGCTGAACCATAAAGCAAAGTCTGAAACCTACTTCAATCCCATATGCTAACACTAACCATAAACCCAAACTTTAAACCTATTCTTAATTCTACCACCTAGTCTCTACCCTGAATCTTGATTCTAGGTATCTCTACAACTGACCCTAAACAAGTCTAAACCTGATCCTACACTCTCAAGTCAACCTTAAACCCTGATCAGTAATATTATGTGTAACCCTAAACTCTATTCCCAAATAATACACTTAACCATAAAACAATAATCCTATACACTAAAATCAACCATAAACTCAGGCTCCGTCCACACGAAGCCAGTGCGTTCTCTATCCGATCATTTTTTTTCCTCGTTCGGCGTCGTCTCAAGGAATATCTGCGTACATACGAAACCACTGAAAACGGTGTAGTACATATATGCCAGGCCAGTATGGGGCGCTGTAATGCTGCCATAGAGACGGAGAAGAAGACTTTGAGCATGCGCATGACATCATCGTTTCACAAAATATACGGATTGGCTGTACACACGAAAACGCAAGGGTGGCGTTTTCAGATTTATCCACCTTGGGACCCGGTTTAAAAAAATAGCGGTTTCAGTCTCCTAAAACGCCGGACCCGTGTGGACGAAACGCCAATACGATAAAAAATCTATACGTATACAGCGAAACGCGTCTCCGTGTGGACAGGGCCTAAGTCTAAATAGTAACAGTCCAGATATCTAACCTCTAATCCTAACAACTAAACTTAAAAACCTAAAACCAGAGTCCGAAACATTAAACTTAACCTAAACTCTAATTTACAGCACTAAACTCAAACCTAAACCCCAATTTGAAACAATAATTAGCCTCTAAACCTTAATCCTAATACTAAAGTAATTGTAGACCCCAAATTTAAGCATTAAACTTAACTCTAAACTCTAATCCTAAACACTACACTCAATCCTAAATTTAACACTTAACCTTTATCTCAACTTTAAAACCTTATCTAATGTCCTCACCATACTTGCAACCCAAAATTTTAACCACTAAACACCTAAACTTGAAGCCTATCCCAAAATCCAAACTGAATCTTGACAATACTTAGCAGTAACTCCACCATTAAACTAAAAATCCATCTTAACTTTATACACACACACACACACACACACACACACACAGATCAAAGGGAATATGTTTAGAGGTCTCCTCTAGAGCACAGGGCTCTCCCACCCCAAACAATGTGCTCCTAATCCTTTACACACACACACACACACACACACACACACACACATGATCCTCTGTAGTTTTAATTAAATCAACTCTCTCTAGGTTACTGCATTATTAAATCAGGTAAACGTAGCAGAACTGAAGTTAGCGAGTTAGCGGTTGAGGCTAAATGTAATTTTGGTGTATTATTAGCCATATGCTGCTCCTCTGTATCGATTCTCCCACACATCTGAGGGAAATGTTGATGTTCCTGATAGTTGTATCTGCTAGAGTCTGTGGTGTGTATACAGGTCTATATGCTAGCTACTTGTAAAAAACTTTTACTGAATCCTTTTGAAATTAACAACACGTCTGAGGTGGAAATTTATATTCTGGATAAATTCATCCTATTTGCAATGTGAATGTGCCTTGACACTGTCTGTGAATTACTTCTGTGACTTTATCTGGTCTATGCTAGCTTTTTAAATAGGAACTACAGTCATATGGAGGGTTTTATTTATAATCTAACAGCATATCTGAGGAAAATGTTACTATTCTGGATAGTTTTGTCTAGTTTTTACTGCTATTGCAACTTTACACTGGCTGTATATCACATTTCTCTAACCTTTTCTGATATTTAAGATGTAACTGCAGTCATGTGGAGCCTTTTACTATTAATTTAACAAAACATCCGAGGTAAAAAAAAAAAAAAAAAAGTAATTCTGAATAATTTTACCTGGTTTGCTTGTATATTATGCCTTTACCAGACCAATAAATAACTTTTATAACTCTATCTGCACATACTTGCTATCTAAATTGTAAGTGCATATGGATATGGAGCCTTTTATTGGGAATTTCTCCTCATGTCTAAAAAAATGTTAGCATTCTGGATAACATCTGGTTATTTAAACTGCACGTTTGTTCATATAGTGGACTTTTCTTCATCAGTTAACAAGAAAATCTGAGATAAATGTCATGATTGCTGTCTGTATAAAAAAAATTCTCTCCCTCTCTCTCTCTCTCTCTCTCTCTCTCTCTCTCACACACACACACACACACACACACACACACACACACACACACACACACACATACTTTGAAGCAGTCAGCTTTCTCTTATTCGAACAAAACCACAGCAGTGCATACAAACTTCCTGTGGTTTCTGTGCAGCAACCAAGGACATGATAAGAGACAGAGAGAGAGAGAGAGAGAGAGATGGATATAAAATACCACTGACGGAAAGAATAAGGGGAAAAAAAGATGAACTGCAGGGAAAAAGCTAGAGACAAAAAGTCAACATGTACATTGAAAGAGTGATAGATCAACTGATGGACAGAAAAGTGACGACAGGGTTAAATAAATAAATATAATTATAGATACAATGAAAAGAAAGTAGAGAAAGAGAATGAGACAGAACAGCCGAAAAAGAGAAAATACAATACACACACACACACACACACACAAACACACACAAACACACACACAAACACACACACGCACGCATACACACACACACACACACACACACACACACACACACACACACACACACACACACACACACACACACAAACACACACACACACAAACACACACACGCACGCATACACACACACAGAGCAACAAGCGGTGATATGAGTGGAAAAGTGATTTTGTTCAGATGTATAGAGATGGTAAAGATCTGTCACTCCATCATGCATTTGACAGGTACACTCACACAGTCACACTCGCACAGGTAAAGTGTCACAATGTTACCCAGAAGTTACTCTGGCATGATGCCATCATTACATTCTCCACAGATTTGGAGGAGAGAATTAAAGACAAAAGGAAGGACAGGAGTGAATACTGGACAGTGGAATACAGTGAAAAATGAATGACGATAAAGATCAAAGAAAAAAAAAAAAAGTAGAAAAACCCAAACAACTAATGGAAAATGACGAGAAAGAAATGAGATGTGAACTACAGAGCGACGAAGAGAGAGAGAGAGAGAGAGAGAGAGAGAGAGAGAGAGAGAGAGAGAGAACACACTGACGAGCTAGCTCTAAATAAACACGATTAACTGAAAAAACGAACACCACACTGAGGAAAAATAAATAAATAAAAAAGTCAGGACAAACATTGACTCTGAGTGTGTTTCAGAAGGAAGAAAGACACAAATAAAATGCAGCACAATTTAAATTATTAATATTTTTAATATTATACAATAAAAAATAATCAATCTAGGTTTATGGAATTTAAGTCAAGCTCGAGAGAATCACATTTGACCGAGAGTAACCTCTATACACACTCAAGCACACACGCACACACACACACACACGGAGGAGAAACATCTGCGAGAGCCCAGCGTGACACACATTAACAGTCAGAGCAGCTCTGAACGGAGGAGACATGGAGAGAAGAAAGAAAAGAGCGCGGATGAATGGAGAGAACAGGAAAAAGACGAGAGTAAAGAAGGTCATTAATGTGTTTAATGTGAGCGCAGATTCTCTTAGTCAGAAAGTCACTGAGTCACGGTATATTCATCTCTCACACACACACACACACACACACACGCACACACACACACACACTGGACAATCCAGAAGAACGGAAGGACTCTGTCATCCGTGAAATGGAGTTACTGCATGTATCTCTATTTCTGCTCTCTCCTTCCTCATCCTCATCCCTCCATCCTTCCTCCCTTGCCTTCTCTCTGTCTCCTGCTGCGTGTCACAGATGTTTCTTCTGTGTGCCTGTGTGTGTGGCTCATGGTCACAGTTTTAATCAGTGCCAGGTCTACAAACAGCGCCAGGTGCGTGCCCCGAGAGAGGGAGAAGAAAGGAAACGAGGGAGAGAGAGTGAGTATGAGAGAGACAGTGAAAGGTGATACTCGTCAGACAGGAGGGTATTTGTTACATCTTCCTGTGTCTCTGAATGCTAGACTTAGCGCTTTTTAATCCGATCCAAAAATAAAAGTCTGACCCTGCTGATTAGATGCAATCTCAGCTCTTTCAATTAAATGTTCTTGAGGCACTACAGCTTTAACACTAGTTAACCACAGTGGGTATGTCTGATCTAAATTCTATAAGATATCTGTGGTCTGATCTAAACTCTATAAGATATCTGTGGTCTGATCTACTTTGTATAAGATATCTGTGGTCTGATCTACTCTCTATAAGATATATGTGATCTGATCTACTCTATATAAGATATCTGTGGTCTGATCTACTCTCTATAAGATATATGTGATCTGATCTACTCTGTATAAGATATCTGTGGTCTGATCTACTCTATATAAGATATCTGTGGTCTGATCTACTCTGTATAAGATATCTGTGGTCTGATCTACTCTATATAAGATATCTGTGGTCTGATCTACTCTATATAAGATATCTGTGGTCTGATCTACTCTATATAAGATATCTGTGGTCTGATCTACTCTATATAAGATATCTGTGGTCTGATCTACTCTATATAAGATATCTGTGGTCTGATCTACTCTATATAGATATCTGTGGTCTGATCTACTCTATATAAGATATCTGTGGTCTGATCTACTCTATATAAGATATCTGTGGTCTGATCTACTCTATATAAGATATCTGTGGTCTGATCTACTCTGTATAAGATATCTGTGGTCTGATCTACCCTATATAAGATATCTGTGGTCTGATCTACTCTATAAGATATCTGTGGTCTGATCTACCCTATATAAGATATCTGTGGTCTGATCTACTCTGTATAAGATATCTGTGGTCTGATCTACTCTGTATAAGATATCTGTGGTCTGATCTACTCTGTATAAGATATCTGTGGTCTGATCTACTCTGTATAAGATATCTGTGGTCTGATCTACTCTATATAAGATATCTGTGGTCTGATCTACTCTGTATAAGATATCTGTGGTCTGATCTACTCTATATAAGATATCTGTGGTCTGATCTACTCTATATAAGATATCTGTGGTCTGATCTACTCTATATAAGATATCTGTGGTCTGATCTACTCTATATAAGATATCTGTGGTCTGATCTACCTATATAACATATATGTGGTCTGATCTACTGTATATAAGATATCTGTGGTCTGATCTACTCTATATAAGATATCTGTGGTCTGATCTACTCTATATAAGATATCTGTGGTCTGATCTACTCTGTATAAGATATCTGTGGTCTGATCTACTCTGTATAACATATATGTGGTCTGATCTACTCTATATAACATATATGTGGTCTGATCTACTCTATATAACATATATGTGGTCTGATCTACTCTATATAAGATATATGCGGTCTGATCTACTCTATATAAGATATATGTGGTCTGATCTACTCTATATAACATATATGTCGTCTGATCTACTCTATATACGATATCTGTGGTCTGATCTACTCTATATAAGATATATGTGGTCTGATCTACTCTATATAACATATATGTGGTCTGATCTACTCTATATACGATATCTGTGGTCTGATCTACTCTATATACGATATCTGTGGTCTGATCTACTCTATATAAGATATCTGTGGTCTGATCTACTCTATATAAGATATCTGTGGTCTGATCTACTCTATATAAGATATATGTGGTCTGATCTACTCTATATAAGATATCCGTGGTCTGATCTATCTACTCTGTATAAGATATCTGTGGTCTGATCTACTCTGTATAAGATATCTGTGGTCTGATCTACTCTATATAAGATATCTGTGGTCTGATCTACTCTGTATAAGATATCTGTGGTCTGATCTACCCTATATAAGATATCTGTGGTCTGATCTACTCTATAAGATATCTGTGGTCTGATCTACCCTATATAAGATATCTGTGGTCTGATCTACCCTATATAAGATATCTGTGGTCTGATCTACTCTGTATAAGATATCTGTGGTCTGATCTACTCTGTATAAGATATATGTGGTCTGATCTACTCTGTATAAGATATCTGTGGTCTGATCTACTCTGTATAAGATATCTGTGGTCTGATATACTCTGTATAAGATATCTGTGGTCTGATCTACTCTGTATAAGATATATGTGGTCTGATCTACTCTGTATAAGATATCTGTGGTCTGATCTACTCTGTATAAGATATCTGTGGTCTGATATACTCTGTATAAGATATCTGTGGTCTGATCTACTCTGTATAAGATATCTGTGGTCTGATCTACTCTGTATAAGATATATGTGGTCTGATCTACTCTGTATAAGATATCTGTGGTCTGATCTACTCTCTATAGGATATATGTGGTCTGATCTACTCTATATAAGATATCTGTGGTCTGATCTATTCTATATAAGATATCTGTGGTCTGATCTACTCTCTATAAGATATCTGTGGTCTGATATATTCTATATAAGATATCTGTGGTCTGATCTATTCTATATAAGATATCTGTGGTCTGATCTACTCTATATAAGATATATGTGGTCTGATCTACTCTCTATAAGACATCTGTGGTCTGATCTACTCTATATAAGATATCTGTCGTCTGATCTATTCTATATAAGATATCTGTGGTCTGATCTACTCTGTATAAGATATCTGTCTTCTGATCTACTCTATATAATATATCTGTGGTCTGATCTACTCTCTATAAGATATCTGTGGTCTGATCTACTCTGTATAAGATATCTGTCTTCTGATCTACTCTATATAATATATCTGTGGTCTGATCTACTCTCTATAAGATATCTGTGGTCTGATCTACTCTGTATAAGATATATGTGGTCTGATCTACTCTGTATAAGATATCTGTGGTCTGATCTACTCTGTATAAGATATATGTGGTCTGATCTACTCTCTATAAGATATTTGTGGTCTGATCTATTCTCTATAAGATATCTGTGGTCTGATCTACTCTGTATAAGATATATGTATATGTATATATATATGTGGTCTGATCTACTCTATATAAGATATCTGTGGTCTGATCTACTCTATATAAGATATGTGTGGTCTGATCTACTCTGTATAAGACATCAGTAGTCTGATTTATACAAGATATATGTGGTTTGATCTATACTATATAAGAGAAATACAATAAGAGAAGAAAAATATAGGACAAAGTGGTAGATGGTGAAAGAGAGATAGACTATCAGAGACGGACAATAAGAGTGACACATCAGAGACAGACCATGAAAAATAGAGAGGGACAGACAGACATACAAAGAGAGGGAGAGATAGAAAGTACCTGAGTGACAGAGAGGGAAAGGAGTGAAGAATGAAGGGAAACGGATAAATCCACTCATCCGTGAAATGGAAGATTACCACAGTCAGTCTGAGGGAGGGAGAGAGAGAGTGTCACACAGTGGAGGAAAAAATAAGGTCAAAGGTCAACACACATATTAAACCCCCATATCTTTAAATTCCCAGAATCCCATTGGGCATCGTAACAGATCAAAGCTCTGGCTGTTAATCACTTTAAAACAACTAAATCCTCAACATTAAGCTAAACAACCACGCCTCAGACCCACTAACTGTTTAAACTCTGAAATCCCACAATGCATTGCAGGATACATCAGCATTCACACAACCTAGCATGTACAGTAACAACACAAAATGCACTTGCTAATGTTATACTGCTAACCTTACTAATGTCTCTAACCGCACCACAACAGACAGTGTTGCTTATCAAACAATGCTAATACACTAATAACGATTCTCCTGCAAATTCTCTACAGAAATCAACGTCACGGTCAGTTTCTGTGCAAAGAGGAATAAGATGTGTGTGTTAAAATGTGAGCGCTAATTCTAACGCTAACCTGTCATTCACTCACAGGGCTTATGGCGTACTTTTTCTTAGACCACCCATCACCAAGGCACACACGGATACATACTCTGCTGCGGTCCTCGTGTATGAGTGTGTGTGGGTGGGTGTGTTTGCGTGTGTGTGTTTACATTCCTTCTGTTCGCTCGATCATACACACTTTACGGTTTTACGCGGGCCAAGCACTGAGCCCTGAGGGACCCCACTTTCTCCTCCTGTAAAGAAAGATCGCTTATCTGCTGCAGAGCGTGTATGTGTGTGTGTGTGTGCGTGCATGCATCTGTGTGTTGGGTGTGTGTGTGTGTGTGTGTGTGTGTGTGTGTGTGTGTGTAAAGAGAGAGAAATGAGTAATTGCAGAAAGAAAAGGCTTGAGAGGGACAAATAGATATTAACCTTGTTATCCATTCATGTAAGGATTAAAACCCTTGCTGGTTGATTATTCTTCCTCCAGCAGCATGTCCTTAAGCGTATTATTTCTCCTACAGAGGAACTTCACAACAAGGTAACAATTAAACTGAAGATAGATCTGATTACCCCACAGCAGCAGAGGGCACTGTAGAGCTGGTCGATTGTGTAGCATTATGCAAAAGTCGTTAAACTTCTATCCATTCATTTCAATAAAGAAAAAGAGGAATGAAAAACCATGATACGAAAAGAATGACAGGAGGGAGTGCAGATGTTTGAAAACCAGCACTACACAGGACCTCTGTGACCATTCCACCGCTGGATGAAAATGTCTGAGATGTTTCTGTAACGTATGTAAGGAGTCTCCAATACCAGCACTTTTGTAATCATCAGACATAAAGCCAATTTAAAACATAAAGACATCTTCAGGACAGAGGAGATTACACGTCTTTATGCCTTTTAGATGACATGCATAGCAAGCAACGATTCACACACACACACACACGCACACGCACACACACACACACACACAGATGGACTAGTGAAGACCTGTCCTAACCAGGTTAAAGGTCATGGGGTGGTGCAGGTATCACTTTGTTCATTCTGACTGACACTCATGTCAGTGTGTGTGTGTGTTTGTGTGTTTGTGTGTGTGTGTGTTCATTTTTATTTTTTTTGTGTGTGTATTTGTACATGCTTGCTTGGACATGTTTGCCTTCATTTATGCTGGGGACAGCAGGTTCACACCCTGATTAGTGTTTAAACAGACACACACACACACACACACACACACACACACACACACACACACACACACACGCAAAGAGGATGTTTTCATTTACCACAAATATGTTTATTTGATTGAAGCCATTTGTATGGCTGACAAACAGCTTGATTCTGTACAATGTACTTTGTGTGTGAACTGTGTGTGTGTGTGTGTGTGTGTGTGTGTCTGTATTGTTGTAGCTGTGTATGATTTTGTGTTTGCATGAAATGCCTTGAATCTATTGACTGGTAATAAAAAAGATAAAAAATGGAGAATTTGAAAAAAAGAGCTGGAGTCAGTGGTGTTCCTCAAGGCTTTCTGCTCGGCCCATTGGTGTTCATGAGAAAAGCATAGTTTTGTTAAATGCATTGTTTGTTTTTTTTTGTTTTTTTTTTGCATATACAGAACAGATCTACTCACTATGAAGTGTTAGATTAGGCTTCCTAATTTTCTGATAAATCATGTCTTCTGAATTGTGATTGGTTACAAGAATCCCATCTCACTGGTAAGATGCTTTACTGCGTGTGAAATGCGAGCCAATCAGAGCTCTGTCCTCAGCCAGAAACTCAATGAATGAAAGTAAAGACAAAAGGGAGCAAGATGTTTAACCTTAAGGAGTTACTGATCAGGAATGGAAGCTAGATTGTCCTCCTAGAAACTCGTCACATCACCTAATGTTACCCCACCTGGAGCAAACATGTGAGGAGAGAATAGAGAGAAATGATCAGAACTGATAATCCCCCAGGCCAGTGGGGACTCCTGAGGGCTGGCAGGCGTTAAACTACAGCAGGGGTATAGTGCAGGTTATCAGATTATATACATACAATTATTTAAAATGGTGATGAAAGCTGTCTGTAGAGCAGTTTGAGAGATTGCTTTCACCTAACACCCCAACAGACACTAGAGTTGCTATTGAAGAGATGATCAAAAGTTTACACTCCCCTCTCATGGCTGTATTGGATCAGAATGTTCCGACTGAGGTGATCTCATGATCCAGCTTTATTCCTGTTATAAGTGTCTAAACACAGCACGTGAAGAACATAGTCTTCTTTTTAGGTTTCTTCACTGTATTCAGTCGTTTCGTCTTCCTGACAAATTGCATGTTGGAAACCCGGTGGCCTCTATGACGAACGCTGGCGGCATGGATGAAACCCCACCCTCTCAGCCTGCGCCACCTCATTCTTTAGGGTGAATAAGCCCCCGTGTCCTCGCAGCGCTACTGTTTATGGACATGCAGCAAAAATATCTGATCTCATTTCTGAGCTGCGTTCGCAATTAGCATAGCAGTGGCTAAAATGCATCTGGGAGGTCAGACAGTTGACCGTCAACAAAAGTGTAATGATCGGACACAGAGACGCTCTGTTAGATCTCCACCATCCACTTCACTGCATATCATACTGTGTATGTTCATGTACGTGACAAATACAATTTGAATTTGAGTGACCCTTACTGTGCCTTACTGTGTTGTTAGACCTAAAAACTCAGGTCTAATTAGTCACTTGATACTTAAAATTGGTCTTTAATGTAAATAAATAAATAAATAAATAAATGAATTACTATATCTCAGATCAGCTAGTCTTAGCCACTGTGATAGCTAGTGCATTGTTGTTTCAGCTACAGATAACACTTTCATAGTCTAAATGACACGCACAGCTTCTTTAGATTTACTTGATCAGTTAATTACCATAACATAGATATAAAAATAACAATAATAGTGATTAAAGCCAGAAGCTTTTAAATGTTCACAGTGTGTGTGTGTGTTTTTTTAAGTTTCTTTCTAACAAGTATTGATGGTTTATAGATTCCAGGTTAGTATCCACTGTTTTAAGTGTGTGTGTGTATGTGTGTGATGAGACATGAGTGAGTGAGGAGTGTGTGAGGTCACTGAGATCTTAGTTCATGATAACACACACTCTCTCACTCAGTGCTTTTCCCCAGGCCTAAATGCCTCTGCTCTCTACCTCTCTTAAACACACATGCACGAATGCACACACACACACACACACACACACACACACACACACACACACACGCGCACACACTCATTCCCAACTGTGTGGTCGCTCAACCGTAAGCTGCCTTTGATGTTAGCACACACTTCCGAACAGGACGAGAAAGACACGAGGGAGATCAGTCACCTGTTCTGAGTAAACTTCATATCTAATTTTATAGAAAGGGAAATGTGTGTGTGTGTGTGTGTGTGTGTGTGTGTGTGTGTGTGTGTGTGTGTGTGTGTGTGTTTAAGAATAGAACGCTAGAAACAAGCGGACAAAATAGGAAGCACCAGGACTTAATATATTTAGTGACTTGGACAGTTTGGAAACTCGGGTCATAATCCAGGGTTTGTAAATAAAAGAAGACGAGGAACTAGAGAGCATTAAAGTCGAGGAAAACAAGGAGACACTAGAAAGTCCGGTTCTTAAGGACAGAAGATAGGGAGCACTGTCAGTAAGGAAATAAGGGGAAACGAGGGATCTTTAGCAATAAAGACAAACAAGATTATGGAATCTAAGACTTGAGGAAATAAGGAGACACGAGAAAGTATAGAGCAGTTTCAGTAAGGGGATACGAGGACACTGTAAACTAGGGGACACGGGGACATGAGAAATTAGCGATCTTAAGAAGTAAAAGACAATAAAACTGGGGAATATAAGACTAGAGGAAAACAAGCGGACACCAGGACACTAGAAAGTTCCTAATGATGAGAAAGTATGAAGGACACTGTAAAGTAGGGGATCAGAGGACATTAATATCGAGGACACATGTCCCCTTACCGACGTACTGATAGTCTTCCCATCACTTATTTTCACTTTCGCTACAAAACGTTAAACACTAGCGACCTGCACAATTACACACTAAAGTGTCCGACAGCCTGCAGACGCACCGGAGAGGAGGGAACATAATACGCTGGGGAACGAGAAGGAACAGGGACGAGCAGATATAAAGAATACAGAAAAGTCGGGAAAGTTAGAAACTTGGAACAAGCGACCAATCAGAGCGCTTAGTCAGTTATAACACAGATATGGCGGGAATCTTCGAAAGAAAAGTTCCTCCTACTTCCTTGACAACTTTCTCTCTCTCTCTCTCTCTCTCTGTCTCTCTCTCTCACACACACACACACACACACACACACACACTCATGGAATGTAAAATGCCATCAGAATATAATGTGTGAGAATATAATGTGTATGAGTGTGTTAGAATGTGTGTGTTGTCAAGGTTATTATGTATTTTAATTTGCGTACATTAGTTCAAATCCACCTGCAGCCCCACACACGCACACACACACACACACACACACACGCACACACACACACACACACACACACACACACACACACACACAGCGTATGTAGTGCTAAATTCCTAACTGACCTTACAGATCCTCTTCTCCTCGTCTTGACCGGTTCTTTCCTGTAGCTCCGATTTGACTGACAGCTGAAAGGTCGCAGGCGTAGGCTCCGAAGTGTTGACCTCTGACCTTTGACCTTTGTTAGGAATAGGTAGAGCGGTATGAACCGGTCGGGAGGCGACAGCCGGCTGCCGCAGTTTAGACGCTACTCCGACTACAGGCATGTTCACTTAGAAAGAGTGCGCGCGCGCGCGCGTGTGTGTGTGTGTGTGTGTGTGGGTGGACGTGGGTGTGTGTCGAGCCAGAGAGAGAGTCTGACAGGAAAGGGCCGAGAGACAGAGAGAGAGAGAGAGAGAGAGAGACGTGCATTCTTCAGCTGCTCTCAGTAAACTGCAGCGAGTTCTGCACTGTGTCTCTGTTCACTCCCTACACTCCTCCTACTCTCTCTCTCTCTCTCTCTCTCTCTCTCCTCCCTCGAGTTCTGCCAGAACACTTGAGCGAGCAACTCTCGGGGGCGTCGACTCGTCATTACTGAGAATAAAGAAAACAATGAGAGGTAGAGGACATTCAAATATCTCAACCCTGGAACAGGAAATCGAAACGAACGAAAGGTTTGAGGGAAAAACCCTGAAGAGTGAAGAAGTGGAGCGACTGGGAGTGAGGGACTGCGGTGAAGACGGGAATACTTGAGTGCGGGACATCGAGGGGACAGCGGCCCCTGAATTTTAAGGGAATAATAAAAGGTGGGGAACCAGGGGATATTTGGAAGTGTTTAAAGTGAAAAAAGCCGGACATTAGGAGGCAGTTAAAACTCGGCTCATTAATACTGAAACAAAAACAGAGATCAGATCGGAAATAACCTGGTCAGATAAAAATGAAGCAGCATAACATCAAAGAGAGAAGCTCAAATCAACAGAGTACAGTTTCCTCAGTAGACTATAAAATAACACGTGATGCAGCGCATCCTAATGATTCACTTTTTTTTTTTTTTACATTTATGCTCAACAACAAATGAAATAAAACCTGTGTGTGTGTGTGTGTGTGTGTGTGTGTGTGTGTGTATACAGTACACATGATGTGTGGAAGATTTGATCACAACTTTTAATTTTAGTAAATGAGTTTTTTATTGGTCAATGTTCACAGATCCTCAGTGTACACACACACACACACACACACACACACAGCGCAGGTTCAGTTCATGTTGTGGTGTTTAGCTGAGACAGCAGCAACACGTGGCTTTAATCGTGAAATCGTTCTATTTAACAACACTTTCCTTCTTCTTCTTCTTCATGGCCAAGCTATGGGGCATAAAGAAAACCGAGATACCTGAAGAAGGAAAAAAGTCATCTAAACTGTGCTTAAATCCACTGTTTAAGCCCCGCCTTCATCCTCTGGGTAACACATAAGAGGTGAGACTGAATCCTCCTAACGAATCGTAAAACAGAAGGTGGGATTTCTAAAATTAATGCACAAGCCTATTGAGAGTGTTGCAATATACTGAATATATATTTTCATTATAATAATAATCAATAATTCACTTAATTGTACAGACTGACTGCTCAGAACTAAACTGCAGTAAAAACACAAAGATTTGAGTCCTGAATTCATGCTCTGGGTTTCTAACCAATCACAATGCAGAAGACGGGATTTTCTTCTCTGCTCGAAGTTTATTTTTGCAATTTACAAAGACTCTTTGTCTAGCAGTTCGTGTGTAAAAATGATTCCACTTTCACACTCTGAGTCCTGTAATACCCCGTGCCATCAGGGAGGAGAACCTCCACAGATGCTCTGGTGATTCAGTACATTCAGGTGGTCATGTGACTTCATTTTATCTCCACATGACATTGCTGAGTCTCGACGTGAGCGACTGAAGCGACTCCAGATCATAACACTGTCTCCAGAGGCTTGTACAGTGGACGCTATGCATGATGGGAGCATCGCTCCATGCGCTACCCTTCTCACCCTGACCACGCCCATCACTCTGGAATAGACTCAGTCTGGACTCATCAGGTCACATGACCTTTTTCCAATCGCTCCAAGTCCAGTCTTTATGATCTCTAACAAACTGAAGCCTTTTTCCTGATGAGTCTCACTAACAAGTGGTTTTCTCATGGACACCCAGCTGTTTAGTCCCAGTCCTGTGATTTCTCACCACACTGTGTGTGTGTATGGATACTGTATGCTCTTACTGTCACTATTAAACACAGCTCTTACTCTTGTTTTTTTACCACGCAACTTCAAAGTGTTTAAGTGATCTCTTGAAGATCTCGAAGTTATATAGAAAAAAGACAGTTGGGCGCTAAATACAGTAGAACCTTGGATTACGAGCATAATTTGTTCCAGAAGTGGGCTCGTGTTCAAAAACACTTGTAAACCAAATCATCATTTCTCATAAGAAATAATGAAAACTCAAATTATTCGTTCCACAGTCCCAAAAAATAAATACATAAAAATAATTAATACAATCTATAAAACAAAAATAAAACTAATTAATGAGAAGGTGAGAGAGTGACGCTAGGTGTCAAAATAAGAGTCTCATCTTATTTTTCACGCATCTTATCATGCGTGATACATGATACTCGGTGCTCGTAAACTAATACTCAGTTTCCGATTAAAGATTTATAAAAAAAATCTTTGCTCGGTTTGCGGAAGACTCATAACCAACGTTACTCGCAATCCGATGTTCCACTGTAAATGTAATAAGTGCAATTTTTATTTGTGTCGATTTCAGTGCACATATAATGATGGTCATGTACAGTACGTTTGATATCTACTACATCTTTTTGCAAATAAAATTAAATACAATAAAAGAGTTTTTTACATCCTAAAGCAAAGACATATGGTCTGTTAACTGATGGCTTTAACACAAAGTCTGCAGGACTGAAAAAGTCTGCACCGAGGTCAGAGACTCAGCCTGCCAAGTTTATTAAAGCTCCGTCTCTCTGCACGTGCGTCTTCACCTCTGTTTCTGTCAAACTTTCACTTCATTCATCATTTCATCCATAAAATGTTCCACTCTGGACACGGACCTCAGGACGAGCCAACAGCTGATTTTTAATCTAATCTACACTGTCCAACGCTGCCCTCTTTGTGTTTCTTTCCCTTCCCTGTCCTCCTGACCCTGAGCCCAAGTCCAGGATCGTTTTTCAGCCGTTACAGATTTTTAAACCTCGCACTTTTTCTCTCTCTGTGTGTTTGTCTCTGTTTCTCTCTTAACATTCCACAGACGCGTGTCACACTCCAACTGTCAAAACAGACTCACTGTAAGAATCCCCTGAGTATGGACACACACACACACACACACACACACACACACAACGCTGTGTGATGAAAGAACAAGTGAAAATCTGTAAAGAGTAAAATATACAGAAATAAAAAAGAAAGGGAAACAAGAAGTGTGTGAATGGGCAGATTCTCACACACTCAGCTGGAAATGGAGAAGCAGATTTCTATTTATTAAAAACACACACACACACACACACACACACACACACACACACACACACACACACACACCCATCATCTCCACCCTGTGCATGGAAATAGTCATTTGACACAAAAAATAAATAAAACATTATTATTATTATTATTATTATTATTATTATTATTATTAATAAGTTATTTTTATGTATTATATAAAATATGTAATATTTATATAATTAATATTTTCTATTAAATATTAGAATTATATTATCAGGTGTGTACTGTTAGTATAAATTTAAATGAATAGAATAATATTGAAATGGACGTTTTATTTATTTCTCAGTTACGTGTTTATGTCGTGTTACCTGGAAGAGAGAGAATAAAGAGACACTGCTGAGTGATTATAGCTGCTATAAGATGAGAGACAACAGGAACTTATTTGAAAACTTTAACTCTAAACTACACAATGGGACACGCTGTTAGAGAAAAATAATCACCCTGTGAGTGAGGGCTGTAGGTCTGCCTCCTAACACCACTGCATGACTAATTATTTCATTATACACTACACACTATACACTACACAATATACACTGCACACTATACAATATACACTACACACTACAAAATATACAATGCAAACTATACACTACACAATAGACACTATACACTATACACTACACACTATACACTACACACTATACACTACACACTACACACTATGGTATATTGTGAGTATTGAAAATAATCACCCTGTGAGTGAGGACTGTAGATCTGTCTCCTAACACCACTGCATGACTAATTATTTCATTATACACTACACACTACACACTATACACTACACACTATACACTACACACTATACAATATACACTACACACTACACAATATACAATACAAACTATACACTACACAATAGACACTATACACTACACACTATACACTACACAATATACACTACACAATAGACACTATACACTATACACTACACACTATACACTATACACTATACACTACACAATAGACACTATACACTATACACTACACACTATACACTACACACTATACACTACACAATATACACTACACAATAGACACTATACACTATACACTACACACTATACACTACACAATATACACTACACAATATACACTACACACTATACACTACACAGTATACACTACACACTATACACTACACAATATACACTGCACACTACACACTATACACTACACACTATACACTATACACTACACAATATACACTACACACTATACACTACACACTATACACTACACAATATACACTACACACTATACACTACACAATATACACTACACACTACACAATATACACTACACACTATACACTACACAATATACACTACACAATATACACTACACACTATACAATACAAAATATACAATACACACTATACACTACACACTATACACTACACACTATACAATACAAAATATACAATACACACTATACACTACACACTATGGTATATTGTGAGTATTGAAAATAATCACTCTGTGAGTGAGGGCTGTAGGTCTGCCTCCTAACACCACTGCATGACTAATTATTTCATTATACACTACACACTATACACTACACACTATACACTACACAATATACACTGCACACTACACACTATACACTACACACTATACACTATACACTACACAATATACACTACACACTATACACTACACACTATACACTACACAATATACACTACACACTATACACTACACAATATACACTACACACTACACAATATACACTACACACTATACACTACACAATATACACTACACAATATACACTACACACTATACAATACAAAATATACAATACACACTATACACTACACACTATACACTACACACTATACAATACAAAATATACAATACACACTATACACTACACACTATGGTATATTGTGAGTATTGAAAATAATCACTCTGTGAGTGAGGGCTGTAGGTCTGCCTCCTAACACCACTGCATGACTAATTATTTCATTATACACTACACACTACACACTATACACTACACACTATACACTACACACTATACAATATACACTACACACTACACAATATACAATACAAACTATACACTACACAATAGACACTATACACTACACACTATACACTACACACTATACAATACAAAATATACAATACACACTATACACTACACACTATACACTACACACTATACAATACAAAATATACAATACACACTATACACTACACACTATGGTATATTGTGAGTATTGAAAATAATCACCCTGTGAGTGAGGGCTGTAGGTCTGCCTCCTAACACCACTGCATGACTAATTATTTCATTATATACTACACACTATACACTACACATTACACAATATACACTACACACTACACATTATACACTATACACTATACACTACACACTATACACTACACACTATACACTACACACTATACAATACAAACTATACACTACACACTATACACTACACACTATACACTACACACTATACACTACACACTACACAATATACAATATACACTATACAATATACACTACACACTACACAATATACACTATACAATACAAACTATACACTACACAACATACACTACACACTATACAATATACACTACACACTATACAATACAAACTATACACTACACAATATACACTACACAATAGACACTATACAATAAACACTATACACTACACACTATACAATACAAACTATAAACTACACACTATACACTACACACTATACACTACACACTATACAATACAATCTATACACTACACAATATACACTACACACTACACAGTATTCAATACATACGATACAAAACACTATACACTACACACTATACACAAAATACTATACAATACACACTATACAATACATACTATACACTACATACTATAGACTACACACTATAGACTACACACTATACAATACACACTATACTAAATACAGTATACAACACTATACTACACTACACACTATACAATATACACTATACAATACATACTATAGACTACACACTATAGACTAAACACTATACACTACATACTATAGACTACACACTATGCACTACACACTATATACAGTAATACATACCATACACTACACACTATGCACTACATAGTATACAATACACACTATATAATACGTACTACACACTATGCACTACATACTATTCAATACACACTATACACTACGTACTACACAATACATACTATACCAGGGGTGTCCAAATCCAGTCCTGGAAGGCCAGTGACCAGCACAGTTTATAATTCACCAACACCTAAACACACCCACTAAACCTAGTAATTTGCAGATTAGTTAAATCAGCTGTGTTTGAGAAGAAGAAGCACCAAACTGTGTTGGACACTGGCCCTCCAGGACTGGATTTGGACACCCCTGCACTATACACTACACAGCATATAATACACACTATACACTACACACTATACACTATATAATACACACTATACATTAAAAGTTAGGCCCGACCAGGCACGAGCCTGACAGAATTCAGCCCGAGCCCAAGTACATTTTGATCGACAGCTTTTTAAAAGCCGAACCCATTTACATTACCTGACATTATTCAAATGTGCGCACACACACAGCTTTTGCCAAGAATGAGTCATTTATACATGTTTTAACATAATTTATTGATAACTAACATATAGGCTATAGGCCACTTGGACGTTGGAACAAAGAAATAAAACAAGTCCTCTGACATAAACGCCAAACACAAGCCTCCGTTTCACCTCCTCAACATCCATCTTTACATCTTTATCGCGCTAATCGAAACGCATCACATGACCACTCACCCGAGCCCGTGTAAAATGATAGAAATTAAGCCTGAACCCGTCGGGTCCTGTTGGGTTTTAGGGCAAAAATCTTCAGCTCTAATACACTGCACACTATACAAGACACACTACACACTACATAATACAGGTGAAACAACTTAAAAGCTGAAACTAATATATGAGATAGACTCATTACAGTACATGGAAAGCAAGATAGTTCAAGCCATGATTTGTCATAATTGAGATGATTATGGCGTACAGCTCATGAAAACCCCAAATCCACAATCTTAGAAATTTTGAATATTACATGCAATCAATAAAACAGGGATTGTACATAGAATAATATGAGACCGCTGAAAAGTATAAGTATGCATATGTACGTTTAAATCATGTTTAAAAAAAACCGTAAAGGCAAGGGAAATCATACATCATGACAGTGTGAGGATAAAATACGCCCTCCCCCAGAAGCAGAACACCTCATGAGAAGGTGTGATCAGAAGAGAGAAGATATACAGTATGAAAAGTAGAGGAGATGGGAGAGGAGAAGAGAAGAAAAAAAGAGGAAAGGAGAGAGGAGATGAGGACAGAATAGAGGATAGAGGTTAGAGAGGAACATGATCTGGCAGTGAGAGTTCTCCGAGGAACCGCCCCATCTGGTTCAGGTTAAGAAGAAAAGCGTGTTGAGCAAGAGCGAGGATTCCCACTGCATGGAGGCATCCCAAATCCACAATGTGCACTCAGATCACAAGCACACTTCCCAGAAAACATCACTCACACACACACACACACACACACACACACACACACACACACACACACACACTTATAGAACCCTCACTGAACACTTCCATCCATGCATGCAGTTGATAAATAACAACTGCACAACAGCTGCACAAATAACGATCTTTTAACGTTTTCAGAAAATTTCAGGAAATATAGTCTAATACACGGAAATATAGCACGTGTGTGTGTGTGATGTTTATTTATACTGTTATCCAAGTCTGTTGTTGTTTAATATGTTAGTTGTTGTTGTCATACACACTGTGTGTAGCTGTGTGTAGCTTTAGACTGGTACCTTTCTGATGGGCGGGGCTTCAAACACATTAGCTCCAGAAGGAGCCTTTCCATTGGTCAGGACTGAAACTGTAAACTCTGGTTATTCCTCAGATTCTGTGATGTTTTTAACCAAGACATAGGATCTACAAAGCACTTTCCAGGGTAAGCATCCGCAAGATAATGTTTCTGAACTGAAGTTCCCAGGGTTAAGGTTCTGGAGAGCTCACACAGCTTCTTAGAATTCTCTCAGAGAGCTCCTATCTTAGCTTAAAATGTCCTAGCTGGGAGTCCTAGACTAAAAGTGATTTAGGAAACTTCTCAGAGCTACTCTGAGTAAGGAAAGTACAAAAACTTTTATCTTAGTGAGGGGGTGTGGTCGACCCCGTTGCTAGGGATGATGCAGCAATTCAAGGACTGTGATTGGTTGATAAAAAATAACCTCTGACCTCTAAATGTCTTAAAGATTAAATTAATTAAACAGCTAAATGTTGAAAATCTGTCGACTTTTGAAGCAACCCATTTCCACACAATAGTTACTATATTTACTCACATTTATTAATCATACTGATTTTAATACTTGTAATCCGTTTCAGATTGATGGGACCAAAATGTCTCAGCTTTTACCAGTTTACATGATTATAGGACTGTGAATTTAAGTTGCACTTTTGGATGGTTTGTAATCAACAATCCAAGAGAGATGGAAGGAAGTAAAACAACAAGAAAACCAAATTGGACAGAAGAGCCGTGTTTACTTTTAGCTTTACGTTCAGTGTTTGGAGAATATTTCTTTTTTCCGCCATTTTGTCCTCTGCTAGAGAAACTCTTAAACCTCTTAAAAGTCCTCCTCTCTACTCTTAACTATTTTTATCTTAGGAGCTGTTTTTAGGGCCAAGATGTTTCGTGAATCATTTTTATCTTTACTAAGATTACTATAAATTTAAGGGGAAATTCAAAGAAAATGTCATAATTTCGTCACTAGGAGCAACTTTTAGGCTTAGGAAGCTTTGTGAATACGGGCCCTGGTGTTAAAGTTATCAGGATTGGTTACCTTTAATTTAATTTTTGTAAGTAAAGCCCTAGGATTTCGAAGGATATTTCCAGGCTTAGATCCTGGGCTAAATTTCCTGAACTGGTCCAAATTAAGTTCCTCAATGTAATTTCCAGGGTTTGGGATTATAGGTTAAAGTTCTTGATTAAATATTCTGGAAATTAATGTATAAGGTTAAAGTTATGATGTTGAATTCCTGCGCTTATGTTCCTAATGCTATATCTCTGGGTTAATTTCCCTAAAGAATGAAGGATTATGTTCTCAAACTGTTTATGTTCCTGGATTTATGTCCCTATGTTCACTTTATTGGAAAATGGTTCCTGGTCTTGTGCTAATTGTCTGAATTTCCAAGGCTAGAGGCTAAATCTTTTTTAGGCTAAAGTTCTTATACTTACATTCCTGGGTTTATGTTACAATTCCATTCCCAGGATGAAGTCTTGCAAGTTCTATTTACTGGTTCCTGAGCTAAAGGTTCTGATTTTGAGCTCAGATAAATAATAATAAAAAAAAAAAGTTCCTGAATGAAAATAAAATTTTGAATTTAATAAAGTTAGTGATGTGATTTTCCAGAGTTTGTGATAATTGTGTTACTGTCAGTTTATTTTCTGGGTTTACTGGGTTTATGTTCCTGGTTGAACTTTTCTGGACACAAATTTCTGATTAAATAAGTTCAAGGAAGTTTCTACTAGATTTCTTGGATTTAGGTTCCTGAACAGAAATGTGTTCCAGTGCTTTGTTCTTGGTCTTAAATGAAATGGATTAGGTATTTATGGTTAACATTATAGAAAAATACACACACACACACACACACACAAAGTACAGGAGAGCCTTTAGGGCCTTTATTATCATAGTCATCCATGAGTACACAACAGCAACTGATAAGTGTGATGCTGAGAAAGAACAGAGCAGAAAATCATAAACATAGCAGTGCTTTACTTACTTACTTACACACACACACACACACACTTTATCAAATGGTTTAGCTGAAGGTGTGAGGTCAGTAGTATAACGATACATCACTATGGTGGTATATGATTTAAACCCTGCAGAGTTACACTGTTCAGTACTGTGTATTTGTCACACAGAATCCTTGGTTACGTTTAAGCTGACTGCACGAGTACAAGTCGTTCCACAGAAAGAACCCAGAACCTCTCTAGAACCAGAACCAGCACTAAAGGACATCAGGAGTAAAACAGCAATTCACAGTTAAATGGAACTTTCCTGTTTGGCATATGAAGACGTCAGAGAGTGGGCAATTAAAAACAAACACCCTACACACACACACACACACACACACACACACACACACACACACACACACACACACACACACCTCTTTCTGGATCCTCCCTTTTCAAAAACAGATCTCCCGCAAAACTGATAACCATGCACCTGCATGACCTTATCTACACACTGCACATAGGATAGCATGGAAAAGAAAACACACACACACACACACACACACGCACACACGCACACACACACAATTCTGACTTCTCAGTCACCCTTTGACATCTGAACTCTCTCTACAGGGCAGCAGGTTCCACAGATAATTGTTATTTAATTTGCAGCCTGGAGTTTTATTATAATTTAATTAGCGCAAAAGTAGTGTGCCTAAGTGTGTGTGTGTGTGTGTGTGTGTGTGTGTGTGTGTGTGTGTGTGTGTGTGTGTGTGAGAGAGAGAGAGAGAGAGAGAGATCAGTCTCAGTTTGGTTCCTACTTTAGCTCTGATGTTGAACTTTAGGGATTTTAAGGCTCTTACACACCTTAATGAACTCATCAGTGTGTGTCAGGGTTGATGTGTGTTGTGGCTGAGGTGTGTGTGTGGTGAGGTGTGTTAGGGCCATTATGTACCTGTGCCATGTGTTTATTCTGTGGTGAGACGTGGTTTATTTGGGCCATGGTGGTGTGTTTTCAGTGCATTTCAGTTGTGGTGTTTTCGGCCATGATTTGTTTGGTCTGTGGTGTGTTTCAGCTGTTTAGTGTTTAGCTCATATGATTTAAAGGTTGTTTAGGTTGTGTTGTAGTTGGGCTGTGGGGTGTTTGAGTCACAGTGCATTTTAGGCGTGGTGTGTTGGGGCTAGGGTCTGTTTCAGCTGTCCGCTGCTTAACTCAGGGTATGTTTTGGTTGAGCTGTGTTTGATTTGTAGTGTGTTTGGAGTGTGGGGTGTTCGGCTGTAGTGTGTTTGGAGTGTGGGGTGTTCGGCTGTAGTCTGTTTGGAGTGTGGGGTGTTCGGCTGTAGTGTGTTTGGTTTGTAGCATGTTTTGTAGTGTCGGGTGTTCGGCTGTAGTGTGTTTGGCTGTAGTGTGTTTGGAGTGTGGGGTGTTTGTTTGGCTGTAGTGTGTTTGATTTGTAGTGTGTTTGGAGTGTGTGGTGTTCGGCTGTAGTGTGTTTGGAGTGTGGGGTGTTCGGCTGTAGTGTGTTTGGAGTGTGTGGTGTTCGGCTGTAGTGTGTTTGGAGTGTGGGGTGTTCGGCTGTAGTGTGTTTGGAGTGTGGGGTGTTTGTTTGGCTGTAGTGTGTTTGGAGTGTGGGGTGTTTGTTTGGCTGTAGTGTGTTTGGAGTGTGGGGTGTTCGGCTGTAGTGTGTTTGGAGTGTGGGGTGTTTGTTTGGCTGTAGTGTGTTTGGAGTGTGGGGTGTTCGGCTGTAGGGTGTTTGTTTGGCTGTAGTGTGTTTGGAGTGTGGGGTGTTCGGCTGTAGTGTGTTTGGAGTGTGGGGTGTTTGTTTGGCTGTAGTGTGTTTGGAGTGTGGGGTGTTCGGCTGTAGTGTGTTTGGAGTGTGGGGTGTTCGGCTGTAGTGTGTTTGGAGTGTGGGGTGTTTGTTTGGCTGTAGTGTGTTTGGAGTGTGGGGTGTTTGTTTGGCTGTAGTGTGTTTGGAGTGTGGGGTGTTTGTTTGGCTGTAGTGTGTTTGGTGTGTTGTGTTTGAGTGTTTGGAGTGTGGGGTGTTTGTTTGGCTGTAGTGTGTTGGAGTGTGGGGTGTTTGTTTGGCTGTAGTGTGTTTGGAGTGTGGGGTGTTCGGCGGCTGTAGTGTGTTTGGAGTGTGGGGTGTTCGGCTGTAGTGTGTTTGGAGTGTGGGGTGTTTGTTTGGCTGTAGTGTGTTTGGAGTGTGGGTTGTTTGTTTGGCTGTAGTGTGTTTGGAGTGTGGGGTGTTTGTTTGGCTGTAGTGTGTTTGGAGTGTGGGGTGTTTGTTTGGCTGTAGTGTGTTTGGAGTGTGGGGTGTTTGTTTGGCTGTAGTGTGTTTGGAGTGTGGGGTGTTTGTTTGGCTGTAGTGTGTTTGGTTTGTAGTGTACTTGGACAGTGGTGTGTTTGGGCCATGGTGTGCTTGGTGCGTGCTGTGGGTAGTTTGAGTTGTAGCGTGTTTGAGTTGTGATCTGTTTCAGTCATAGTGTGTTTGGGCAATAGTTTGTCAGGATGTTTGTGTGTTTTGGGTCAGAATGAATTGAGAGCAGGAGTAGTTTTGACCAGAGTTTGTTGGTCTATATTGTTTGGCACACAGTATATTTGGGACATAATTAATTCGTGCTAATTTGTTTGGGTAACAATTCCTTTGTGTAGTTTAGCCAGAGTTTGTTCCTGTGGATTTTCTGGCACAGTGTCTTTTGTTGTTTGGGCCAAACATCTGGACTTAGACTTGTTCGGGTCAGAATTAATTTGACCGAAAACTTGTTTGTAATCCTCATTTGGCCTTTAAGGATTTTAGGATGACAAATTTTCCAGGTGTGTCTGAAGAAAGCGAGCAACCTTAACCGCTGCAAATTTGAATGAGAAGAACCGAGAGAAGACCACAGGCGAGGGGGAGAGAGGGGAGGAAACTTAGAACAAAGCAGCCTGTTTTAGAAAAAAAAATCTATGTTTAGATGGAATGGGAACTAAACTCGTAAACACACATTTAGCACAAAAGCATACCCGAGAATCCTGTTGCTCTGGAAGCACACATCAGAGAGGACCAGAGTGAGTCAACAGACATGATCTAATGATCTACAGTGGACGTCTTCCTGCAGAATCCCGAGCCGCATAGACACCTGCACGCGGCTACACAAACACACACATATGGAGCACAAGCCAAAACTCCGCAGTCAGCTTTTTCAAAACGGCAAAGTAAAGCAGGTTTTCGGCACCAGCGTCACTGCTCAGTTTAGAATTGCATTCATATGGCACTCATTCCTTACGCTAAACTGGCATTAAACAGCTCGATGCATTCCTGCTTTACACATTCGTCACGCTCGTCACTATCAGTTAGAGGTTGGAACTTTGAATTTTTGCAGGAAGTGGTGCAGAACTCTTTGATTTTGCGTAAGAAATGCGGGATCCTGGGAAAGAAAAAGCCGGAGTTCTGGATGCAGGTGCAGGAAGTACAGAATCATGAAGTTCGCAATAAACAGTATGGGATTCTTGGGGTTTTCTGAGCACTAGGACTATTATATAGCAGGCAGAAATCTAAAGGGAGAAATCTACATGTTTGAAAATAAGTAATGAGACAAGATGAAACGTGAGATCAGAAATCCCACTGCTGGCA
>QNUK01000471.1:67500-70000 GCA_013621035.1 Clarias magur | reverse complement strand
CGGACTCGGGTTACGTTACTGCGTCAGTGAGCATCACGCGCTCCACAATGAGCTCATTATAAACCACCTGCATGTAGTTCACACCTCTGAGGTGGCCAGATTTATCGAGTGTAAATGTCCGTGACACCCAAGGTCATAAAAGAGCGCGTGATCCGGCACATCGTTCCACACATCAACATTCCACACTCTCTCTGTTACACACATTCACTGGATATTTACTTATAGAACATAATAAAATAATACTTTCTATTTTCATTACGCTGTTTTCCAGATCATCAGTAATCCAGATGTTGTTTTAGTGGAAAGAACAAAGTTTTCTGTGAAGATCATGGCAGAAAATGGAGCTTTAAAACAAAGGACATATTTTACTTAAACACAAAGTAATCATTTAAAAAAGTCTTGATTCAAAACAGAACAACATCCATCTGGAGGGGAAAAAAAAAACGGTTAAAGTGAAACTCTTATAAATGAGAGAAATCTGATTAGGACGTGACTCACAGTATCATATGACCTTAATAAATAAACAGGTTACTGTACGGAGGGATACATGCAGATTGTGTACTGGCAAACAAACAGGAGTTACTTTGGGGACAAAAGTTCTGTTCTGTCTTTTTAAGTGTGTGTGGGTGTGTGTGTGTGTGTGTGTGTGTGTGTGTGGGTGTGTGTTACATGACACACGTCATCAGATATGTTATATTTGGCCTGAGAGACCAAATCATTGTTACAGTTGGCGTGAAGTCTTAAACTCACACATTGAGTATCTGTGTGTGTGTGTGTGTGTGTGTGTGTGTGTGTGTGTGTGTGTGTGTGTGTGTGTGTGTGTGTGCATGAATATGTATGTTTCCGTGTACATATCTTGTGTTGATTGATATCTTAGTGCAGAACAGGTATAGAATCAGGGGACTTGGGCTGGCGGGTCCCCATAATGTTTTTTAAACCTGAAAATTAAAGATTAAAGATATTACATTAAATATTACACTAAGAAATGTTTGGTTTAAATTTATTGAGTTATAACGTATTAATTAGCTGCACTGATGATTAGGTTAGTGAAAAGTCCTCATAAGGACAGTGGAACAAGTGTGTGTGTGTGTGTGTGTGTGTGTGTGTGTGTGTGTGATGTAGATTGTGCAAGAACTGCAATATCCATGTTATGAAATTTTAACTACAAAGTTTGAACTTCATTTGGATTTGCTCTAATACATTACCTACAACTAATATTAATGATAGTAACTGAAATGTTTCTTGAATTAGACTTGACTTTGCCTCAGGTGTAAGTGACCTTTTTTTGTGAGTTTTTTGTAACGTAATACTTGTTTGTAAAGTGCTTTACAATCCGTTCACTTTAGATGATAAACTTTTCATGTCGACGAACTCGCTAAACGTCTCCCACACCCGACATTTCAGCTTCTCTCCTTTCTTCAGTTTAATCCCTGCGAGTAATTTCTGTTTGTTTTTGTTTTTTACTTTAACGACATTCACATTGTGTTCCTTGGTGTCATTGTTACAGTTTCATTCTGTCTTCAGGAAGCTCGCGTTAAACAGGGTTTAACTAAAACGTCTTTACGGATTAGAAAAGGTTGTGGCGGAGATTTTAAGACGCGACTTTACCTCCGGTTCAACAACAAAAGCTAGACTTGACACATTTGCGGTGACCTTATGTTTAACACTATGTTACGGTTATGAAGGTGAGGTTTAAACTCAAGGCCTATGAGGATGTAATGAATGAAACACCAAGGGGTGTGGCATTACGTAGCAACTAGAATTTTCCCCCAACAGCACATTGCTTTTAACGTTTCATTCTACTAATACAAAAAAAAAGTTGGCGGGACGATGCCGGAAAACTTTTTCCGATGGAAAACTTGTGTTGTTTTTTTTAAACAAGCATAAACCTGTGATTTGCAGCTACACAAGTTCCAGACTAGCTAGATATTTGACTGTAGCACATGCCAGATATCTACTGCACAGTATATGTAACTCTTTAGATTAGTAGGCTTTTAGCTAGCTATATGTTGATTGTAAATTTAGCTAGCATTCTCCAAAGACACGCCCTCTAGTGGGTAATGCAGTTAGATGTTTAAAATAATGTTAGCTTGCATTATGAGGTGTTTTTGTTTGTTTGTTTTTTACTATTAACATGTAGAATAACCAAGAAGGTTCCAGATTCTCACCGTGTCGGACCTGATGTTAGCATGCTAATTTAACAGCAGTGGTGCCTAGTTGCCCTGTGTTTGTGTGTCTGTGTGTGTGTCTGTGTGTGTGTGTGTGTGTGTTTTATATATATATATATATATGGTACAGCTCATGACACTTTGCAGACAAACTTTACACCCTGTCCTGTTTCTTTCTTTCCACTGTGTGACGGGATGCAGTTCTGCACATCACACATCATCCCTTTACTCAAATTTTATTTTTAGCAAATTCGGTCCTGGTTTTATTGCACGACATCCATTCCTGTTTCTTACTAGGACATGAAAAATGTGTAGAATACGACGTGCAATCT
>QNUK01000471.1:50000-62500 GCA_013621035.1 Clarias magur | reverse complement strand
CACTTCTGCGTTTATTTATTTGTGGGTAAAAGTGCTGAGTCGCCGCTGTTGGAGAATCTCTCATTACGGGGAGAGAGGGGAAACGTACACTTAAGTGTGTGTGTGTGTGTGTGTGTGTGTGTGTGTGTGTGTGTGTGTGTGTGTGTGTGTGTGTGTGTGTGTGTGTATGTGTGTGTGTGTATGGTCAATGGTTTGGCATATGCTTGGAATGTGCTACACAGTCAGTGGCTTTGGATGGCGAAATAGAGGCCTGTGTGTGTGTGTGTGTGTGTGTGTGTGTGTGTGTGTGTGTGTGTGTGTGTGTGTGTGTGTGTGTGTGACCCTCCAAATTAAATAATAGGAGGTAAAGATCAGCACGGGGTAAAATTGAGTTACAGTCATTGTAGTTACCTTCCGGTTTAACTCCGCCCACAGGGTCACCGTAGCTACTATTAGCATACGAGTTATTTAATGCATGAATACATTTGCATCGTTTATTATTCATGTTGTTATTAATATACACCTAACATAAAGAGCTTCATCCGACCGCCGCCATGGTTACACAACAACGTTTATAGCTGAGTGAAATGAGATGAATCGATACGAGATTCTAAATGTAGATTTGTGTATTCTACTACGTGTTGGAGAGAGAAGGGACGAGGGGAAGGAGATATTTAGGACAGGCAGGACGATCCAGAGCGAGCCAAGCTTCATCATGAACACTGTTCAAATTTAATAAAGTATGAGACAATCGTGGAAGTTTTTGAAGTTTTTCTCATCACTACACGATCGCACACAACGCGTCAGTACATACTGTTCATGCTAACGTCTTCTTTGTTATGTCTATGTACAACCTTTCAAATATATTGCAGTGAACAGTACAATATACAGTTAGTGTACAATATACAGTGTATACAGAGGAGTGAATACCGAGCATGTGCAGCTACATGAAGTTGTCCGCGAACACGCGAAGCCCTGGCCATGGGATCCGCTCAGGCTCACAGGAAACTCCTTGTAGTTGGTCCAAATCGAGGTCGGATCACATTCCCACCACAAATGAACTGTTTCAGAGTCCGTGTGGGACTGGACCAGGACCACATCCAGTAAAGGGTCTCGGTGCGGTTGTTTTGGTCCGCGCCTGGGTACGATCGCTGTTATGAGACCGGCCCAAACAAACCAGAGATCCATTCAACTGGGCTAAAGCATGAGCTGTATAAAAACCCTCAGTGACGTCACCCCAAGGGTAACTGAGGGGTGGTTTTAAGGCTCAACTCTGGCAACTCGGACAGAGGCCGGCTGTTGGTTGGAACACTCCTACTTACCTCAGCTTAGCTGAAATGCTACGGTGGCTAACATTAATTTATAGGTTTACATTTCGTTGCATCTGATTGAACTCGGTCATCCGTACCCCTTCACGTCGTCCCGTATCAATTCCTCTGGTTAGCTGATGTGATGCATAGCAGGTTGACACCTTTAATACAGCTGTCACTCAAATCAGCCACACCCCAATTACGCATAGTTTTATACTGTAGCTAATTATAACGTTAAATGATCAGTTACATAAAAATTCACTCCCTGGACAGTGACATGAATAGGAAATTTAGCTATGGAGACCAGAAGTGTTTGGGTTTTTTTTTTGTACCAAGGCTATAAACATGTTTATTATTTATTTGTTTACATTTGTAAAGTTGGTGATTTCAGCATGGGGCTCTCTGGGGACTGAGTCTCTTTTGGAGCCAGTGGACATTTGAGGAACTGTATGTTTTGGCACGTGTTTATGGCTTTATTATTTCAGAACCAGAGTTCGCGCCTTGGACTAAACAAAGCAAATAGAACGAGAATTAAAAAATAAAGTCACACCTCGGCTTTAGTTTTCGATAAACTCCACCCCTGCATGCGTAATAAAAGTGTAACTACTGAATAGAGCTGTAGTTACACCTACAGTCTGAACACTGATGTGTGTAATTACAGTAAATCCTCACAGTCAAATGACTAGAAAAGGACAAACAACATGAGACAAGTTGCACAAGGTCAGGTGAAAGGGGTTAAAGCAAGAAGCTGAATGCAGTAAATATAAAGTACAGCGGACATCACCGTTACTGAAGTGGGAAAAGACTGTGAGAGCTGTGAAGTAGAAGATCTTTGCCAGCAAGTTTCTCTTTGGTGAATAAATAAACTCTGCTTTAACCAACCAAGAAGGGTTGCATTCCAAAAACAGCACGGTGTAGTGCACTTCCTTTTCCTCCCCTAACACACCTGCCTCCACTCAGCAGCTCGTTAACACACACTTCAGAAGTGAGGGTGTGTGTTAGCGTGAGCTTTTAATGTAGCTTCCTGCGCGCGCACACACACACACACACACACACACACAACACACACACGCAGTATGGCCTTATAGACTGTTAATGGCCTGATGAGCTGAATCAGGTGTGTATGTGTGTTTGAACAGGACACACACACACCCACTAACATGTGCAGAACAGGATTGAGAAATATGATTAACCAACCAGGACACGTCACAATCCAAAAACAACAAATAGCGGAGAAGTTCTCTCTCTTCCCTCCAGCTCAAGTCCCCACTTTTCAGCACTCAGTCTGAAGCGAGAGCTGGCCGAGGAACGCCGCTTTCATCCTCAGCCAGGAAATCAGCCAAGCTCGAACGGTCCAGCCATACGAAAGCCATTAATGCAACACACACACACACATATGGGAAGCAGCATAGGGGGAATGCCTTCACGTATTTCTCACATCATATTTTATTCGAATATGAGGAGCGTTTGCTGTGTATAACTTACAGGATGAGAATCGAATGTCTTTTTTAAAGAGTAGAATTAATTTATTTCAATTGTTCAAACACAGCTTTAGTACTTCATGCTCCTAATTAGGTTAGAGATCCCACCCCCAATCCCACCCTCACCAATAGTTCCCACCCCAAATGACAAATCCAACCAATCAGAAAGTAGTTCCAGGCCCTGATGCTCCTGTAGCCAATTGGAAAATAGTTCCCAGCCCAAAGCTATTGTAGAAACTATTTCCTGCTCATGATGCTATTGTAAGCAACTGTAAAGTATTTCCCACCTCTAATGCTATCGCTACCAACTGGAAAGTAGCATTGGTCTACCGATTTGAAGGTCCCTGGTTCAAACCCCACCACTTTATCACTTTTGTTCTCATCAGCAAGGCCCTTAACCCTCCATTGCTCAGATGGATAATGAGATAAAAATGGAAGCTGCTATGGATAAGGGCGTCTGCCAAACGCTGTAAATGTCTGCAATGCTCATAACCTTTAAGAAAGTAGTTATCGGCCCAATGCTAATGTAATCAATTAGAAAGCAGTTCCCACGCCTGTTGAAAAAAATGACAGAAAGCATCCCATCTGTAAAACCACCGTCCCCTTTAGATTACTAATGCTGTGTATTATGGGACATTTGTCATGAACATGAAATGTTAAAACTCTCTACGTATGATCATCTATAACCTATAAATAACAGCGATTCACATTCAGTGTTCACAACAGTGTTCACATTTTCACAACGACCAAGAGAAGAGTTCAAGCACAGCTTTTGACTTATTTCAGAAAGAAGAGAACTGAAGGTATGACACACACACATCCTCTCAGCGGAGACGCCATGAAAACCAAGGATTCAGTTTAATACAGGGTTTTTTGAAATGACTGACAAATATGGTTATAAAAGAGGGATTATTTACACAATTTGTATTTCAGTCTCAATTTTGAAGACGAGGTTTTGTTTTATTAGACTTTGTTGCTTCAGCTACATGCTTGGGTACAAAAGGATGGTTAGTTATAGTCGCCACTGCCCCCCCCCCCCCCCCCTTAAAAAAATGTAACCAGTTTTCATAATGCCATTATAACCAATTGTAAAGTACTGTAGTTGCCGCCCTAATGCTATTGTGTTTACTGTAGTCTTATTAGATTTACTGTGGATTTAAGTCATATTTTAGTGTTATAAATGTATATATGTATATTTATGTATATTCACTTTGTTCACATGATACAGGGAGACACCATGTACACAGCAGGAAACTGGAGCAGAGCTGTTATGCTTTATTGTAAATATTAATTTATATTTTCGTTTTTTAAAACTGAATTGTGTCAAACTGAATTTGGATGTAAAGCTTAAACTAAGTTCAATAAAACACAATAAAAGTGGATTTTAAATAATCAGATTCAGAATTAAAATATTGCAGGCAACAATCCGGGGAACTTACGCTAACATCTGTGGCTGCAAATGAACACTTGCCAGTCTCTAATAGGGAACAAAAGTGCTCCCCGTTCTGCTGTGGCTTTGGCAAAAACATCCGAGCCGCTCTCAAGGAAAACTCTCACCCTTTTACCCCTCCAGCAGAAACCATATAAAAGCAACACACTCCATGGTGGAGAGGGGATGAGGGAGAAGGAGAGAAAAAATGAAGAATTAAAGGAAAGGAAGAATGCTGCCTAAGCAGATGAGGAAATGTGTCCTGAGAAGCAGCTGACACAGGATGAAATGCTAGCGAGGAAATCAATCCTGTTATTAGGAGAAAAACTCAGAAACGTCAAGGATGCTGGAGCGAACAAGAGAGGGTTTAGAGAGTGACAAAGTCTGTGCCATTTACAAGGCTACATAAACACTGCAGTCCTCATTTAAACAGGTTTATAGCAGTGACCTTCTGTTACAACACACAGAGTCACTGAGCAGTAGGACTGGTAATGTCCCGGATATTTCCTCAAGCAGAGCGGACAAGTCAAAAGTCACACTTACAAAGTGATTCATTCAGAGTGACTTATAAATCACTCCATCAAACACCAACATCCAACATTTAAAAACAGATATCCTCCATCAAACACCAACATTCAGCACCAAACAACCGCGTTCTCCATCAAACACCAACATTCAGCACCAAACAACAGCGTTCTCCATCAAACACCAACATTCGCCATCAAACACCAACATCCAGCACCAAACAACCGCGTTCTCCATCAAACACCAACATTCAGGACCAAACAACCGCGTTCTCCATCAAACATCAACATTCAGCACCAAACAACCTCATTCTCTATCAAACACCAACATTCAGCACCAAACAACAGGGTTCTCCATCAAACACCAACATTCACCATCACACACCAACATTCAGCACCAAACAACCGCGTTCTCCATAGAACACCATTCACCATCAAACACCAACATTCAGTACTAAACAACTGCATTCTCCATCAAACACCAACATTCAGCACCAAACAACCGCATTCTACATCAAACACCAACAATCAGAACCAAACAATAGCGTTCTTCATCAAACACCAACATTCAGCACCAAACAAAAACGTTCTCCATCAAACACCAACATTCGGCACCAACCAACAACGTTCTCCATCAAACATCAACATTCAGCACCAAACAACCATATTCTCCATCAAACACCAACATTCAGTACTAAACAACTGCATTCTCCATCAAACACCAACATTCAGCACCAAACAACCGCATTCTACATCAAACACCAACAATCAGCACCAAACAATAGCGTTCTTCATCAAACACCAACATTCAGCACCAAACAAAAACGTTCTCCATCAAACACCAACATTCAGCACCAACCAACAACGTTCTCCATCAAACATCAACATTCAGCACCAAACAACTGTATTCTCCATCAAACACCAACATTCAGCAGCAAACAACAACGTTCTCCATCAAACACCAACATTCAGCAGCAAACAACCGCAATCTCCATCAAACACCAACATTCAGCAGCAAACAACAACGTTCTCCATCAAACACCAACATTCAGCACCAAACAACAACGTTCTCCATCAAACACCAACATTCAGCACCAAACAACAACGTTCTCCATTAAACACCAACATTCAGCAACAAACAACAATGTTCTCCAACAAACACCAACATTCAGCACCAAACACCAGCATTCTCTATCAAACACCAACATTCAGCACCAAGCCACAGCGTTCTCCAGAAAACACCAACAATCAGCAGCAAACAACCGCATTCTCCATCAAACATCAACATTCAGCACCAGACAACAGCGTTCTCCATCAAACATCAACATTCACCACCAAACAACAGCGTTCTCCATCAAACACCAACATTCACCATCAAACACCAACATTCAGCACCAAACAACCACGTTCTCCATCAAACACCAACATTCAGCATCAAACATCAACATTCTCCAGAAAACATCAACATTCAGCACCAAACAACAGCGTTCTTTACACCAACATTCACCACTACACAACAGCGTTCTCCATCAAACACCAATATTCAGCACCAAACAACAGCATTCTCCATCAAACATCAACATTTACCACCAAACAACAGCGTTCTTTACACCAACATTCACCACTACACAACAGCGTTCTCCATCAAACACCAACATTCAGCACCAAACAACAGCATTCTCCATCAAACATCAACATTTACCACCAAACAACAGCGTTCTTTACACCAACATTCACCACTACACAACAGCGTTCTCCATCAAACACCAACATTCAGTACCAAACAACAGCATTCTCTATCAAACACCAACATTCAGCACCAAGCAACAGCGTTCTCCATCAAACACCAACATTCAGCACCAAACAAAAGCGTTCTCCATCAAACACCAACATTCAGCACCAAACAATAGCGTTCTTCATCAAACAATAGCGTTCTCCATCAAACACCAACATTCAGGACCAAACAACAGCGTTTTCTAGAAAACACCAACATTCAGCACCAAACAACAGCATTCTCTATCAAACACCAACATTCAGCACCAAGCAACAGTGTTTTCCAGAAAACACCAACATTCAGCACCAAACAACAGCATTCTCTATCAAACACCAACATTCAGCACCAAGCAACAGTGTTTTCCAGAAAACACCAACATTCAGCACCAAACAACAGTGTTTTCCAGAAAACACCAACATTCAGCACCAAACAACAGCATTCTCTATCAAACACCAACATTCAGCACCAAGCAACAGTGTTTTCCAGAAAACACCAACATTCAGCACCAAACAACAGCATTCTCCATCAAACACCAACATTCAGCACCAAACAATAGCGTTCTTCATCAAACACCAACATTCAGCACCAAACAATAGCGTTCTTCATCAAACACCAACATTCAGCACCAAACAACAACGTTCTCCATCAAACACCAACATTCAGCATGAAACAATAGCGTTCTTCATCAAACACCAACATTCAGCACCAAACAACAACATTCTCCATAAAACACCAACATTCAGCACCAAACAACAGCATTTTCTATCAAACACCAACATTCAGCCCCAAGCAACAGCGTTTTTTCAGAAAACACCAACATTCAGCACCAAACAACAGCGTTCTCCATCAAACACCAACATTCCACATCAAACACCAACATTCAGCACGAAACAACCACGTTCTCCATCAAACACAAACATTCAGCACCAAACAAAAGCGTTCTCCATCAAACACGAACATTCAGCACCAAACAATAGCGTTCTTCATCAAACACCAACATTCAGCACCAAACACCAAAATTCTCCATCAAACACCAACATTCAGCACCAAACAACTTCGTTATTCATCAGACTCCCACATTCTCCATCAAACACCAACATTCAGCACCAATCAACAGTGTTCTCCATCAAACACCAACATTCAGCACCAAACAACAGCGTTCTCCATCAAACACCAACATTCAGCACCAAACAACAGTGTTCTCCATCAAACACCAACATTCAGCACCAAACAACAACGTTCTCCATCAAACACCAACATTCAGCATGAAACAATAGCGTTCTTCATCAAACACCAACATTCAGCACCAAACAACAGCATTCTCCATAAAACACCAACATTCAGCACCAAACAACAGCATTTTCTATCAAACACCAACATTCAGCACCAAGCAACAGCGTTTTTTCAGAAAACACCAACATTCAGCACCAAACAACAGCGTTCTCCATCAAACACCAACATTCCACATCAAACACCAACATTCAGCACGAAACAACCACGTTCTCCATCAAACACAAACATTCAGCACCAAACAAAAGCGTTCTCCATCAAACACGAACATTCAGCACCAAACAATAGCGTTCTTCATCAAACACCAACATTCAGCACCAAACACCAAAATTCTCCATCAAACACCAACATTCAGCACCAAACAACTTCGTTATTCATCAGACTCCCACATTCTCCATCAAACACCAACATTCAGCACCAATCAACAGTGTTCTCCATCAAACACCAACATTCAGCACCAAACAACAGCGTTCTCCATCAAACACCAACATTCAGCACCAAACAACAGTGTTCTCCATCAAACACCAACATTCAGCACCAAACAACAACGTTCTCCAGAAAACACCAACATTCAGCAGCAAACAACTGCATTCTCCATCAAACACCAACATTCACCAGCAACCAACAACGTTCTCCATCAAACATCAACATTCACCAACAAACACCAACATTCAGCACCAAACAACCGCGTTCTCCATCAAACACCGACATTCAGCACCAAACAACAGCGTTCTCCAGAAAACACCAACATTCAGCACCAAACAACAACGTTCTCCATCAAACACCAACATTCAGCACCAAGCAACAGCGTTCTCCAGAAAACACCAACATTCAGCAGCAAACAACTGCATTCTCCATCAAACACCAACATTCACCAGCAACCAACAACGTTCTCCATCAAACACCAACATCGTTCTCCATCAAACACCGACATTCAGCACCAAACAACAGCGTTCTCCAGAAAACACCAACATTCAGCACCAAACAACAACGTTCTCCATCAAACAGCAACATTCAGCACCAAGCAACAGCGTTCTCCAGAAAACACCAACATTCAGCAGCAAACAACCGCATTTTCCATGAAACACTAACATTCAGCACCAAACAATAGCGTTCTCCATCAAACACCAACATTCAGCACCAAACAATAGCGTTCTTCATCAAACACCAACATTCAGCACCAAACAATAGCGTTCTTCATCAAACACCAACATTCAGCACCAAACAACAACGTTCTCCATCAAACACCAACATTCAGCATGAAACAATAGCGTTCTTCATCAAACACCAACATTCAGCACCAAACAACAACATTCTCCATAAAACACCAACATTCAGCACCAAACAACAGCATTTTCTATCAAACACCAACATTCAGCACCAAGCAACAGCGTTTTTTCAGAAAACACCAACATTCAGCACCAAACAACAGCGTTCTCCATCAAACACCAACATTCCACATCAAACACCAACATTCAGCACGAAACAACCACGTTCTCCATCAAACACAAACATTCAGCACCAAACAAAAGCGTTCTCCATCAAACACGAACATTCAGCACCAAACAATAGCGTTCTTCATCAAACACCAACATTCAGCACCAAACACCAAAATTCTCCATCAAACACCAACATTCAGCACCAAACAACTTCGTTATTCATCAGACTCCCACATTCTCCATCAAACACCAACATTCAGCACCAATCAACAGTGTTCTCCATCAAACACCAACATTCAGCACCAAACAACAGCGTTCTCCATCAAACACCAACATTCAGCACCAAACAACAGTGTTCTCCATCAAACACCAACATTCAGCACCAAACAACAACGTTCTCCATCAAACACCAACATTCAGCATGAAACAATAGCGTTCTTCATCAAACACCAACATTCAGCACCAAACAACAACATTCTCCATAAAACACCAACATTCAGCACCAAACAACAGCATTTTCTATCAAACACCAACATTCAGCACCAAGCAACAGCGTTTTTTCAGAAAACACCAACATTCAGCACCAAACAACAGCGTTCTCCATCAAACACCAACATTCCACATCAAACACCAACATTCAGCACGAAACAACCACGTTCTCCATCAAACACAAACATTCAGCACCAAACAAAAGCGTTCTCCATCAAACGAACATTCAGCACAAACAATAGCGTTCTTCATCAAACACCAACATTCAGCACCAAACGCAAATTCTCCATCAAACACCAACATTCAGCACCAAACAACTTAGTTATTCATCAGACTCCCATTCTCCATCAAACACCAACATTCACCAGCAACCAACAACGTTCTCCATCAAACACCAACATCGTTCTCCATCAAACACCGACATTCAGCACCAAACAACAGCGTTCTCCAGAAAACACCAACATTCAGCACCAAACAACAACGTTCTCCATCAAACACCAACATTCAGCACCAAGCAACAGCGTTCTCCAGAAAACACCAACATTCAGCAGCAAACAACTGCATTCTCCATCAAACACCAACATTCACCAGCAACCAACAACGTTCTCCATCAAACACCAACATCGTTCTCCATCAAACACCGACATTCAGCACCAAACAACAGCGTTCTCCAGAAAACACCAACATTCAGCACCAAACAACAACGTTCTCCATCAAACACCAACATTCAGCACCAAGCAACAGCGTTCTCCAGAAAACACCAACATTCAGCAGCAAACAACTGCATTCTCCATCAAACACCAACATTCACCAGCAACCAACAACGTTCTCCATCAAACACCAACATCGTTCTCCATCAAACACCGACATTCAGCACCAAACAACAGCGTTCTCCAGAAAACACCAACATTCAGCACCAAACAACAACGTTCTCCATCAAACAGCAACATTCAGCACCAAGCAACAGCGTTCTCCAGAAAACACCAACATTCAGCAGCAAACAACCGCATTTTCCATGAAACACTAACATTCAGCACCAAACAATAGCGTTCTCCATCAAACACCAACATTCAGCACCAAACAACCGCGTTCTCCACCAAACACCAACATTCAGCACCAAACACCAACATTCTCCATCAAACACCAACATTCAGCACCAAACAACTTCGTTCTCCATCAAACTCCCACATTCTTCATCAAACACCAACATTCAGCACCAAACAACAGTGTTTTCCATCAAATACCAACATTCACCATCAAACTTCAACATTCACCACCAAACACTAACATTCGATACCAAACTCCAACATTCTCCATGAAACACCAATGTTCTCAATCAAATACCAACATTCACCATCAAACGCTGACATTCTCTATGAAACACCAGGATTCCACATGAAATGTTGGTGTTCATGGTGTTTAATACAGAACATTAGCATTAGCATCAGTGACACTCGTAGTCGGTTGCTGATGTAAAAATCCTTAGCAGCTTTTCATTGGTGTTTGTTTTGCTAGTCCTCCCTCTACGGTGTTCCAAAAAGGCTGTATGGTCTTAAACATACCAGAGAGGAAGTGTGTGTGTGCCTGAGGCCTCGCGTCCTGAGTGCAATGAGACGGTAGCTGCAGCATCGGAGTAATTACACCGGGGAGACAGAGTTGTGTAACAAACCCAAGGAAATGCTTCATAAAGACGACGCATCGCTCCGGCAGCGTTTATAAAAACACCATGACTTTCTATCAAAGCTTCCTATGACACACACATCTGTCTGCAACTGTGTGTTTATAGTATCGTGCACACTTCCTGTTATTGGGCAAAGAATTGAAAAAACAAGAGTAAAGGATTAAAGATCTGCCTTAGGTTATATAATGTCACCTACTGTTTATTATGATAGAGTATATTTTATATACATTAAAATTTTGGAATAGTAATTACATCTTTTTTGCTTTTTTTTAATAAATGTAAGATTTTTAAAAATATATATATATTAATAATAATTAATCAAAATTATTTCTGCTTTTGTGTTTTTTATACTTTCATTACTATTTTAACATTCTTTTGAATTATATTAGTAAGTATTTTTATTCATATATTATTTATATACTGTATGTAATAAAATAATGAAATTAAAAAATATATATTTTTATAAATAAAGAAAATCACTTAAATATTGTAAACTGACACAATAGGAATTAAGTCACCTATTTTATTATAAAATAAAAGAAATAAAGATTTAAGCAAATAAAGCCAAAAATATATAGAGGGTTTTTATTTTTTAAATAAATCATGGAAAAATAAGGTTTTGTATCAGTCAGCTTAGGACAATTTGTACAGGAATTATACAACACTGCGATTAGGAATAAGAAAATTTAGTACCTTTATATGTATTCATTTATTTTTTATTTTTTTCTAGTTTTTTAATTGTAACTCAATTAAATAACACAAATATTGAATTTGACTACAATAATTCAATTTGATTTGCGTTTACATTAAATGTGCCAAAATATTTGTAATTTTTTTTTCTTTTCTTGTTGTTGTTGTTGTTTCTCACTTCCTGTTTTGTGAAAGCTCAGCATGCACACTGGAGGAAGTGCTGAGAAATCGGCCATGAGCGATGTTTTTTCCTCCTGCTGTTAGGGTCAAAGCCGGTTCCTCCAGGTGCATGACCGCCCATGACACACACACACACACACACACACACACACACACACACACACACACACACACACACTCTCTCTAGCCTTTTCCAATCCACTGGTGTCTTGTGTATAAAATAGATGGTGTGTT
>QNUK01000471.1:25000-45000 GCA_013621035.1 Clarias magur | reverse complement strand
CAGCTCCTGAGTAAGACATGTGACGCAGACCTGAGCGCCCCCTGGCTGCAGAAACATAGCAGGAGTTTAACATTGTGTTGTGACTTGAAGTATCAGAAACTGAACAGGTTTTTTGAAAGACACAAGTTTGTATCTCAGTCTCTTAAACCAGACACGGCATGTTGCAGTCCCTAGTTTCCTGGATTTCCCTCTATGTTTTATTTGAGTCTTTACATACATTATGTTTATCTAGTTCACGATCTTACTTGTGTGAGTATAGTTTTATAGGTCTTTAAGTCTCCTGATCTTATACAGAAGGTTTTCTGTTTCTTTCTTCTTTCATTCATTTCTATCTCGTTTTTCTAATCACACAGTATTTTAGTTTCTCGAGTTCCTCTTCGGGTCCCCGCTTTTCTTTTCGCCATGTCGTCTAGTCAACGGGCTTTACTAGATTTGCATTTGTACAGATTTTTATTCATTCATTTATCCATAATTTTCCATTGGGATTTATTCCGTCCAGTCTCTTAAACACTCTCCTCTCCCGCGTCCCTTTGCACCATCATCCTGATACTCTAATCACTAAACACTAAACACAGCATGAACACAGAAATATTGTTTTAGTTGTGCTAGTTTATGTGTGTGTGTGTGTGTGTTGTGTGTTGTGTAATTTGGGATGGAGTTTTGAAATAGGCAAAGTGCTATTAAGAACACTAACTAGACATGCTGTCTGCAGTTTGGGACGGAACCCTCGGGCTGTATTTTGCCTAAAAGCCTGTGGAGTGATTTGTGAGGTGAACTCCCATCACTCTTGAAAAAATGAGTGTGTGTGTGTGTGTGTGTGTGTGTGTGTGTGTGTGTGTGTGTGTGTGCAGGGGAAGCTTGTACAAGCTTCAGAAACAAAGCCTTTCATTCACACAGCAGCATTCCTGACATCTTCGTGACAGACCCTGAGGTCATGTATGACAGAGGCATGATGAGAAAGCCAGTTGTTTACTTTCTCGTCATCCCGAGACAGTTTCAGAGACTCGGAGTTTCACTTCCTAATGATAGCATCAAAAGACTGAAACCTCTAAAGGCTCCGTCTCAAATCGGGCAGAACTACAGTAAATACTATGTCTTAAATATTAACCCAGCGCAGTAACCATAGTTACCTAGAAGAACTGGAGGGATGAGGAGGAGACATGAAGAGCCTATAGGAAAGGGACAAACTCAGGGATGAGGGAAAACTAGGGACCATGACGGAAAGGGGACAGTCTGAAATAGTCAAGACTGGAGAGTAAGATGCATTATGAACTGACACAAGTGAGTGGACGGTGGAGACTAGGGAACAAAAAGAAGCAGTTTGTTTGGGGACACGAGAAACTGGGACACGTAGGGGACAATGTAAAACGAAGGAAACAAGAGGAATCTGCAGAAAGGTTAAGTAGGAAATGTGAGGACAGTAAATAAAAACCTGGGCCCCTGGGGAACAGGGACACGATTTATAGAAGACTGGAAAGAGAACGAGGGGTCAGTGAAACACACGCAGAGGTGCAGAACTACACAAACTCACACAAACTCAGTGCTCAAGTCAAAAGAATCTGCTTGAACAAAAGTACTGGCACTCCACACACAAACTGGTTTGTATTCATTTTTATCACAGAGGTTGTGCCGTGGACATCTGCCCTTAACTGTGTACTATATTGGATGGGCTATTGTTTGGAAATGTCTTGGTCTGTTATAAAGTGTTTACTGAACACTGCTATACACAGCATCCATTGCTTTCTAATAATTCTTTCTGCTTTCGCTCTTGTGATGGTTTTAATAATAATATCGTTATGGTTGTATAATAAAATGGTTTTAAAATACTTTAAAATCGCTCCAACACAGCCTCAATTGTTCTTCTCCATTCAGGAAGACGGATAAAAAGGCAAAGACCTTGAAAAATGTATATACGACTCAATTACTGGCCAAATCACAGACATGCTCATTCACACGGGACTGATATTATCACATGACCCCTGTTTCGGCAAAATACGGAGGTTATTTGTGGAGGAATTTTACAAGGTGCCAATTTTACAGACATGGCCGATTCACACGGGATTAAACTCACCGACAACCTCCGCAGTTATTACAAATCACACGAGGTCCCCAGATAACACTAATCGTGTGACAAAACACTCGCATGACAAGAAAACTATGAGAATCTATTGGATGAAAATATTAAAGGACATTTAAAAGTAGGAGATGTGAGGACAATGAAAACTGGGGATCATGTGGAAAAGGGACGACTTTTGTAGGGGACAAGGGGATTAATGGAAAGTGGAAAACAGAATAGCCTGAGACATGGTGGACACTGGACACTGGGACACAAAAACATCTAATGGGACAAAGAAACTTAAAGTCACTGGAGAATAGGAAAGGAAAAGACAGAAGGAAACTGGGCATGAAAAAGGACAGTGAAAACTAAGACTTAATTAGCAGCGGACACTGTAAACACTAAGAGACTCTAGGAACAAAGGAATAAAAAACAATGACTAAATCTATCGATACATTTACATCCCAAATCTATTATTTATATTTTTTCCCCTAATAACTTCCATAGAAAAAAAAAAACAATGTTGGAATTAAAACTGTCCTCATCTTGTCATCTTATCAACATTATTGACATATTTAAATACATGCACCCATTATCGAGTAATATGAGTATATAAACTGATTCCTGGTGCTATATGTAATATAAATGTATATTAATGACATGTTTCTTTAATCAAATAAACACATTACTGTAAGAGCAAGAGGAAATGAAGCATGCAGCTGTAAAACCACTCACCACCAGCAGAGGGAAGTGTTCAGCTCTCACCTCCCTAATCCTCAAGTGTCCTCCCCCCCAACCAACATTTACTCTCTTGTGTTTATATACACACATATATATATATATATAATTTTATTTTTTTGCTTTGCTTTTTTCTTTTTTTTTTTTATTATGGTTTAGTTTTTCTCCAGTCCTCTAGTGTCTGCTCTCTACTTCTCGTGTCTCTGGTATGTTTCTCTACCTTATACCTTACTTCTTTTTTGTTGTTGTTGTTGTTGTTGTTGCTAGCGGTTGCTAAACCTCTAATGTTTTCAAGCCCCTAATTTAGTAGCCACCTAGTTTTAATTTCAAAGACCAAACTTTTGTTTTTGAAAGGTTACTAACCCACATGTTGCATTAGTTTTCTAGTTCCCGTTTGCTGCAACTTTCCTTTAATTCATCTTTTTTTTTTTTTTTCATGTTTCCTAGTTCCTTCATTTTCACCAGCCCCACCTTCTTAGCTACACTGGATCCTTAGTGCTCTCACATTTTCTAAGAGATCGTATAGATCTTATAGATAATAGATTTTATTTTATTAATTTTATATTGGTTGCATTTGAGGTGGTAAAATGTTGCAGTTCCCCTATACTCCTGTAGGTGCACTCTAACCAATACACACATCGGCAGGAGGCATTCTTTGTGGTAGGAGCGATTTATTTGTTAAATTTGTTTAGAATCGTAACATAATAATAATAATAATAATAATAAAATGTGTATGTACGCGAATGTAGAATCTCAATACAAATTGAATCGCAACCTAGGTATCATGATATTATCGTATGGGGTGAACCCTGGTGATTCCTATCACTAGTTTCTAGTCTAGAACTCTTGTGCTTATCCTGTCTTTATGTTGTCAGTCCTACTAAACTGTTGTTGTAATGCACACATTCTGAAAATGGAAAAGTAGTAAAGCAGTAAATATAACACACATTCAGGTTCTGCTGCATTGTGGGGACCTGAGTGATTACAAAGTGCGTAAATTAAATAGCACTACATACATCCTAGTGATCTTAGTCCCCGAGACCACAGTCCATCTTTGTCTTTGTGTCATGTCCTAGTACCCTCGCTTTCCCCGTCCCTAGTTTTTTACAGTCTCTAAAATCCCAGGTTTTAAACTTTTTGTTTGCCTTTAGGAATTTTCCCACAATGCATTCTGGTTACCTTTACATAGAGCGTCTTGTTGCTATATTTCAGCACATACACACATACACACACACACACACACACAGTTTTAGGTGATATTATAGTGTCCCAGTGGGCAGCTCCCAGCTAATTTAATATGCCGTAACGCAAAGGTCAGAATCACAGTCTACAACATATGAGTGCGTGCCCATACACACACATGCCACACACACACACACACACACACACACACACACACACACACACACACATTTATGGATGGCCCATGTGAAGGTAATTTTATTCTCATCAAAGATCAAAGATCATCTCACACGTTATGAGGTCATCACTCACCCTGGTCGCTTAATGAGTTTTTTATTAGGCTGAACACACAGACAGCAATAATGTGACCTCACACACGTGTACACACGCATGTACACACACACACACCATGATTTAATAAGCACTTTATATTTTTATTTATTTGATAAAATCTAATAAAAAAATGCCATTTAGTAAATGCGGACTGTTAGAATGTGGTCTTATATCACGTACGTATACACACACACACACACACACACACTCATTATTCTTCCCTTGCAGGTAAAATCAGTGTGACCCACGTGTGAACTTCCCTCTGGTCGATATCTATAAATCCTTCTTCCCTCTGCTGCTGTCCTGTGAGTTCATTCCCTCCGTCTCTCTCTGCATTCATTACCCTGACACGTCCTCATCAGAGCCACACTGAACCCCCACTCGTGCCTCTCTGGGGTAGAGGGAGGTTAATAAGAGGAGGGTGGTCTGTGTGGTCGTGGATACACAGTGAGCAGAAGTTAAATAGGATTGGGCTATTAGAGGGGTGGTGGTGGTGTTTAGTACACAGGTTGTAGAGGTTGGGGTCTTCAGATGAATGCTTAGGAAGGTGTTTAAATAAGAGTGTGGGTATACAAAGGTAAAAGATAAATTGATTGTTTAAAGAAGCACCTTTCACCTTCTTCCACCTGTCCCTCTCCCTCACTTTCTCTTACCTTTCCCCTTCTCATTCACACATTTGGCAGATGCCCTTATCCAGAGAAACTTACATTTTTATCTCTTTGTACACCTGAGCAGTTAAGGGCCTCGCTCAAGGGCCCACCTGGGACAACTGAGTGGTTTTGGGAATTTGAACCTGGGACTTTCCGAACCGTAGTCCAATACCGTAACCACTGAGCAAACCCCTGACTCTCTTATTCACCTTCCCTCCCCGTCCCTTTTCCTCACCTTCTCCCACCTGTCCACCTCCCTCACCTTCTTGTACCTGTCCCCGTCCCTCACCTTCTCCCACCTGTCCACCTCCCTCACCTTCTTGTACCTGTCCCCGTCCCTCACCTTCTCCCACCTGTCCACCTCCCTCACCTTCTTGTACCTGTCCCCGTCCCTCACCTTCTCCCACCTGTCCACCTCCCTCACCTTCTTGTACCTGTCCCCGTCCCTCACCTTCTCCCACCTGTCCCACCTCCCTCACCTTCTTGTACCTGTCCCCGTCCCTCACCTTCTCCCACCTGTCCACCTCCCTCACCTTCTTGTACCTGTCCCCGTCCCTCACCTTTTCCCACCTGTCCACCTCCCTCACATTCTCTTACCTGACCCCTCTCCCTCGTCATCTCCACACCCCTCTAACATCAGCTTCTATTTCCTGCCCTTCACCTTTTCCCACCTGTCCCCTCTCCCTCATCTTCTCCTCACCCCTCTAATGCCAGGTTCTATTACCTGCCCCGTCCTTCACCTTCTCCCACCTGTCCCCTCTCCTTCAGCTTCTCTCATCTTCTCTTACCTACATTTACATTTAAGACATTTGGCTGACACCCTAATCCAGAGCTACTGTCATAAGTGCTTTGAAGTTTCCATCATTAACATATCATTACACTGGTTCACCTGGCTATCAACTAAAAGTACCTGTCCACCTCCTTCACCTACCTGTATCAATCCATCTTTTCCTCTCTTTAATTTTCACAACCCTACCTCACCGGTCACTTGCGTTTCTTCTCACCTGTTTCAATGTAATATAAGGTCATTCCAACAGCCTAAGGGCCCCACCGGCGTTTATACTGTAGAATTTCATTTATAAATTCTTATTATATTTATAAATTCCCATAGTCCTTATGTTCTGTTGCACTTGTCTCACCCCATTCCCCATCCCCCATTGTCTATGGGAATCTACTGAAACAGGCAATAAGAGACACAGGTGACCTGTCTCACCTCTCTCAGTATTTCCTTCTGTCTCCGTTATCACATCCCTTAACTGTCTTATCTGCCTCACTTGTCTTACCTGTCTCACAACTTGTAATTGTCCTTAACTGTCTCACCACCCAACCCTTTATCTTCTTTGTCTACCCTGTCTCACAGCTCCTGTCTCTTATGAATACAGGGAGTGCAGCACCAGGCTCTCTACCTGCAGGAGCAGAGGGGTTACCTGAGGATATGAGGGTAGTGATCAGTAGTCTGCTTCCAGGTGGAGTAAGTGGACGAGGTACATCAGAGCAGAGTCAGAGGGGTCAGTATAGGAGCTGGGGGTAATGGAATAGTGATCTGAATCGTAGTGGGGTAAGTAGAGGGGGGAGCTCACAACAGGACTTCAGAGACTCCACGCATCACCCACACTGCTCTCATCTCCACTTTATTACGTGCCCTATCCTCTTACAGCTCAGCCTCAGTGATGGTGGGGGGCTCGTAAATCCTCCCACATGATGTTTAATAAAATAATATGAAAATATTGCCTTATCCCCAAAAGCTGCTACATGAAGGAGGGGTAATAAATCAGGGCAGGAGCTCATGTCTGCCCCCACGTCTGCCCCCAGAGCAAGGGATTAAGGCCTCCTGCAATGGAAATCTGCAACTCGTAGCTCATCTTGAACTAACACTGCGGAATCAAACACGCACACACACACACACACACACACACACACTCTCTCTTCTTATAGCTAAATAGATTTAGTGCTGTTTTCAGTCAAGTCCAAGCCTCCTTTAGTAAATCAATATCTTCACTAAATCAGTTTTCTTTTCATTCATATCTCTCTCTCTCTCTCTCTCTCTCTCAGTGTGTGTGTGTGTGTGTGTGTGTGTGTGTTAGGAATCGCTCGGGATCTACGGACTATGAAACCAAGAAAACTGGAAAAATGTTTTAAACTAGATCAAATTAGGCAACAGGGAACAAGAAAACTGATGAACTATAAAACAGCATGCTGTGCATTGTGGGTAAATTCTACACCATGATATGACTCTACTCAGCTGAACATCGAGAATTACAGGGAAGACCATTTCCCATGATGCTCAGCAAAGCTGCACAGCCCAAACCGCAGCGGAGTGAAGAAAGTTCCTCTCGCACAGAGTGTTTATCTTTTGGTCCGCACCACTCATCACATTACACGACCTCCATATATCACACACTTCTCACACACTCCTCACACACCACTCACACGCTCATTAGAGGGCGTCAGCAGGGACAAGGGCATCTGAATGGGACGACTGAGCAAAGGAGATCAAATTAGAGGCTACACATGAAACACAAGCGCACATCTTTCAGAGCTGAGGTCTGTTTAATAAATACACAGGAGACGGTTATTACTCTCACTCATGCAGCGCAAACGATCCCATCTGCTCTCACTGCAGCTCCCTTCCTAGCGTCCATACACACTTTATCACGTACCTAAGAGAAACTCATCATAAATGCATTGAAATGAAAACATCTCTAAACGGTGTTACAGTAATGTGACGGAACGCTGGGACTGCAGTGGAAACTTTTCCATCTGTCTGTGTGTCAGTGAAACTTTGAAGCCAAAGGACTGGGAGTTAAATTTCATGGGTCAAATAAAGAGCGTACAGATGGACAGTTTGCTGTTTTCCATATGACACGAGCTCAGTGAATAAACAGTAAAAATGAATAATCTGATGGGTTTTGCAGCCACTCCGTAGTGCCCCTCCCCCAACTCTTTCATGATCACATGGCACCGGTTTTATTAGCACACGCAAACAATTCCAATATTCGGGTGGTTTATATTTTATAACTTTTCACCATATTGTACCGAAACACAAAGTCACGCAATCACAATAATCATATTCTCTAGAGCTCTTAACCTTTAAATACATTCTATCTTATTAAAGAAATGTGTCAAACTTAACCTGATTGAGCCATGTCTACCATTCGGTTGAGGTGTATACAAAGCTATATATATATACTGTAAATGAAATGATGAGTTAATTTTTGGAATAGGCCGACACTAGAATGTTTATGGGTTTATAGCAACTGCTTTTGAAATTTTAAGAAACTTTTTTTTGCTAATAACGACATGTTGCTAAATCTGCTAAACCAACAGAACATTCAAGAAATTCGTATGTCTATGTACAATTTAATTATAAATAAAAGCTAAACAAACAAACAAACAAACAAACAACCCCCCCCCCCCTGCAATCACGGTGTGAGTGTATCAGACTGCGTAATGATTGACAGCAGCATTTCCATCCCAACATGAATGTAAACAAATCATGAGCAGTGCTAGTGCTTATTTTCCATAAAAATAAGCACTAGCAGGAGTAACAGTGTGGAGCTTGAACGGTTCTTGAACATCATGTGCTGTGTTGGTGTATTATCTCCTGTACATACTCCTCGTGTTATTGCAGTAAGAGCTTTGTGTGTCACTCACCTCCGATTTCTTCTTCCAGCTCGGTTAAAACATCCTCCTACAGCCCGCGACCCGCAGAGTTCAGCAGGAGTAACGCTCGCCAAGATCAGATCAAGTTTGCAGATTTGTTTTGTTTATATATTATGTTTGTTGAAAACCAATGTTAAACACTTTGCCTTGGCTTTTTAATGTCCATACATTATGTAATAAGTGTAAAAATAGTAGAAATAATTTGCCCAGCTTTGTACGTTATACTGTAGCTACTCGCCCTGGACTAAAGTCTGACGCACTTTACTGTTTAAAAAGATGAAGTAAGAAGAATTTATCTGTAAGCTACTACTACTACTACAGCACTGCTCAAATCTAATAATAATAATCAATAATAATAATAATAATAATAATAATAATAATAATAATAATAATAATAATCAAATCTTATGCTAATTGTTTGTTTTTAAACTGTCCCAGCTTTTTTTATTATTATTTCTGCCAGGAGCCACAAATCTGTAAACTTTATTTCTGAGATTTTTGTAAGTGCATGGAGTGGGCTTTTCTCACAGACAGTGTGTGCACTTGAGGATAAAACACCAGGAATGCAGGAGTGACATGTAGCCTCAGGGTTTCCTGAGCGACCGCAGAAAACACAAATACATAGAGAAGAGGAGGTTCAACCTGTCCTGACAGGTAACACACACACACACACACACACACATGTATGCTTTATGTAATATAAGGTCATTCCAACAGCCTCAGGGCCTCACCGGTGTTTATACTGTATTTAATTTATAAATCATATAATTTTCTTATTATATTTATAAAATTCATCCAGATTTACAGTCTATATTTCTGTTATTCTAAGCCTTACATTTAAAAAATATCATATTTGCATATGTATATATATATATATTTTTTACAAACCTAAGATTATTATATGTATATTTAACATATTTTAAAGTTTAAATTGTTCAGCAGTCTCTGTTAAGTTTCTTAATTCCATTTCCCCCATTTCTTATGCTTACAGTTACGCTTATCCTTACAAAATATATTTATATTATTATTTTTTTCTAATCCCCTTTCCCTACTAATAGAAAACATTTTGCAGTATAGAATGTAAAAATAAAATATATAAAAAAAAGTCACAAGATATGGGTTTTGTTGTTGTTGTTGTGGATAAAACAGACAGCTTTTTGCTTTTTTTTTTTGTTAATCAAGATTTTACAAAAGAAGAAATAGAACATTTATTTGTATATTTAAGTTTAAGCAATTGTACAAAAAAGTCATATTTTAAAGAATACATGGACATCAATAATATGATTGTGTTTACATTTTCCTCTCAGTGTAATGCATGACATAGTGTAGCGTCATTAACACAGTAATAATAAAATATGATTCGTCTGGGTGTGTATGATATAGAAGCTCAACACTCCATATTTACAGCCATGCGATACCTTTCCATTCTCCTGTGTTTTCAGGAACTTTATCCAATTATTCGTCCAGGGTCCTAGATACTGTATGTGGCATCCTAATTTTCCAAGTCTAGAACAGAGAGCCATGTTATCCAAAGACACCCCAAAAGCCCTCTGTTTCCAGGTCCCCACGTATATCAGCGGCACATTTCCAGGCCCCTATGTCCCCAGAGCCCAGTGTTTCCATGTCCATATAGCCACCCTATGTTTTTATGGTTACGATGGGTGCAGGGTCCTATATGTTCAAGACATTTTATGTTGTTATGTGATGATATTCAAAGTCCCTCATATTTTTCTAGTTCATTTTTTTTTTATTATTTTGAATCAGATTTTTGAGTGCTAACAGTAGTTTTAACATCTCTGTGTGTTGCATTCTTATACATTTAAATCACAAGACCTCACTAACCTGGATAAAGAATTAACAGAAGGGGGTCTTTAGAATTAGCATGCTAACACCATCATCTGTTAAAATGCAGCACGTGCTAGCCTGAGGTCAAGTGGGTTCATCACTTCAATTTAAACGAGGCAGTTAGCAGAGCTCATGGTGGGAAGATAAGAGGATCAGAAATGTGCACACCTGCACTAAGTGCAGAGTAAAAATTGTTTCATTAACACACACACACATTGCCACATGCACATCCATCACTGCAGGCCAGCTTTGATCACAATCTAAATGGCTGTAATGCAGTCCACTATCAACACGCATGCAGTGAGCTGTAAAAATGCCGGTGTGGGAGAATACGGTCTGATAAAAACAGATTTATAAGCAGTTGGGGAATTATAGCGTGGCGTGCTAATGCTGCTAGACATTTTAGAAAACACTGATTGTGAGGACCATTAAATGCAGCAAGCTGTGTGACGAGATGAAAAAATGAAAGTCAGTGAACTCGCTGTGTTGATGCACGCAGGCTATCATGTGGGGATCAAACCAAAGGCAATGTCTTCAGGATTAACACTGATTTAACCAAAGGATTTTTACACAACACCTTTTATTCTAAGATACTGAATCGTCTAAGCCCACACCAGGGGGAGCTGTAGAGCCCGACTAGTGAGCGAGGATAACGATTTGTCATGATGTAGAGCTAAAACGAGACAAGACGTCTCAGAAGTGTTGACTGAGGACACCTACCTGTGATGTCGGCATTTCTATTAGCGCTGTTGATAAATTACTATGAGAAATTCTGGAAAAACACAAGCGTCAGGGAAAGAGTAAAAGAAATCAAAGACGTGTGAAAAAAATATTTTCCAAACATGAGAATTTTAATGGTTGCTCTTGAGTTGTAATGTGTTTCTGGGTCTTTCCTGATGGTCTGTAATGGGAGTGACCACATACAAAAGGTAACATGACAGAAGGTAAGTGAGGTCTTGTGGCATTTAATAGTGAAAAAAAAGACAATAATGGAAACCTTCATGCACGTGATGGACACCGTTAGAGATTTCTAGCAGTTTCTTGTCTTTCTGTTGGACTCTTAACTGTACTGCAATGTGAAGTTTCAATGTAAGAAACTTTTGAGACAATTTCCATTATGTAACGGAAACCATTAGAGATTGATCGTGTTGTTAGGGGAAAATACCTAAAGCTTGGATTCTCTTTAAATGTCACCCATGTGAACATGATGATGCTGATCGAAAGGTGATGGTCTCGTTTCTGCGCTGGGAGTTTTCTGCCGTTTTGCCATGACTGAGCTGCCTCCGTGATTCATGCTAACTTGGATTTAATCTCATTTTCAGCGCCGTGATATCTGGCAGCGTTTCAGCGCTTGGCCCCCACCTGAACGGATACCTGCTGCATAATACATGTTCACCTTAGCAAATAAACCTGGCTACATGCTTCCCGCTAAACCACACGGGATCATACAGTATGTCAAGCAGGTGTAAATTAAACCCACCTGGCATGCTAGTGTTGCTATGCTCACTGCTTATGATTTGACTAGATCTAATACCACTGTGCTCCTTATGGGAATATATTATACAGAGGAGATGCTGGAGGAGGCAGCGAATAATCTCTGTAATTGTGCTTATTTGTCTTGTCTACTGGTGCTGAAGTTCCTTAAGTCCACATGGGAGTCCTGTATTATTTTGTGGTACATTACCGGATTTATTGCACTAAACATATAATAAAACAAACAAAATAGCCCTTTATGAGGAGACCACAAGGTGGCGCTAGATGGGCGTGTTCCAATTACAGGTCCTATTCACTATACAGGACACATAAACACCATCATTAGTTTACTGTGGGCACGTCCCAAACCACACACCATACTCGCTATATAGTCCTTGAATTTTGTGAAGCTGCTTCGAGACAATGCCCATTGTTAAAAGCACAACATGAATAAAATTGGATTAATTGAATTAAATTTAATTGAATAGTCCAATCAGTCCACTGTCCCAAACCACATACACTCTATTCACTATATAGTCCACGTAAACACTGTCATCATCACTCCACTGTGGGCGTGTCCCAAACCACACACACTATTCACTATATCCATGCATGCATTTAGGAACCTCTGGAGTCCAGCAAGGGACCTTGGAAACCAATGATGACCATTGTATTTATTCCCAGTTGTATGACCGTGGTAGGACCTCCGGTCAACATTCGTTCACACAAACTCACGCACTATGGGCAATTTGGGAATGCCAGTTAGCCTAATCTGCATGTTTTTGGACTGTGGGTGGAGACCGGAAAACCCAGAGAAAATCCACCGAGCACAGGGAGGACATGCAAACATGCACACAGACCCGAAGTGGGAAACAGACCCAGGACCTAGTGGTGTAAGCCACCATGCAGACATTCGCTATATAGTCCACATAAACACTGTCATCATCACTCCACTGTGGGCGTGTCCCAAACCCCACGCCCTATTCACTGCACAGTCCCCATAAACCATGTCATCATCAGCCCACTGCAGGCGTGACCCAAACCACACAGTTCATATACGAAAAAGGTTTAAGATATTTTTTATGTAACTAGTGAGATCGAGGGATTAATTTGAAGCTAACAAAATGGATATTTAAATGCATCAGTAACACAGTGTGGAGCTAACGAGTTCACAAAATTAGCATAAAATTTAGCAAAAACGCTTTTATAAAGTTAGTTTAATTAAGATGTCGTTATATTGGAATAATCAGAGTGAAATGTGTGTGTACACACACACACACACACACACACACACACACATACTCTGTTTTTACTCCTTACTAATGGTGTATCAGACAGCTGTGCTGATGTATTAATGCAGCTCACACACTCCTGGGAGAAAGTGGACTTCTCACCACCACCTCATTAACCAAAACCAGGTCAGCCTTGCACACACACACACACACACAGCTTAGCCTTATCTACTTTGTTTTATTCTAGTTCCATATTCTCCACATAGTCCCCGATTCTGCGTCCTGATTTTCCAGGTTTCTTAATTTTCAAGACATATCATAGTTCATATTTTTCCAGTCCCCTTTGTCCTTGCCTTTTCTAGATTCACTAGTGTTCTTGTCCTTTTCTTCCTATAACTTCTCCAGTCCCACTTGGTTTGCTTGTTCTCTGCTTGCTTAGTACCGCCCAACAACCTGATTTCCCTTCTCCTCTAGTCTCACTACTTTTACTAGTCCAGTTAGTTTGATTATTTTCCAGGTTCTTTCGTTGTCCTACACATTTTCTATCCGACACCCAGTCGTCCCAGTTCTACAATCTCACGGATCTGCTTTATGCTTAGTGGTGCCCTGGTTTCCCTAGTCCTCTACCTCATCATTTTCCTATTCCAACCGGTCTCTTGATTTTTCTCGTCCCCTGTTTGCCTTAGTCTGCTAATTTTCTTGTCCCCAGTAATGTACCATTTCACGAAGTGTCCCTATTATCCCTACTATTCACCTAATTGTACTAGTTCTACAATCCACCTAACTATCCTTGTCGCTCCTTCCTCTGTTTTAACCAGTCCCTGAAGTCCTGTAATTTTTCTGGTCCCATTAGCCGTCCACGTCCTGTAGTCTCCCTAATGTTACTTCTCTCACTTCTATAATGATGTTCCTCGTCTTCTAGTCCCCTATGGTTCCTAGTAACCAGATTTCCCCAGACCTACAGAACTGCTTCCCTTCTCTCACTAGTGTGTACATTCTCTGAGCAGCTTCTACACACTGAGGGTTGAACAGAAAGAAAGTGTAATATACATTTGTCTCTTCATTTCCCTAATTCACTATTTGCTTGTGCTTTACTCCCTTGTTTTTGTTTTGCTAGTAGGTGATTTTGTCCGTGTTTTCTGCATCACAGAGCAAACTGATGTTGCCGCAGTGTAATGCCTCCATCTCTCTCTCTCTCATACACACATACACACAAAATGTTCCTACCACAGTCATGGGAATTAAAGTGGTCCTCTCTTTACATGTGCACGGGGTGGGAATCTGGAGGCTGGGGGGAAATAAGCACCCCGGTGCGACGGTAATGTTTCAGCATAATGACGTTCCCTTTATTTCAGTGCTGCCCGATGTTTCATGTACACAATGTGCTCAGAAACACTATTTGTATTTGCAGGCATGTTTCCATCAGACATTCAAGAACCTTTTAGCGAAATATAGAATTCAGTTCCTTAGTTATTCTGAACCGTTACTTTAAGGACATGTTTGTGCTGAGAATAATGTTCAAGTACATAAAAGTATGAATAAGACTTTCTGGTGTGTTTTGTATCATTGTCCTGGTGCACAATCCAAGCGCCCCTAAGGGTCTTGAGCTTGAGGTCACAAACTGATGGCCAGAAGATCTCCTTCAGGATTTTCTGAATTCATGGTTCCATTTAGGTCCTGAAGCTGCAACGCTCCAGACTATCACACTACCACCACCATGTTTGACTGTTGGTATGATGGTCTTTTTATTAAACGCGGTGTTAGTTTTACGTAATGGTATGAACACTTTCTGAACAAGTTCGACTTTCGTCTCATCAGCAAACAGAGAATATTTTCCCAAAAGCCTTCAGCAATATGTTTTTGGGCAAATGTGAGACGAGCCTTTGTGTTCTTTTTGGTCAGTAGTGGCCCCCAGTCTCTTTCTTATTGTTGAATCATGAACACTGACCTTAACTGAGGTGAGTGAGACCTGCAGTTCTTTAGATGTTCTTCTGGGTTCTTGTATGAGCTCCTGGGTGAGGCGTCGTTGTGTAATTTTGGTAGGTCGGACACCCCTGGGAAGTTTTCTCCATTTGTGGATAGTGGCTCTCACCATGGTTTGCTGGAGTCCCTAGGAATGGTTCTGTAGCCCTTTCCAGACTGGTAAATATAAATTACTTTGTTTCTTATATGTTCTTGAATTTCTTTAGATTGTGTTGCTTTTTTTTTTAGATCTTTTAGCATGTTTAACTTTGACAACCAGGTGTAATATTAAAATTCATTTCATCTCACTCATTCAAAGTGTGACAAATATGTAAAACTCAGCAAGTCAGAATTTTAAAAACATTTTCTCAGAACCGTCGTTAGCTTGGTAGCTTAGCATTAGTCGTGAACGAAGCAGTAAGGTGAATTGTGAAACTGTCAGTGCCGTGGAGGAGACTTGCACTCACTGTATTAGCCACTATACTGGTAGAGATATAAAAAGTACACAAATTTAAGAAGAGCGTTGTATCACTGCAGGTCATCAGAAAGGCCTCAGGGTTTAACTAGCAGTAAAGAAAAACAACATGGACGGTTCAGAGGTGATTCAGGACAGCTTGGAAGTAAAGTAGGAGAAGGCATGTTGTTTAGGATGGTATAACATTTTCAGATACAGTTTTGAATGTTTTAGTGGTACGCGGTACTGGACGTTACTCGCCTGCTTTCACCCATGATCATAAAGCAAATCCCCAGTTAATAGAGAAGTAGAGAGTCAGGAGCCCCGCCCCGCCCCTGTGCTGCAGTCCTGGTTTGTTTTACAACTGCAATTCAGTCAATAAGTTCAGCTTCAACATGAAGCCACAACAGAAGCAGAGAGGGGAAAAATAATGCAAGGAGGGAGAAATGTACTGTAGGAAGATAAATGAAGGGACAAATCAGTCTGCGAGAATGAACAGGAAAAACAGCAATTTACCTGCTTTTGATCCTCCAGCTTTTGACTTGTAGACTTTTTAACATGCTTTCCGCTGTCGGGTTGTACATCCATCACTGTCGGACCAATAATATCCCCAAAAGAGTGAGAGAGCGAGGGAGGAAACAGAAGGAGTGTGTAGGATCGAGGGAGGCCTTGGGTCACATCTTCTCCTCCAGTATTAGCAAATGAGAGGAGAAAAGAAAAGACAGAATAAGAGAGAAGACTGATGTTATCGGCAGTCAGGGTAGCACAGCATGTTCTTCATCCACCATCGGCCATCCAAAAGTGATTTCCCGTTCAGTTCATCCTCCACATTTCTCCCTTGTTCTGTGGCAAACACTCACTCCTTACATCTGGAAGAGAAACACGTTTCATTATATGATTGTCAATTTGTCTGCACGTAGCAGCAACTGCTGTTTTTCTTCTACACGTTCATTTATTTAGCCATCCAGAGATCCAACCATTTATCTTTCATATTCTATCATTCATCTTTTCATACGATCATTTAACCATCAATCCATCCATCTTTTTTTCCAATGCCTCAACCATCCATCCATTACGTTTCCAATAACCTGTCTCTCCTGATGAACTTTTAATCTATCTATTCAATCACCCAATCTATCCTTCCAGTGATCCGTTCATATGCCCAATTATTCAATTAAATGCACTCATTCTTTTTTCCAATTTCTGCTCCCAGCCTATCCATTCCGAGGCCAGTCAGACGCCCTGGTTTCTAAATGAGGTCAAGGCTCTCCTCAAGGACCGTAACACTGCCCTTAAGTCCAAGGACAGGTGCTATACAGTGCTGCTAGAGCCAACCTGAACAGAGGCATCAGAGAGGATAAAGGAAAATTGAAAAACACAATGCTAAAAGCAATGCATTGCAAGTGTATCCATATCCATTATATCACCAGCTGTGTGAATGTACCTGCAATACGTGGGCAGGTTAGTCACCAAACCTACTGGCGTTGGACTCATCTCATCTTCCCTGGATCAAGGACTTCCTGACAAATTGTTCCCAGACTATCAGATTATTCCCACATGTCTCGCAGCCCACAAGGCTGTGTTAAGCCCCCTTGTCTATAACTATTATAGTCATCCCACCAAAGCCATCACTGACTGGATTTATCTCAGGAGGAAACAAAATAGCCCAACAGGATGAGGGCCAGAGACTCACAGTGTGATATTCAGAGAACCACCTTGTTCTCCTGAACTCAAAAACAAAATAACTCAGACATCCCGAAGTACACTCGAGACACTGACCCAATATGAACAGGGACTACAGCATATGGAAAGGGTTCCTGCTATCAGGTTTCTTCGTGCTGGACTACAAATGTGGTGTTTGTGGAGCAGTAGTCAGGATGTACAGCAGGGGCTACGTCCAGATGATCCCCATAGACCGTGGCTGGCCTGAAGGTGCTCTGACATATTGTATCTCTGCATGGCACGGACAGGGAGAGCCCTTCAGAGGATCATTAACGCCTGCAAGGAAATCACTGGCTTCCACTATCATCCAGTCAGCTCTTGAGGTCTCTTTAGAACAGTCAGTTGTGGACAAAGTGCACAAATCCTGTACTTGAGGCCTAATATTACTCCAGTAAAAATAGACGTCCTCCATCTACATTTCTATTAAAGTGGTAACCTTCAAATTACCCCAAATATTAAAAATACTTTGTTAGCTCACTTGTGTTAGACTTTTCATAAAAAGTCTCTCTCTCTCTCACTCTTTTCCCTCTCTCTCTCTCTCTGTGCTTCTTGACTGTGAACATACACTTTCAGTCACTGTCTGCAACCGTCTCCGCTTCGAATTTCAAACACCGGTAGGATTAGTAAGCACATTGCAAAAGAAACACAATTACGCATAGTGGTCTGAAATATTACATCAAATACTACATACCACTTTGGTTATGTAATACAACACCATGCAGAAATGTAGTGAAGTGCAAGTGCAGGTATTTCCTGTAGAATGTAGTCAAGTCTACATTCTAGTCTACAATCTTCTAATAAAACCCCTTAAGTAAAGTATAGATTTGTGAAATACATGTGTTTAAGCTGCTACTTTCTGGCAGATGCTTCAAGTACTTAACACTGCCATAGTATCTATCTATCTATCTATCTATCTATCTATCTATCTATCTATCTATCTATCTATCTATCTATCTATCTATCTATCTATCTATCTATCTATCTATCTATCTATCTATCTATCTATCTATCTATCTATCTATCTATCTATCTATCTATCTATCTATCTATCTATCTATCTATCTATCTATCTATCTATCTATATCTATCTATCTATCTATCTATATCTATCTATCTATCTATCTATCTATCTATCTATCTATCTATATCTATCTATCTATCTATCTATCTATCTATCTATCTATCTATCTATCTATCTATCTATCTATCTATCTATCTATCTATCTATCTATCTATCTATCTATCTATCTATCTATCTATCTATCTATCTATCTATATCTATCTATCTATCATCTATCTATCATCTATCTATCTATCATCTATCTATCTATCTATCTATCATCTATCTATCTATCTATCTATCATCTATTTATCTATCTTCTATCTATCTATCTATCTATCATCTATTTATCTATCTTCTATCTATCTATCTATCTATCTATCTATCTGTCTATCTATCTATCTATGTGTCTGTCTATCTATCTATCTATCTATCTATCTATCTATCTATCTATCTATCTGTCTATCTATCTGTCTATCTGTCTATCTATCTATCTGTCTATCTATCTATCTGTCTATCTATCTATCTATGTGTCTGTCTATCTATCTATCTATCTATCTATCTATCTATCTATCTATCTATCTATCTATCTATCTATCTATCTGTCTATCTATCTATCTATCTATCTATCTATGTGTCTGTCTATCTATCTCTCTATCTATCTATCTATCTATCTATCTATCTATCTATCTATCTATCTGTCTATCTATCTATCTATCTATCTATCTATCTATCTGTCTATCTATCTATTGAACTGTTTTAGGGTAAACAGAAATTGAATACAAATAATTTATTCATCAATCCATTCAAACTATTCATTTATGGGATGGTTGTGTATCTTCCCACACAGTACATCTTTTGCTCATTCATCAATCCACTCATCCATCTACTTGTCCACACAATAATCTCTCCAGTCTATTGATCTTGACCGTAAATGTTTTAGAGCAGAAACACCAGCGCACACAGGATGAAGCAACACTTTGTAGTTACGGGATTGTGCGCTGTTCTCTATGTTCTCTTATCCATCCATCCATCTATCTATCTATCTATCTATCTAACCCAACCTGCGGTTCCTAAAACAGAAGTAGGGCGATCGAAGCGGATCTGCCCTCAAGGCTGAGCGTGATCTCTGTTCAGTGGATTAAAAATAATTCACATACTGCGTGAAACACAATAACACTGCAGAGGATGCTCACTTCCTCTCAGTCCTCCCAGGGAGGAAAAGTAGATACCAGTCTGAAAGCTTCACAACAAACTCAAATGCGAGTGTAGTAATATGCCTCAAGCACATAATCTACTCGTATGTCCCCAGTTCACCTGTACATCTGTCCATCCATCTGTCAGAGCCATTACATGCACAGCTAAATTGAGTTTAAACGTCCAAGAGTGGCAGGGGAATGGTTTACTGTATTGGCAGAAGTATGTTTGACTCCAGTAAGATAGTTGGTGGTTTGTTTAACTGACAAACGATTTAGCTAGTGGCAAACTGATAGCATGTTGAATGGTGAAACAGGGATGTACATTTATTTTTTGTACAGTGACACGCCTGACATCTCTGGTGTTTATGGTGTCATTCCTATGCAGATGACACAGCTGTAGTGCTAGCGCCTTTTTCCACAGCTGCGCATTT
>QNUK01000471.1:12500-20000 GCA_013621035.1 Clarias magur | reverse complement strand
AATTATGCTCGTAATCCAAGGTTCCACTGTATATAGTCTTGATGGAAAATTGTGGGATTCACAAAGCTCATATCGGCCTGTTGAAACCCTGTTGCCCCCCATTCCTGTCCCCGACCCTGCATGGAGCTTGGCCAGTCTATCGAGTCGCTCAGTTCAGGAACATTAAACACTCACTTCCGTGTGATTATTTTTAAATTTTTTTTACTAAGCTTGTGATTATTTAGGTTGTAGGGCGGCGCCAGTGATTTTCTTTTGCTGGCGCTATACGGTGCTTAAACTGTGAGTCGCCAATATAATTAATAATGAATATATTCTACAGCAACACGCCCCACACACACACACACACACACACACACACACACACACACACACACACACACACACACACACACACACATGCCCAGTATCCACAAGCTGGCAGGTTCACAAGCCACACTACATAAATACTCCTCTGAATATCATTTCACACGATTATGTCACGTCCAGGGCCTGACACAGCCTCAGACTCAGAGATCACACACTCATGCTGCTAGTCACTAACACCTCGACTAACGATTCCCCAGCGCCGTGTCTCAGAGACCTGACGAGATACGAATGAGCGCTGCATGGAGATAACTGTAACGAGGCAGAACTTCTGTTATAACAAACAACAGAGAAACATAAAGCATACACTCATCATGACAACACACTGAGTCCCCACATGTTATTACACTGAGTCCACACGATGGTTATTAAGTAAAAAAAACTCTTCATGACGTCAATGTGTGCGCCACCCAGTGGCTGAGACAGATCACCTGTGTTAGATTTATCTGTAGTAATCTACGAATAATTATATTGTTTTACTCACTTATTTATTTTATCTTTGATTTATAGACCATTGTAACTTTACTATACTCTCTTTCCTTCTTTCACTCCTACACCACACCCTTCACTCTTCCACCCCTATATCTGAGATCACAGATTAAGCCCTGCATAAATCATTAGGGACATGAGAGCCCATGTATGTAAAGGCCATCTGGCTGAGTTCCATTCATCACACACCTCTCTGACCTTCTCGTCCCCTCCACATGATTAAGGTGCAGTTCTCCACATTTAGCCTCATCTATCAGTGATGTAATTTTAGATCATGCAGGAGGTCTGAGGTGATTAAACTATAAATCAGTGCTGCAGTTCAGCTTTAGTAAGAACTGTACAGTCAGACGGGTGTAAAAATAGAACTATAGAACTTAGTGCGCTTTATTTGCTTTGTACTTAAAAAATCGAATTTATCTCATTAAAGATCAACATGATGTTAAACACAAGTGTAAAGTAGTAAGTTAACATAAAACATAGTGACAGAAAGAAGCAAACGTTATGCAGTTAAAGATACTGTACAAGGTCTATCATAGAAATTGTGGTAATTAACTTGTAGAAACAAAAATAAAACAAATAAAATCTAGTTTAAATCTAAATCTAAATAAAATAAAACAGTAACAGCTGAAGGCTGACAAATGTGTAACGGTGTGTTAAAGATCTGATCTGCTCATAATGGGAGCTCGTAGTTAGGTTTACTGTGTGTGTGTGTGTGTGTGTGTGTGTGTGTGTGTGTGTGTGTGTGTGGAGCTACAGCAGGTGCTTCCAGTCAAGCAGCCATTATTCCAACATTCCCCCACAGTGGCAGAGCTGAAACAAAAGAACAACAGCATGTGTGTGTGTGTGTGTGTGTATGAGAGAGAGAGAGACAATGTGTGTGCAGTTACATGTAGGGATTTTGGAGGACCGTAAAGGACTTAAAGGTGTTATAAAATAATTAATTGAACTGATATTAATAATAATAATAATAATAATTTCGTAAAGTCATTACAATTCCCTTCTGGTTCCTGAGGTTAGATGTACAGCAGGTCCTCATAAAGCTAGAAGAAAAGGATGTGTGTGTAGAAGAGAGAGAGAGAGATGCTGGCTGAGCCCCTCCCCCACCCCACACCTCTCTCTCTCCCTCTGATTGCTTTGGACTGATGAAATTTTAATGGGTCTTTTATAATCGAAATCGCTCTACTACACTCTCTCTCTCTCTCGCTCTCTCTCTCTATTTTTAACAATAATTTCTACACACACTCACGTGTATAACATTTCAATACAGAAGGTGTATTATTTAATTCACAGTAACATCAGCGTCCGATCCTGCGACGTCTTAACGGCGAGTCGCGGCTCCTCGTGTCCGCCGCGTCCCCGCGTCTGATATTAAGCAGCGCGAGAGGGAACCTGTCTGCGGGCATGCAGATGATTTATGATCCGTATCAAGCGATGTGACTGCGAGCTGAATTACTCGGCTGGGAGATAAGCAGGAAAGTTTATGACGCTGCAGTTTGAGTCGATTTAAATTCACTGCCGCGCTGCTTTACATTTTATTCCTACACGAGCTGACAAATAACGAACGAACGAACGAACGAACGTTTTCTGTGAAATAAACGCAGCCTCTGTTCCGAGGCAGACGGCATCCATCAACTTCTACAGTGCCGAGCAGCAGATTGGCAATTTTCTGCTTAAAATTGGTTTACCTGAGCTTTTCCACAGCTCAGAGCTCAGGACTGCAGTCTCACACCAAATCTCAGCAAAAAATTCAATAAATAAACAAAGCGATGTTTCACTACTGGTACGTCGCTGTCGAGAGATCAAAGGGTTAGAAATGACGACATCGGGGGTCAAACACTATTTAAGCCTCAATAGGCTGTTAAATGCATGAAGTGGGCGGGCTGGTGAAATGTGGGTGGGGTTAATGGATTTAGGAAACGTGGCTGCTTCACGTTTCTCTCATTCCACCTTCATGCTTTTCCTCCTCGTTTCTTGGCTCCTCCTTTGAGGAAGTGGAGAACAGAAGCAAGAAAAAGGAAATCGAGAACAAACCCGAGCTTGATGCTCCTCAAAACAGTAGTTTAATGCGACTCTCATGAGTTCACGTATTTATATAAGCACATGCGTTACACCTAGACGTTTTATCCTTAACAAGCTCGTACCAATCACCTGACTTCTTCTCCATCTCTCAATAAAAACACTTCATTCATTTACCCTTTGGTTACTTCACTGCAATTGTATTTGAGAAACATTAGATTTCTTAACATTTTCTTTGCAATAAACTGTCTTTTTCGAAGGGGTGGAGCGGATACGCGACAACAAAACATCCTATCACGTGTCTATGTTCATGCTAGAACCCGTCATCCTCAATCAATCTGCCATTTAAGAACAAGTTCCTTAACATGTTCCTTCATGGTTTCTCTCTCTTTTGATTATAAAATGTTCAAGTTTTGATGTTCAAGTCAAACCGGGACTTCTGATGAACTCTCTGGTGAATGAAGGTGTAAAACTGATTGACACTTACAAGACTGAAGACTCCGAGTACAGTACAGTAATGAGACTCTCAGCCGCAGTCAAACATCTGAACGGCGCAAACATTTTAAAGACGCCGATGACGAATGACAAACCCAGCCGAGGAGGCTCGGAGCTCACTGCAGTCGTTCTGGCAACATTCAATGAGTGGAACGCCTGATGCTTGAAAATTAACATCACCAACTTGCAGAAGGAAGAGACGCATCTGTGTGTGTGAACCGTACACACACTCATTCACCAACACCACTTGCACGTTACAGGAACTCGACGGGGGGTTATTGCCACGCCCTCCTGGAGTACAGTCCTGACCTCACTACAAGCCACCTCCACATGATTGGACCATTAATGAAGGTCCTAGGGGGCCGGGATTTCAGACATGAAGCATGATGGTGTCCAAGCACTAGTGAAACACTGGGATCAGTGCATTAGTGGATTATATAGAGACGTAAATATATAGAGTTTTTACTCTCAGAGCTGTGCTCTGTTATTCTGCACAATCACAAAAGTCATGTTTTCACTTGAACGCCCCTCAAAACTGTGAGCGCCATTAAAAGCAGTTTCAATACAAATTCCACAATCAGCAAATAGATGAGGCCGTGGCCCGCTTTGGTAAAAGTATTCAGCTCTTATTTATGCTTCTTGATGGCGAAATCTACTAGGAAGATACTAGGAAGACGGTTCTGGCCTCGCAGGCTGTTGCCGGCCGTTTCTCTGCAGGCTGCAGTCGCTCTATAGTTCAGGACTGGAATTTCCTACAAGTCTACCTGAGACTCCAATAACTACCTGGACTCCATATTTGTCAGGGATAACCCCTAGAGGGCGCCAAAGCGCCCTTTGTTTTGGTTTGTAGTTCCTTTTGTTTAAACGTCTGTTCCCATGGGGCAACTCGGTCAGGTGACCAGGGGGCGCTCACCTGAGCCGAGTTGGTGATTGGTTTTATTATAAATAGTTTGGTTTCTTTGAGTTTCTTGTCTTGCGTCTGTTGATTTACCTCGTTAATGTCTGTGTTTAGTTCGTGGTTATTCTATACGTGTTTTAGTTTCAGTTTCATTTAAAGTATATCTGTTTTGTTCATTTCCCTGTTTTTGTATTTATAATCAATAAACATCGTTTCCCTGAACCACCTGGATCCTCTTGCATTTATGCCTCGCACCCAGAAACGTGACAATATTATCATCAATTAACATTAACTGTTATACTGAACTGCCTGCCACCCAACACACAGTATGAGTGCAGATCAGTTCCTGCTTCCTGTTTCCCCCAGATGAGGATGGGTTCCCTGTCGAGTCCGGTTCCTCTCAAGGTTTCTTCCTACTGCCATCTCAGGGAGTTTTTCCTTGCTGCTGTCGCCCTCGGCTCATTAATCAGGAACGATCTGACCAATTTTTAATTCATACACTTTCTCGTTTTTCCTCGTCGTCCTTCATACAAACTTAAATAATTCTTTTGATCGTAGTAAAGTAAAGCTGTTCTGTGATGGTGAAAATTGTTAAAAGCGCCATACAAATAAAATTGAATTGAATTGAATTGAATTGAATATCTCAGGGATGAAGAACATAAATCAATCAATCAATCAAGAAATAAATAATCACTACTGTAGGTAAAATAAAAAGTGAAAGTATATTATAAAGCATAAAATGGAAGAAAAAGGGAGCTACGATGCACCTACATTGCAAAACACAACACAAGAAATAATGTGAAAATGCAAGATCAAAAGGGAAAACATAATGATATTTACACCAAATAGAAAGAGTATGTGCTTGAAAGATGAAGGAACATGACGTGCTTGTGATGGCTACAGATCCTCATGGCCAATCTGAAACTCACACAAGGACCTACGCCTTCTTTTTATGGTGAATATCAACAAAAACACAACAGCAAAATAATCATAATTATTACATACAGTAAAAATGTATCAGTAAAACTGTTAACACGAGGACATATAAACACTGAGTGCTGCTGTCAATCAGAAACAAGCATTTATTTCATTGTAATTGTTGTATAAGGAGCTAGACTTTCTATTTCTATTAGACTTTCTGTTCAGAATTGAAATTGTGATTTGGCTTTTGTTATGTTTTGTTAAATTACAACATGCCCCATCGTGGTTTATTCAGTCATAAGCACACATAACGACTCCAATATCCTGATCAGGGACAAGAATGGAAATCTCCTGATCACCCAAAAACAGCAGAAAAAGGATTGAAGACTTACAGGAGGCCCTGAACCGACCCTGACCACCACTTAGGTTTTCAACACTAACAAACACCAGAAAGACCTTCAGGTAAAATCTGATCTTGTAATATGGCGGTTAGACTGAAGGTGAAGTGCTCACAATGCTCTTCAACACGTGCTGGCGAAATAAAGAAGTGCTAGAAGACTGGCGAGGAGGTGCTACAGTCAAGATCCCAAAGAAAGGCAACATCTCCAAATGGACCAACTGGTGAGGCGTCAGCTTTCTCTCAGCGCCTGGGAAGGCCTCCTGCTTCAGACAGAAATAAGCCGGATTCGGTGGTGGAAGCTCATGCAGCGAACGAATCTTCATCCTCTGGACCATCATAGAACAATGTCTCGAATACATGCAGCCACCGGCCACAACTTCATAGACTTCAAGAAAGCCTTCAACAGCATTCATCAAGGGTTGCTCTGGTGGATACAATCCTCAGTGCTGACACTGGAGACTCCTTCCTCTAACGTTACACAAACACATCCCTCCTTACAGAGAAGGGTTTAGCCTGTTAATGTGTGGTGAATCAGCTGTTACTATGGAAACGATAAGATTAACATAAACCTGTCATAGAGAATTAATCAACACATTCTGACCAATCAGAATCAGAATTCTGAACCGCTGTTCAAACAGGGACAGGATTTTTTGTCGTCATAGTAGCTGTTGTTGTAGTAACTGTTGTCTTTGCAGTAAGTGTTGTCATGGTAACATTCGCTCGTATTTTTGCTGTATTAGTTTCCTTTTTTTGCATCCTCACCTGATCAAAAATATTACAGATACTGATACTGAAACAGAGAGAGACAGAGAGAGAGTGTGATTGTGTAATGTGTGATTGTCATCTACAGCTATAACAATCCACTTACAGTAATTACATTAATTACAACCACAGCATTGACCTTTAATCTAAAAATTACAGCAGCAGTAAAGCGTGCGATCCAAAACCCACAACGTCTCCGTCACCTCTGCGTTCACACTCTCTGTCTCTCTCTGTCTCTCTCTCTCTCTCTGTCTCTCTCTCTGTCTCACTCTCTGTCTCTCTCTGTCTCTCTCTCTCTGTCTCTCTCTCTGTCTCTCTCTGTCTCTCTCTCTCTGTCTCTCTCTCTGTCTCTCTCTGTCTCTCTCTCTCTCTCTCTCTCTCTCTCTCTCTCTCTCTCTCTCTCTCTCTCTCTCTCTCTCTGTCTCTCTGTGTCTCTCTGTGTCTCTCTCTATCTCTCTGTGTCTCTCTATCTCTCTCTGTCTCTCTCTCTCTCTCTCTCTCTCTCTCTGTGTGTCTCTCTGTCTCTCTCTCTCTCTCTCTCTCTCTCTCTCTCTCTCTCTCTCTCTCTCTCTCTCTCTCTCTCTCTCTCTCTCTCTCTCTCTCTCTCTGTCTCTCTCTCTGTCTCTCTCTCTGTCTCTCTCTCTCTCTCTCTGTCTCTCTCTCTGTCTCTCTCTCTGTCTCTCTCTGTCTCTCTCTCTCTGTCTCTCTCTCTGTCTCTCTCTCTCTCTCTGTCTCTCTCTCTGTCTCTCTCTCTCTGCGCATGCGCTGGGTGTGAGGGAGCGCGTGAAAGACTGTTTGGCGTCCTGCCAAGTTCTTTCTGAAGACTGTTTATTCATTCATTTATTTTTCTTTAATTAGTGAATGTTTTCATTTAAAAAAACAAAAAACCCACAAAGTTTACAGTGAGAGAGAGAGCGAGCGAGCGGGGCACCATGGCCTCTGAGGCCGGTTCAGAGACTTTGTCTCTCCGGCATGGCGTCAGGTGTGTCCCCGAGGACGGTGTACCGATCGAGGACGTACTGTTTGCGGTGGGGGAGAGGATCGGGTGTGAGAACATCTACTCTGCCTCCCGGATGAACAAGGCCGTGGTGGTGTTGGTGAGCAGGGTCGACCTCGCGAGCGCGCTGACGCGGAGCGGGATCTGCGTGAGAGGAGC
>QNUK01000471.1:0-7500 GCA_013621035.1 Clarias magur | reverse complement strand
CTTTGTGCCACCATCCTGGGAAACGACTACACCAAACTGGACAAGAGTTTGTTTCCAAACTTCTCAAAGTTTTCAACAAGACCTGGAGGAAGCGCCCAGATCGATGGCTTACTCATTTGGCTGTCACGGTTCCCCAGCCCGAAAGAAGCCATCACTGCTCTCCTCAGCCCCCTGGGGAAGAACAGGAATTCAGCCAGCATGCGAAAAGCAATATATCAGGGAATGGCAGAGTACAGACTCAGTCCCAGCTCCATAGCCCAGTTCTTCATAAGTGGAGAACCACCGATAAGGCCTCCAGGCCCTTTACAGAACCTGCCAGACTGGACTCTGAAACCTCTGGCAGAAGGCAAGCTGGCTTCCATCATCATTAAAGTCCTGACACAGCAGAGCATCATGTTGAATATTCAGGTGGAGGATTTTGGTCTGAGTAGCAGCAATGAGACGTCTCAGCTGATTAGACAGGTGACGTACGGCGTTCTGCTGTGCACTAGGTGGCAGAAAGTCAGTAAACGCAGAACTTCTTCTGGAGAGGAACAGCAATATAACGTGGAGGAAATCAACAGGCAGGGAATGACACTGTCCAGCTCCTTGGTTCCAGCTCTTCTACCAAGCTGTGTACCAGACCTTCACCTGGACTCGCTGTGGGAGGTAGCACTGAGGATTTATCTGTTAATCACTATGATTTACCTAAACTGGTGAGATTAGATGTGCCTTTTTATTTTAAAAAATCACAATTTCCAAAAGTCATTACTTAGGAACCCTTTCTATTTATTCTGTACATGCTAACCCCTGGTTTGGGATCTTCTGTTCCAGTCACCGGAGAATGTACGCCTGCAGGTCCTGTTGGATGCTCTGTGTGTGTCTCCGGCGTTCAATTCACTCCTCATCCCAGCAAATCTGCAGCTAGCCGTGTACGTCACAGGTTTCTGGCTAAATCGTGCACAACCTGAGCCAACAGCCGAAATGTTCTGGGCTTTACTCATCAACCTGGTCTACGGACACCTGTGCAGAGAACATCGGACCGCAATAGGTAAAGATCAGACTAATCTTTATATAGATAGTCTGATAAATAAATAAATAAATATAGATAAACCAAATCAATTTCGTTATAAACGAAAACAAATAGTTAAAGCTCAAACAAGAAATAATTAAAGTTCAACGCTAGATATTTAAAGGCTAAACCCAAGAGCGTTAAAGAACAAATTGAGATATTTAGAGATCAAACTTAAATAGCAGCACTTTATTGCTTAAACGATTTATGACGTTCCCTCAGAATTGTGACTTATCTTTTGGACATGTGGTTGATGTCTCCTGTTCTTCTCCTGTACGCAGAGGCAGGCACTGTGATTTTGAGGATTAAAAGCCTTCAGGATCGCAAAGGTGAGAAGCATTTGGACCTGGAGCTGGCTCACGCTTACTGTCAGTGGCTGTCCTGTCTGAAGTGCAGTCTCACTCTGAGCCAGCTGCTGAACCATCCAGTGCCCGAGCCGGAGCTACTGTGGTACGTCCACTTCTTATTCTTATGCTTTAATTGCTATAATTATGGTAATCACTAATTCATTCACTATCTGTTATGCCATGTTTGCTGATTTTCAATCTAACATAACTATCAAATATAATGAATTGCTTATCTACAGGGATTTTAATATTTCTGCATGTTTTTCTGTTGATTTTAACAATTTACTGGACTCATTTAACCTCACTTAGTCAGTTAAAGTGCCAACACACGTAATGGGACACACCCTGGACTTAGGACTCTCTCAAACTATCAGGGATGTGGGTGATTCATGCTTCTCGGATCACTTCCTACTGTAGTTCTGTCCGATGTCCTTTCCCACTCTTCACCCCGCATGTCGACTCTACCTGCTCAATATGGCTGTATTATTTGATCTCAAACGCCTTTATGGACAACTGTCTGGACTGGCTCAGATGTGTACCTGATCCCAGAAGATTTTATCTCATCATTTTACTCCACATGTTCTAATATTCTGGACAAAATTGCACCCATGAAACTAAAAGCCAAAGACATCAGCGGCGGCCGGTCAATAGGGCAAGCAGGGGCGCCGCCCTCCTTAAAGTGAGGCAGAGAAGAATGCTCCTTTAACATGTCATTTTTAACATAATAATTATTTATTTTAATAATGAAATTAAGTCATTTAGTCGCAATATTCCGCTGTATTTATTAAGATAATTTATTTGCAATTAAAAAAAATCTAAACTGTATGACGTTCATTTGTGTTGGTGCACGCGGGGCGCCGGACAAACCAGCGTCTATGCAGGCAGTAAATATTTGAAAAGCATGTGACCTGAGGCTGAGCTCTGATTGGATCTTTTCAAATCATCCTTGGGGCGGAGCTCTGTGCGCCCTGAACCCTCCCACTTTTGTTCTTAGCGAATCAATATTGGTTTTAAATATTTGGGCTCATGTGATTGGACCATGTGATTCTCAGCGAGTCTTTTCCAGCACGTCTCATGTCGAGCGGAGCTGCTGACTGGATGAGTCAGGACTTTATTTTATACTAGTAGTAATGATCACCTGATAAATGACTATTTACAGGCCAGGATTAAAAGTTTCATTTTCATTTTGTTTGCGCCCCCCAAAAAGTTTTGCACCAGCCGCCACTGATCATTACAGGACCCAGTGATAAATGACAATATTTGAACCCTAAGGAGACACTGCAGGAATGCAGAACGTTAATGGAGAAATGACAGGCTTCACATCGTCCTGGAAATACTTGCAAGATTCTCTGGCACAGTACCAAGAAGGCGTAAACACTGCAAACGAGTGTCTGTGAATCTCTAAAAATCTGAGAACTTGTCAAAAATGATCAACTACAACTGTCATCGCCCCCAAAAGTGCTTTTTAATGTAACAAGTGCTGTATTTCACCCTCAACTAGCTTGTGCAGCCTTGAATTCCAAAGATTGTTTTTAAACATTTATGGATTATTTTGTTGACAAGATAGCATCAGTGAGACAGGGCCTGATAGGACATGTCCCTGAGCGCACCAATGCTCCTCAGCTCATCTCGCCATTCCTTCTGACATTCGTCCTTCATCCTCTTCTAGATGTAGTATCGACCGGACTACTAAAGGAGGTTTTTAGTTGCATATGGGTCCTTGCTTTGTAGCTTTTTCCAATGACTTTTTAATGGCTGAATGAATGTTTTTAAACATCCTGTTGTCACTCTCTGTTTAATTAGCCGTTTTAGCTAATTTTAGACCTATTTCACACCAGAGAAGCTTGTATTTTGTCAATTGCAACAATTTTTCAATGACAATCCCATTCAGGAGAAAGTTTTTCAGTCTGGTTTTAGAACACGTTACAACACAAAGTCTGCCCTTTTAAAGATTCACAACAACATAATGCTAGCAAGAGATAGCGGCTTCCTGGTTGTATCGATCCAACTTGACCTCACAGCAGCCTTCGACACCACAGACCACAAGATTCTTATCTGTAAAAACCTGGTTGGAATCCGGGGTACAGTGCTTAACTGAAGTTTTTTTTTTTTTTTTGTGAGATGGCGTGACATCACATCCTCGAACATGCCTCAACTCTATGGTGTGCCACAGGGATCAATGCTTGGCCAGGTGTTGTTCTCCCTATGCATGCAGATATCTCTGGGTACTATCGTTAGAAAATACAATGTCTCATGTCACTTTTATGCTAATGACATCCAATTATATGTTCTTTTAAACCAGATTCACTTAGTGTGCTCCAGTCCTTGTCCAGCTGTTTAACTGTCATTGAGTATTAAAGAGAATACGTGTGAATACATTTAACACACAGGAGCAGCCTTAGTTTAATTCTTAGAGGGATTGCTCCAGATTCAAAAAATGGCGTTTGAAAACTAGACGTCATATTTTACAGTAATTTGCATTTTTGCTAAGCAAGTGACAGTTGCAGGAAAAACAAGCTTCTTTCAACTTTGTCTTTTATCAAAGGTGAAGCCTTTTGTTTCACGGAAAAGCCACTCATGCTTTCGTAAGTTCCAGACTGGATTACTGACACATTCTTTAGGGATTACTCAATCGCCTACAGCTGGTTCAGCTTTTAACAGGTCCAGTACCAATAAGCGTGCACACACCGGCCCGGTCCTTTCCTCTCTCCACTGCCATCAGGTACAGAAGTCGCTAGAAAATTGTATTATTTGTTCTAAAATCTCTGTCTGGTATGGCCCCAGCCTGTGTAGATGATCTTATCCATCTGTGCACCTATGCATGAACTCTGAGGTCTGATAATCATGTACTGCTCGAAGTGCCCAGAACAAGATACAAACCGTGGAGCGATCGTGCTTTCTCAGCGGCAGCTCCTAAGCTCTGGGATTCTCCTGATCTCACGTGTAAAAGGGAATTCTCTACCTTCAAAGCTAAATTAAGGATTTAATATGAATATATATTTATTGATCAAAGCCTTTGTTTTATAGCAGAGCGTATGCTTAGTCTCCTGCTTGTTTATGATCGAAACAATTGTAGTGCTTTTAATACTTAATTTTACTTTCTCCTGTTTTAGTTTTATTATTTACACTTATTTACTATTTACTTTTATAATATGACCATATTTTATTACTTTTAAGTTGACTTTAATTTTATTACTACTGTATAATCCGTACATCGATACATGTGCTTAGACTTGGAAGAGGTTTTATAGATCATTACAGATAAACTCTCTGCTTAACCTCACGCAACGGTATTAAACAAACGTCTACGATGTCGTTTAAAACATTTTAAAAGTCACAGGCGTGGGCGTGTCAGATAACGTGATTGACAGCTCGATAAAGCACAATGCGGTGAAAATAAGATATGATTCTAATCCATGTGTGTGTGTGTGTGTGTGTGTGTGTGTGTGTGAGATACAGCAGCTTTTCGAAACGGTTTAGTTTGGCTGGTGAAGCTTAACAAGGTCAGAATTGATTTGTCAGGCTCTTCGGTACAAAAGCAGAAACACTGAGAACGTATATACTGTAATATGAGTGTTAATTCGTCAGCCAGCGTAGCATGTGTTCTGTAATGATGATGAAAATGATATAAAAGAGGCTAGCATTAATGGGTGATGTGTTATCGCTGAGCTGTGATCCAGGTTCAGCAGTGTGTGACCTCTGTGTGTTCTCCAGGTTATACAACGGCCCTCTGGTGCACGCCGTCGCTCACGAGCTGATGAGGGGCATCGAACCCGAGTCTCTTCTTGCTGGAGCCTCTTCGGCCCTGGAGCTTTACCGAAATCTACAGGCCACACTGGAGCGCGAGCTGGACAACGACTTCCTGATGAGAATAAGGACGAGGGCGGGGCCGCGGGGACGCAGAGTACACGGCGATCCGGCGGACGAACTGAGCAAAATGGTTAAGGATCTGATGGGCAACGAAGAGGACAATGACGACGGTGACAAGATCTACGAGGAAACCTGCAGCGTTCGCACCAGACACGTGAGCCGAGGTCACATCGAGGATCCGAGAGCCAAGAAGTACGAGCGTGTGAAGTGGTGCTAGATACGACTGAACAGCCTTGCTCTCAGACACTGCCATCACTTTAATCTTTTAGTCACTTTAATCACGCAGACATTTTAATCAACGAAATGGGACATTATTCCCAGCACATCATCTTCATCCTGATTTTAATTAACTGTGGGATAGCAGAGCATGTGTGTGTGTGTGTGTGTGTGTGTGTGTGTGTGTGTGTGCGTGTGCGTGTGTGTTCATCTGACACTGATTCACTGAGTCCGTAGGTTTTGTTTTCCTGACGAGAAAATAAAGTGCATTAGTCATCAGTCACACAGTCGCGCGAGCAGCTCGCGCCTGAACCAAGCCAGCGGTATTCTGGGAGAGCCTGAGAGAACGCCTCTTATTAATCATTGATGACTTGCTCTTTCTTCTTCATAGAAACATAAGCTTTTAATTTGATGACATTGCACTTGTACAGTTTCAACACATAAAAATATATGATGTAATATGAGGGCTGTATTTATGGAAGGTATTTCCAAAGTGGGTGTGACTTCTTTATTAACTAACTAAGGAGGCTTCCTCTCTACAAAGGAACATCATCTCCATCACAAGCCACGCATTTCCTCCACTGCCGAAACTGACTCTCAAATCCTCTGTGTGGCAGTTGGGTGTCTTGCGCTGCCTTGCGGTTTGTCCTCAATGCTGCTTCCCTCCTCTTTAATCATCTTCATCCAGCCGTGCACGTCGCGCTTGTCTCGTCTCACAGGTCGTAGGTTCCGTAGTCAGAGCGAAACAGACGCCCTGACCTCTGGAGGCACGCAGGTCCAGTCAGCTCCATCAGCAGTCTCACACCGTCATCAGCATCATCGTCATCATCATCATCATCATCATCATCTATGAACAGAGATGTCAGAGTTTCTATTATTTAACACCCATCAAATAATAAACAGGCAGGTATTACTAACTGCCCGAACAGCTTGTGTAATTACATGCATCTCTGCAAGCTCTGTGTGCAGTGAGAATGTTCAGAACGGTCGAATACTGTTAGATTCTGAACAGTTCTGACAATAGGAGACGTTCTTGTGTTACTGTGAGGTCTATCATCTCCTAACTCTGCACTTACTGCTTTCTTATTCTTATTGTTGATGATGATGATGATGATATAAATAACATTATTCATAATACTTACTATAATTATTACTTCTTATTAATAATAGGTGAATGAATTACATTTTAGCAATGTATTATATTAATACTATATTTTTTGTACTTTAAAAATTAAAAATCCTATCATTCAACAACAATTTTATTATTATTATTACACATTACATATACATATTATATTATTTCACATAGGTTATTAGAGTGTTATATACTCTCCATGGTTATACACACATAGTGTAACACTCCAGCTGTGTTACTCTATATTCTTATTTTATATAAATCTAATGTTTTTGGTGACAAACCAGTCTGAGTGAAAGTGTCTCTGATCCTCTGCCCGATGCAGAAACCTTTAAATCGCAAACCAACAGCCCGCGGAGACACCACAGGCATTATATCGGTAACTAAATCTGTCATTTACAGGGCCGTCTAAATAAACATACAACACATGATGAGACATCTTGTTTTCTCAGCTACACGGTTCGTCTTTCAACCCTCCCAGGTTTCCCAAAACACCCCAAGGTGTTGTTCCGCTCTCTGCAATTCACTTCAATTCAATTCAGTTTTATTTGTATAGTGTTTTAACAATTGTCATTGCAGCTTTACACAATCAAAAGAAAATTATGAAAGTTTGAACGAGATGAACGAGTCGAGGGCGACGGTGCTGAGGGAAAAACTCCCTGAGATGTGAAGAGGAAGAAACCTTGAGAGGAACCAGACTCACCAGGGAACCCATCCTCATCTGGGTGATAACGGAGAGCAGGGATTGATCTGCACTCATACTGTGTGTTAGGAGGCTGCAGGTTCAGTAGAACAGGAGACGCGTTTAAGTTCATATGGAGTCCAGTTGGTTATTGGAGACTCAGGTAGACTGTAGGAAACTCCAGTCCTGAACTATCGAG
>QNUK01000470.1:514080-534080 GCA_013621035.1 Clarias magur | reverse complement strand
ATATATATATATATCATGCAAATCTACATATAAAAGGGAGGCGGATGCGTGGAGAGATGGGTGTGCAGGGGAGAGAGAGGCAGGGTCGGCGGGAGAAATGGGTGTGCAGAGAAGACTGGTGTGCAGGAGAGAGAGGCGGGTCTTGTGAGGAGAGAGAGAGAGATGGGTGTGCAGGGAGAGAGAGAGTGGGTCTGTGGGAGAGAAGAAGATGGGTGTGCAGGGAGAGAGAGAGAGAAGATGGGTGTGCAGGAGAGAAGAAGAAGAGAAGTGGGTGTACAGGAGAGAGAGAGAGAGATGGGCTGTGCAGGGAGAGAGAGAGAGAGAGAGAGAGAAGAGAAGAGATGGGTGTGCAGGGAGAGAGAGAGAGAGATGGGTGTGCAGGAGAGAGAGAGAGAGAGAGATGGGTGTGCAGGGAGAGAGAGAGAGAGAGAGAGAGAGAGAGAGATGGGTGTGCAGGGAGAGAGAGAGAGAGAGAGAGAGAGACGGGTGCGCGGAGAGAGAAAGAGAGAGAGAGACGGGTGCGCGGGGAGAGAGAGAGAGAGAGAGAGAGAGACGGGTACTGACGGATGAGCTGGTGGAAGACGGTGTAGCGGCTCTCGTTCTCTGGAAAGCTGTATTTGCAGTTAACGATGCTGAGTTTGGCTCCATCCTCAAACGGGTGCTGCTTAAAACACAGCAGGTACAGGATACAGCCCAGGGCCTGGGGGGAAGGGGGCAAAACACACACACACACACACACACACACTTAACATTACTGCAGCTCAGTGAAATACATTTTCTAAGCAACAAATCTCTGAGCCGTGGTGAGACAGTGAGCCGTATGGAGCATTAGAGGTCTCACTACAGTCTCACCCCTGACCCGCCCTCTCAGGTCTAACCGGGCACAGAGACTGGTCTTACTGGTCACAGTGGTGGTGAGAGAGGAGACTGGTCTTACTGGTCATACAGAGGGGCTGGGGGGAGGGCGGGGGGTCTGTGGTCTGACTGCTTGTAGTGACTCTGAGCTGCAGCATGAGCGTCAGTGGTGTCGGGGGAGGGGAAGTGTGGAGGTGGACTACTGAGAGCAGCATGAGAGGTGAGACTGAGGGACTCTCGAGGCAACAACTGTGGTGTGCTGCTTAATCACACTGGTTTTGGGGTAAGAACAGCACCGCCCCGGTTATAACACGGGGGAGTGGCGGGGAGGGGGGGGGTGTAAATACTTATGCAGCACACAAAATTTATTTCTTTAAAACTTTTTTTTTTTTAATCTCATCTCTCCAAGAAAAAAAAATCCCAGAGTTACTGAAATGACTGCATAAACCACTGATCAGAAGACACACACACACACGCACGCACGCACACACACACACACACACACTCTAATCTCACCCATATGTCCTGTTTCTCATTGATGGGAAAGTTGGAGTAGAGGTCGATCATCTCTGGAGTCCTGTACGCCGGCGTCGTGTTTCTGGTGATCTGGAGAGACACACACACACACACACACACACACACACACACAAACTGACGTAAGCTAACAGATGCCTGGTGTGTTGCCGTGGTTACTGTTTACTAACAAACATCGATTATGGTATGTTAGCTGGACTAATGGAATTACGCTGAACTCTGGTCAGGAAGTGCAAGAGGACCATCATCACTCAGCGCTAAACACACACACACACACACACACACGCACACCATGAGGAATGATGAAGCGCCTTCAGGTCGCCTGTGTTCGGTCTCTGATTATCATCATGATCTCTTATTAAACTCACACACTCACAAAATGTGACATCCCATAATGCACTGCAGAAAAAACGGGTGTGCCCCTAAAGTACCCATGATGCCGTGTGTTTTCGAGAAGAGGAATGCAGCTGGTGTTTCCCCGGGCAGATAAAACCCCGCGCCGTCACGCTTCATTATTGTTATTTTTGTTGTAAGAAGTGGTACGTTTGCAGAATTTCGGGGTCTCGGTGAGATAAGAGCACAATGAGAGGAAACCTGAGCAGCAGCACTAATAATACACACCGTCTCAGTGTGTGTGTGTGTGTGTGTGTGTGTGTGTGTGTGTGTGTGTGTGTGTGTGTGTGTGTGTCACCTCATCCTCCACCATGGACCTCTTGTGCGCGCTCCAGCTGTAGTCGGGGTAGTGTGCGACGGTGGTGGCGCTGCCGAAGTCACACAGCTTTATCGTCCCCTGCTGGCTGAGCAACAGATTCTCGATCTGAAACACACACACACACACACACACACAAACACACAGGAAATATTTCAGCATGTTAATAATATTACACCTCATAAGTCCTAACATGCTCTCTATATAACTAGATTACACAGATATAATTGTCTCAGGGGGCGGGGCTTCACCCGGCCAATCACAGACAACCTGCACACGTAAATAAAACTACATGACATGAATAAAAGCTGAAACGCTGTCCTGTGCGATACGTAAAAACACAGGCGTCCCGGCTTAAAATAGGGGGGGGGGGGCGGAGCCTGACCTTGAGGTCCCGGTGTATGATTGGCGGCTTCTGTTTGTGCATGTGCTGAACGGCGCGACACGATTGGTAGAAGACCTTCAGCACCGTGTCACATGACATGGCTCCCTTCAGCTCCACCTTCTTCACAAAGTCCACCAGCTGACCTGCAGGAAGCGGAGACGGGAAACAGGAAGTGGGTGCTAAGGGCTCGACGGGATTCGGGGGGATGGGGGCTGCGTCAGCGTGCGTGTGTGTGTGTGTGTACCTTTACAGAGCTCAGTGAGGATGAGGAACTCGGCCTGGCCCGTGTCAGACTCCTCTTTACTGATGGACGCCGCCGAGCAGAACTGAACCACGTTGGGGTGACCCGACAGCTTTTTCTACACACACACACAGGGTTAAAATGTAAATACATCTACACACAGTACGGTGTGTGTGTGTGTGTGTGTGTTATTCAGGATGAAAGTTTACCATGAAGCAGACTTCCTGTATGATGGCCTTGTTCTTCTCTTCCTCATTGGACAACAATCTCTGTACACACACACACACACACACACACACACACACATGTATATTTATATATATAAACAAATCCCACCGAGGTTTAAAGAGATTTCCTGGTTGTCATCATGTGCGTGTGTGTGTGTGTGTAAATAATAATTAGTGGAGTTGTGTGGTTATAAAGGCATTTCCTGTGTGAACCACACCCGCACCTTGAGAGCGTAGTCTCTGCCATTACCCAGGTCCTGAGCTTCGTACACAAACGCAAAACCACCTGCGCGCACACACACACAAAAATAGAGTATTAAAGCATTGTATATAGACATGACGCACAATAAAAAAGTTCACTGAAAGTTCCAGAGAGTCACCTAGACAGACAGACAGACAGACAGACAGACAGACAGACAGACAGACGGGGATCCATCACCGGTCCTCTTTCCTTGGAGCACCTTTGGTAGGTCCTGACCCCTGTACACCGAGAACACCACACGCCACACACAGAACACCTACTGTTCTGCAGACGATCTGACCCAGACGTCTAGACACCACAATCTGTCCCATATCAAAGTCTCTCAAATCCTTACACTCATCCATTTTTTCCTGCTTCTAACACATTGATTTCAGGGACAGAATGTTGAGAGACATACAGACAGACAGACAGACACAGACAGACAGACGGTCTAAGTGAGAGTGAGAGAAACATGAGGTTTACAGACGAGACAATAATAAAGAGAACTAGGGGAAGAGAGAGAGTGAGAGAGGAGTGCCAAAACTTATGGAGCAAGGCCTCGACTTGATCCGCAGTACAGAGCAGCGTGACTCACACACACACACGCGCGCGCGCTTTTCATTTAACTAGCAAATTAATAACCCACTCTCAAACATCTGTGTGTGTGTGTGTATGTGTGTGTATGTGTGTGTGTGTGTGAGAGAGAGAGAGACAGAGACATGCTGGCATTTTGTCTGCACATTTTATCAGTGTTCAACACACAACGATTCACACACCAACGATCTTAACCTGCTGCCAACCTGAGGACAATGACACACACACAAAAGAACCCCTATCCAAACCGTAACCATGGTAACAAGTAAATGAATAGCTGAATCGAGAGTCCCTGAAGTTTCTTGTTACAGGTGAACACACACACACACACACACACACAGAGTGTTAAACAAAGCTGCCCTATACACAACCACAAAGGAGAAGGAAGTGTGTGTGTGTATGTGTGTGTGTAAGAGAGGGAGAGTGTGTGTGAGAGTGCGAGTGTGTGCTCTACGTGACAAACTGTTCTGTTTGTGAACATTCTCAGAGTTGCACTAACAGAGAATACAGCAGGAAGCTCTCTCTCTCTCTCTCACACACACACACACACACACACACACAAACACACGCACCTCACATACACCTTACACACACTCATACAGCTGCTGTAACGATGCAAACAGGACAAAAAAAAACACACACTGAGTAAGGCACAGAGAGACAGACTGAGACAGACGGTGATCATATTTCATGCGTGTCCTGCACATTTCACACATAAGTTTGTAAGGACTACATTGTCTTATTAATGCGCGTCCTCTGAGACACGTCCCCACAGAGGCTGAAGTGTCTCTGCAGTCACACGGCGTAACACCACGCGCTCTTATCTCCGAGGTCGTCGTGTGGTTTCAGGCTGATGAAATGTAAGGCTACTTTTGATTGGCTAATCGCACAGTCTCCAGCCAATGAGATCGTTTCTGTTTGTTTCCTCAGGTAACATCGTTCCACCTAGAAATCAATTAAAACCCGACACAAAGCCGTGAAGAGTCACCTCAGGTTTGAGACTAAGTGAGGAAAATAATCAGCCTTGATAACTTTCTTGGGACTCGCAGTGCTCCGTCTTCACATAGCAAAAAAATGTCTTTAAATTAAATTCATAAACTCCTTTCGCGGTGGGTTTCCTCTAACGTAAACAAGTTTTGAACGTCTCCAGGACGTACGCGCAACTTCTCCCATCTTCAGATCGGTTTGTTCGTATTCCAGAAACTCTTCACATGCCGAGGAAAAACTCTTTTAAAAACTCTTGTTCATGGGGTGAATTTCCCTGAAGACGGGCGTTCATATGCAGTGTGTGTGTGTGTGTGTGTGTGTGTGTGTGTGTGTAAGAGCTCTGTCTCTACAGCGCTCCGTCAGTTTTCATCACAGTCCTGAATATTAACACACAAACACTCAGTACCAATTAATACTGAGTAAAGTCCAGGCTGGTTGGACTCTCAAATCAAGAGGTGTTGATTATCTCCTGTGATATCTGAGCATTTATTTACTGTAGGACCAACTGATTTAAAGAAAGAAAAAAAACATTGTTTAAAAGTTTGTGCATCCCTCAGACCCATAGTTTTTATTTTAAAAATAATCACTGGCCAGTCCGAGGGGCAGAGAGACAGACAGACATTCCGAGGGGCAGAGAGACAGACAGACATTCCGAGGGGCGGAGAGACAGACAGGCAGTCCGACGGGCGGAGAGACAGACAGGCAGTCCGACGGGCGGAGAGACAGACAGGCAGTCCGACGGGCGGAGAGACAGACAGGCAGTCCGACGGGCGGAGAGACAGACAGGCAGTCCGACGGGCGGAGAGACAGACAGGCAGTCCGACGGGCGGAGAGACAGACAGGCAGTCCGACGGGCGGAGAGACAGACAGGCAGTCCGACGGGCGGAGAGACAGACAGGCAGTCCGACGGGCGGAGAGACAGACAGGCAGTCCGACGGGCGGAGAGACAGACAGGCAGTCCGACGGGCGGAGAGACAGACAGGCAGTCCGACTGGCGGAGAGACAGACAGGCAGTCCGACGGGCGGAGAGACAGACAGGCAGTCCGACTGGCGCGGAGAGACAGACAGGCAGTCCGACGGGCGGAGAGACAGACAGGCAGTCCGACGGGCGGAGAGACAGACAGGCAGTCCGACGGGCGGAGAGACAGACAGGCAGTCCGACGGGCGGAGAGACAGACAGGCAGTCCGACGGGCGGAGAGACAGACAGGCAGTCCGACTGGCGGAGAGACAGACAGGCAGTCCGACTGGCGGAGAGACAGACAGGCAGTCCGACTGGCGGAGAGACAGACAGGCAGTCCGACTGGCGGAGAGACAGACAGGCAGTCCGACTGGCGGAGAGACAGACAGGCAGTCCGACTGGCGGAGAGACAGACAGGCAGTCCGACTGGCGGAGAGACAGACAGGCAGTCCGACTGGCGGAGAGACAGACAGGCAGTCCGACTGGCGGAGAGACAGACAGGCAGTCCGACTGGCGGAGAGACAGACAGGCAGTCCGACTGGCGGAGAGACAGACAGGCAGTCCGACTGGCGGAGAGACAGACAGGCAGTCCGACTGGCGGAGAGACAGACAGGCAGTCCGACTGGCGGAGAGACAGACAGGCAGTCCGACTGGCGGAGAGACAGACAGGCAGTCCGACTGGCGGAGAGACAGACAGGCAGTCCGACTGGCGGAGAGACAGACAGGCAGTCCGACTGGCGGAGAGACAGACAGGCAGTCCGAGGGGCGGAGAGACAGACAGGCAGTCCGAGGGGCGGAGAGACAGACAGGCAGTCCGAGGGGCGGAGAGACAGACAGGCAGTCCGAGGGGCGGAGAGACAGACAGGCAGTCCGAGGGCGGAGAGACAGACAGGCAGTCCGAGGGGCGGAGAGACAGACAGGCAGTCCGAGGGGCGGAGAGACAGACAGGCAGTCCGAGGGGCGGAGAGACAGACAGGCAGTCCGAGGGGCGGAGAGACAGACAGGCAGTCCGAGGGGCGGAGAGACAGACAGGCAGTCCGAGGGGCGGAGAGACAGACAGGCAGTCCGAGGGGCGGAGAGACAGACAGGCAGTCCGAGGGGCGGAGAGACAGTCAGGCAGTCCGAGGGGCGGAGAGACAGACAGGCAGTCCGAGGGGCGGAGAGACAGACAGGCAGTCCGAGGGGCGGAGAGACAGACAGGCAGTCCGAGGGGCGGAGAGACAGACAGGCAGTCCGACTGGCGGAGAGACAGACAGGCAGTCCGAGGGGCGGAGAGACAGACAGGCAGTCCGAGGGGCGGAGAGACAGTCAGGCAGTCCGAGGGGCGGAGAGACAGTCAGGCAGTCCGAGGGGCGGAGAGACAGTCAGGCAGTCCGAGGGGCGGAGAGACAGTCAGGCAGTCCGAGGGGCGGAGAGACAGTCAGGCAGTCCGAGGGGCGGAGAGACAGACAGGCAGTCCGACTGGCTGAGAGACAGACAGGCAGTCCGACTGGCTGAGAGACAGACAGGCAGTCCGACTGGCTGAGAGACAGACAGGCAGTCCGACTGGCTGAGAGACAGACAGGCAGTCCGACTGGCTGAGAGACAGACAGGCAGTCCGACTGGCTGAGAGACAGACAGGCAGTCCGACTGGCTGAGAGACAGACAGGCAGTCCGAGGGGCGGAGAGACAGACAGGCAGTCCGACTGGCGGAGAGACAGACAGGCAGTCCGACTGGCGGAGAGACAGACAGGCAGTCCGACTGGCTGAGAGACAGACAGACAGTCCGAGGGGCGGAGACACAGACAGACAGTCCGAGGGGCTGAGAGACAGACAGACAGTCCGAGGGGCTGAGAGACAGACAGACAGTCCGTGGGGCGGAGAGACAGACAGACAGTCTGTGGGGCGGAGAGACAGACAGGTGGACTGAGAAGCGAAGAGACGCACAGATGTAGAGGAGCGGAGAGACAGACAGGTGGGCTGGCTGGCAGGCAGAGAGACAGACAGACAGTCCGAGGGGCAGAGAGACAGACAGACAGTCCGACTGACAGAGAGACAGACAGGCAGGCCGAGGGGCGGAGACACAGACAGACAGTCCGAGGGGCGGAGACACAGACAGACAGTCCGAGGGGCGGAGACACAGACAGACAGTCCGAGGGGCGGAGACACAGACAGACAGTCTGAGGGGCGGAGACACAGACAGACAGTCTGAGGGGCTGAGAGACAGACAGGTGGACTGAGAAGCGAAGAGACGCACATATGTACAGAGGAGTGGAGAGACAGACAGGTGGGCTGGCAGGCAGAGAGACAGACAGACAGGCAAGTGGAGGGAAGTTTAAGGTGAGCGCGCGCAGGTTAGTGTACAGTGTATCAGGATCTCACTCTCTCTCACACACACACACACACACACAGGTGTGTAGAGATGATAAAGATCTCTTTATTAAGGCGTGACGTCACTACATCAGCAGCGCGCGCCCAGGTGTATCAGGTGACTCAGCGCGTCATCATGCTAACGGTGTTAGCACACGCACGCACGCACGCAGTATAATAACATTAATAATAATAATGTATTAATCATGAGGGTCGGTGCGGTGTGAGTGACCAGGCGTGTCCGGTGTCAGTACAGTTTAACACACACACACACACACACACACACACACTCACACACAGGACAGGGTACACTAGAGCTAGCAGTAGCATTAGCGCTCACATTAGCATCTCTCTCACACACAGAGACAGACAGACAGAGCGCGGTGTGTAACGCGTGTCTCACCCTCAGCGATCACCCTCCTGATGCGGAGTTTGGTGTCCCCGAGCTCCACCACCTGACCCACGAAGTCGTGCTGATCCCGGCTCGCGGCGGCGGAACCGGTACCGGCCAGGAAGCCCAGAGCGGACTGGAACAGGGACATGGTGCTCCGGTACAGCGCGCGCTCGCTCACACACACACACACACACACACACCCAGAGCACGGCGACACAGCCCCGCCCCACTGGAACACGATCAGAACTCTCCCGGAACACACCTGGTGCTGAACCGAAACCCGGAGTTCCGTCACTGCGCGGCCATTTTGGCCACCGAGTCACAAGCAGCGGCTCACTTCCGTGTTTTGCGTGACTCCGTGACGTCATGACGCAAGCGCGCTACGTCACGACATCGTTCTCAAGCGCTGTCGCTTCTCCTGTCGCGTGGAGCGCGAGGTACCTGAGGGATCGGGATCAGTAAAGGAGCGGTTTTGCCTGAGCATCGGTCACGAGCGCACCCTTTCAGTCCCAACACTACGTTTAATACACTGAGACCAGTCTCAGGAGTGTCTCCCTCTGTCTCACACAAAACTGCCTGGGCTGGATTTCCAGAACCTTCTGCAGCCCTTAGATCTCTGCCTGAAGTTTAACCTGCACCGCCAGTCAAATCTACACAACTCCATCTTCACCTGATCTACTTCTTCTAACCATTTCTCATCATCTGTCATTCTCTCTCCGATTACCGAACAGGGAGTGTGTTTGTCTGACCACCAAAAAGTACAACTTGGTGTAAACAAGGCGTCAGATACTCGACCTTACAGAGTTCAAGTTTCTATATTTGTACCAAAGGAAAAACTGATTTGCAGTCGAGTCCTCATTCACAACGCATACAGAACAAACAACAAGTACCATAGACTTTAGACATAAGTGCACCGACACAATTCTTCAGTTCTCCCTTAAACATCTAGTCATACCTTATTTATCTTTCTAAACGCTGCTGGAATGAAACTATGTTTATATCGTTTAGTTCTACAGCTTGACACCAAAAACCTGCGACCGGAAGGAAGAAGACGACACTCTGCATGTAAGAGATGGGTGATGTCACCTAAAATTTCATTTGTTGTTCTCCTTAGCTGCCTCGTGTACACAGCCTCCACACTAACTAATGGCACCCCAGTCAGCCTGCTGGACCACTTAACCATCTGAGGTAGAATAGTTTTATTCTTGACAGAAAGATTTCCAAACCATGAGCTCAGGCAGAATTATAAAACTGATCCAAGAAAAGCATGATAAAATAAAATCGTCACAGATTTATTCTCAATATGGAAATAAGTGACCTTTCTCCGCCGAAACAGACGCTGGTGGCGCTTCTTGCACACTACTTAAAAAGTATGCGATTTCTGTGTATTAATAAGTGAGACGGAGAGTTCTGCCGTACAGAAAGACACACAGACATGGACGTGGGCTTCAACCTGAAACAATATCACTGATTACATTAAAGATCAGCAGATTATTATTAGATTTAACCTTTTAACTGTTTCTACGAACTCTTTAACTGTGAACAATGCATACTAACACTAGACCTGAATAAGACTGAAATACTATGGAATTTTCCCCATTTAATTAGTTTATTTTCTCTATTTTTATTTGGTCTATTGTTATGATTTATTGACATATTTATAAAGTTTGCTATACTGTATATCTTCTATTTATTTGTTGTTCTGTTACTCTAGATAGTTAATTGTAGGATCATTTTTTAACATCTGAATCTTGTATGTTGTACTTTAACATACTTTATCATTGTAATTCTTGTTATTAATAGTGAAAAATATTATCAGAGAAAATAAGGAAAAACAGGAATACTACTTCAGTGGTGCCTCAGCATACGAACGCCGCAACTCACAAATTCTCGCCTTAAGAACTGAAAGTTTGACCTCGGCAGGCGAAGCATCTTCATCATATGAGCGAGCACCTCGAGCCAAGCCGAATGCCACGTAAGGTGCACATACGTCCAGGAGCCATTCAAAACTTGTTCATGTCAGTGGAAAGCGAAGCAAGCTTGTCTATTATTTTTGTGTTTATTTTGTATTTTGTCTAAGATTTAGTGGAGATGTAGCACCATGTGTCCCAAGAATGTTATCAAGGACGGTAGCAAGAAGAAAAGGGAGCCGCTTTCAGTTTAATTCTAAAGCAGCCGGTGCCGAGGTTAAGTCAAGCTTAAGATCTATTTATTTGACATTTTACATCATTCTCCTGTCGTCTTTAAATGTTTTCATTGTTTTTATATGCAACAATATGATTATAGTTTTGGAAATTGGTGATGCTTTTGGGTGACTGTAACAGATCATCTCCATTGACATTATTTCCTATGGGACAATGTGTTTCACAATACACACTTGCACCTTACGAACTCGCCACCGGAACGAATTAAAATCATACATAGATGTACACTGTCTATTATTAATGTAATAATAATAATTATAATAATTATTATTATTATAAAATAGATTAATAAGAAATATTAGAGTTTATAATTAAAGACGATTTGCTTTGAGCCTAAAATAACGTTCTGAATTACAAAAACAAACATGATAAAAACTTAAAATATGGCTTGAAATTTTAATAAACATTTATAAACATTATCTAACTATTAAAGTATTAACGCATTATCATAACTATTTAATAAAGCTATTAAAGTATTTTTAATAGTATTTTTTAACGTCTTACACTTAGGCTACATTGCTACTGTAATGTAGCTAACGAATATCGAGTGTGTGTGTGTGTGTGTGTGTGTGTTGTTATCTAGAACATTAACTTAAAGATGTAGTTGTTTTATTTTTCCTTTTGCCGGCTTCAGAATTTGGGTTTACGCATAAAATATAAGTTTTTTGTTTTTTTTGGTGAGGAATCTAAAAATATGAAATACATAAATAATATGTCTCACCATCCATACAATAAAAAAACAAACCCAAGACTCATGTGTGTGTTAAAAAATCTTAAAATTAATTTTATTATTTGTTTTCTAAAAAAAAAAAAAAAAAAAAAAAAGAACAGACAGAGTGAATGTAACCTCTACAGTGGATATAATTAAATACGCATATGGTTATACGGAGGGCGCGAGAAAATCCTTTTATAATCCTGGAAGCAGTAGAGAGTCTAGCAGAGGAAGAAGCCTGTGTGTTTACAGTGCTTAAAAACAGGCATGGACAGTACAGTAGAGAGACAGGACACAGTCCAGAGAGACTCACTCTCACACACACACACACACACACACACACACATGTCTCTGTGCATCATTACGCTCTAATCGATGTGGAACAAAACTCAAAGATCTCAAAGTCTAACGGACATTACGGCTTTGAGGAACCGAGAGAATTCCAAAAACCTGCTCTGACAGAGAGATGGCGCTGTCTGAAACGTAACAAACTTCTTATGGACTCACACCCGGGACGAAACAGAACGGAATAATCTTAGATCAGTGTAGACCAGGAGGATCTACATTCATTAACTGTTCTCACAGGATCATGACGGGATCCGAGCGAACACCGGGTCGGTTCTGTAGGGTCCGGAAGCGCCACTGGCAGCACGTCACGTCACACATCTCTCACCATCAGCCGTGTGGTTAGTTAGGAGGAGAAGGTCATGACATGCTCATCTGTCTGTTCACTTAATAAGAATCTCTCGGGGTCAGAAAATAAATTGTCTGGTTCTGTTTATCACAATAAAACAACCCCAATCAGGAAAATATGAATAATAATAATTATGTTAATAATAATAATAATAATAATAAAAACACCTTTTAGAAACACACAGTGTTTAGTCAGAGCTGGTGACAGAATACAAATGAAATAAAAAAAATAATTAAAAAAGGAAAGAAAAAACCCAATCCCAGCATACTGAACCGGATTGAACCGGATCAAGCCGGACCGGACTGGAATAAACTCGAGTGATCTAATCTGCATGGAACAGGAATGTTACTAAAGACCGAATATAGAGTTGTGTGTCTTGATGAATCTTGATAAATCTAATCATTAATTTGGTTTGTACATGAAGTGTTTTTTTTAACAAACATTCAAAACTAAAAATGTGGAAGCAGCTTCAGCTCGAATTCACTTCAGAAGCTCCTCAAGGAGCCGGACTGGCTCCCGGGCAGACAGTCCACCATGCAGTGTGAGGTAGTGACTCATGGCTGCTTCCATTCAATTCTCCACACACACACACACACACACACACACACGCTTATTGCTCCACGGTATTAAAGGCCGTCGTGATGGGGTGGGGGGGGGGTTAACTACGCTCGCTAGGTTAAATATCAAGCAGGCTGAGAAGCGCAGGAGACTCTGAGATACCGTTGCTTTCCTTTTCACCAAGCTGATTAGCTAAAACCATTGTGAGACGCGAGGGATACGAGACCGCAGAGCGTCAAGTTCTGGCTCCTCCGGCGCGCCCCTCTCTCTCTCCCAGAACGAAGGGAACATCAACTGAAGTGGCTAACAAACTAAGGACGTAGCATGACCGAAGCGGAGTCATTCCTGTTAGCATCTGGACTTTCACAAGGCATTGTTTTCTTCAGATATAGCTAAATTAGCTAGTGCTAATTAGCAAAAAGATAAAAATGCCTTGCTAATCTTTAACGCTAAGAAATACAACTCAAACAAAAAACCTTTTTGAAACAGTACTACTCTGTTTTTAGTCAGTTGGTTTCCAAACGATTGCACAAACAGGTGTAGCACACACAAAGGGCCAGTTAGCGCACACGCTAACACGTCTAATGATGACTTGGGAAACCAGAGTTTCACGTCTGAGGTCTTATCGCTCGAATGTGTAGACGTGCTCACGTCATTTCTTCACTCCTGAACCTGGACTGAGACAGAGAAAAGGCTTCATGCTAATCGATTTAGCGGCAAGTATTGGTAACAGATGCAGTTGTAAATAGTAGCTTAGCTAACAGCTCTTTGTACTAGTGTGTGCATGTGTGTGTGCGTGTGTGTGTCAGTGGAAAGCAACAGTATTTGGTTTAAGATAAAATTTTTTAAAAAGTTCAGTTTTTAATAAAAGTAGGATTACTGTGCGCATTTCAGATGTTTGAAACGTCTTTGGCTGATTTCTTTTGTTGGAAGTCGCTAAGGCACACGTGAAGTCCACACCGTGTAGACGTTTAGGCGTTGGAAATATTTCCATCGAGGAATACCATATTTTCCAGATTACTAAAGTTCCGCAATCAGGATTCACATTGTTGCTTGGCTGATTGATTTTCCATTTTAAAAACATCTCTACACTAAGTCTGTCCCCCTAGTGGTAGAGTCAAGTTTACACTACTGTTGTGTACATCCGTGCTACGTTGATTCTCAAGCTACATCAACTAGCGCTAATTTCAACATGTTACATAAAAGCCGGAAGAGCAGTTGTTAAAAATGTGCATAAATTAACAAATTACAAAAAATATATATAAGACAAATGATTAGCAAAAAATACAATAAAATAAAGCACATGCACATGGAACGAATTTTTAAAAGTTCTAGTAAACTTTTAGATATTTAGAAGTTTTCTAGTAAACTGGTTGGAAATAAAGTTGGTGTAAAAGTAAAATGTCCAACACACTTTGGTTTCATTGATTAAATTTGACAGTCATGTATCACCACGAGGATGCTAAAGTTTTTTTGTTTTTTTTTCTACACATACATGAGGGAATTTGAGCAGAAAGTCGTCTGCGTATCCTATGCACAGCCAAAGGATTAAACAGTGTGTCCACTAGGGGGCAGAGTACAGCCCAAATAACTAAACTATCTTTACATAGCAACAACGAATGCTGCAATATTTGACATAGCAGCTTAGCGGCATCTTGTAAAGACGGTGTAAACAGCTACATCATCAACATATTAAATCACTTTTTTTTTGTCATAAAAACGGATCTAATTTTGTGCAGGTAGTTTTAAATGAAGACTGTCCAGGTTTTAGTAATCTAGTAACATCCTGTCTTCTGTCATCCTGTAATCTGGCAAATATGGTATATTAGCGGACGGATCATTCACTTTGTTTTATATCGTTAGAAAACTCTTTCCCTACGCCCCCCCTGAATCCCAGGTAACTAACTGAGGCACTTTGGGGATTATTATTGCTAAATTATTGCTGCTTTCAGTCTCAGCGAGACGGCGTTGCTGTGTCACAGTGCTGCGTCACGTCTCTGATTAAACACTCCCACATCCACACGGAACATCGACGAGACGGGCGACAGCTCAGCCTGGACTTTCGCACGTGCATCACGGATTTATCGACGTGAGACCCAGGTGTCCGCCTGTCCACCCGGGGAAGAGCCGCTACGGCAAAGGCGTCTGCGTGTTCCTGTACACATTGTGGAACCTGCTTATAAAAAGATTGTTTTAGTTATCAAGAACGAGCATTTTTGTTGAAGAGAGACATAGTATGAGATGACCTTTGTATAGTCTTGAGAGGAGCTCACGTTCCTGAGGTAAATTTTCTTCTTGCGGTGGCGCTAAGCTAGCTAGATGTAAGCGAACTTTTAGAGCTAGCTGACAGCGTACAAATTAGCCTCATGACATCAGTTTATTATTTACCGATATTTAATCAAATCAAACGCTAATCCACCTCAGGATCAGGTTGTTTCAACATACTAATCTAGTCACAAACACAATGCTAGAGTTGCGCTAATTATATGATAATAATTAATAAGTGCTTTTTCTCAGTTCATGACAAATTACATTCTAAATATTTACTTCAAAAGTAACATTACAGCTTTTTTTTTTTTAGTTTTCATAACTAATCTTTTAAAACATGCTAGTTAGCCTGGAAGTCACTTTAGCCAGGAGGGTCCCTGTGTTCCCAGGGTCCTAAGTTCCCCAGGTCGCATTCTGTTCAAGCTAAATGTGACCCATGTCAAGATAAAGTATTTTATAAATATTATCTGGTTCATTAAATTATAAAAAAAAAAAATCCTGTATGCTTCCATTATGTGTTACATAAACCCAGGGAACTTAGGACCCTTTGTGATACTCACATTAGGTGCCACTTTAACTCTGAGGACGACAGGACCCTGGGAACGCAGGGATGACCTCTTTGTGCGCTAGCTAACACACTGAGGATAAAACATTCATGAAAAATAATTTCTACTGGACCTAATCAAAGATTCTTAAATAATACCAGCCAACATGGTTAGCTGTACAAATAAGTGCAAAACTGTCAGCTAGCATAAACAACTTAGCCTTCAGGCACGTAACCTGAGGATTAGCCACATGTAGTTCTCTGTAGCTCCTTTGCTGGTCCTTTTGATTAGACTCTCATGTCTCATGTGGCCACAGAAGCTCACGGTCTAGACGCCTTTGCGCTTGCTGCTCATCCCGAGTGAATGCTGACGCTGTCTGAACGTGACAAGTGCTTTAAGAATTTCTCATTTGGAAAGAATTGAAAAATATATAAACTAACGCCGTCTCAGTAGGGCTGGACTCGCAGAGAGAGATCACACTCTTATCACACACCTGTTACTCGCGTTGTGCTGTGCCAAAAAGAGCTGAATAAACCAGCAGGTATTGCAAAGAATGTCTAAGAAACATCCCAACACACACACACACACACACACTCACGCATATACACAATCTCGCTAAAAGCCATGTAACGCTTAATAGTGAAACAAAACTGTAAAGTACATTCAAAGCGGACGTGATTGTCACGTGTCTCTGCGGAGTGTGAGGTGTGTGTCCGCTTTGTCCGCGTGCACACACACGCTCACACACTCGCCGGCCGTGTGAAGTGTGCACAATGTCGTGAGTTCGTGCCACTTCTCCATCCGACAGAGGGAGTGTATCCTGCAGATTGTCCCCTCCTTAGTCAGTGGCTTTGACACACCGCCCTCCACGGGGTAAAGGGACGAGGGGACGTGCGCTCAGAGAGACCGGGACGCTGCCCGAGTTCCTCCCTATCATCTTCTCCACGACATCCAGACTTCTCCAGCGCCCCCTGCTGGATGCCTCTATCCCGATGGCTGTCTGTCCGCCATGTTCAGAAGAACATGTACTGGTTGTCGATGGCTCTCTTGCGCCCCCTGTCCAGCGGCTCAAGCTCGTATTCTGAGTCCCGGGTGTGCAGAAGCGGGGGAAGCGGGTTCGGGTGGCGGAGGAGAGTCCTGCGGCCCACTGACTCACTGCGCCGGATGTGGCCGGAGTCAGGGGCGTGTCCTGGAGGGTTATTTGGAGGGAAGGCTGGGCCGGACGAAGCGCCGTGGGGCGGGGCCATGGGGGCGGACGCCTCGAGGCCCCAGTGAGCCAGGCTAGGCTCCGAACTACAGCGGGAGAACGGGACCAACACTGGAGAACCCACGGAGGAACATGGAGCTGGAAAACACACACACACACACACACACAGTTATTAATGTTAATTAATTGAACTTTAAAATGTCATTATTCCCAAAAATTCAAGCAGTGCTCCTACCTGAGGTGGTGGGCGTGGCCAGCACGTAATTGGCCAATAAGACGTCACATGCCGCTCCACACTCGAGCGGGATCGGACAGACGCGGAAGTGAGAGAGCATATTGACGACGGAGGGGAAGCGCAGGTGCTGCACGCGACACTGACCCCACTCGGTCAGGGACAGACGCAGGTGCTGAGACAGAGACAGAGAGAGAGGGACAGAGAGAGACAGGGAGAATAAAATAAGCAAATTTGTGTAACAAAGCACACACAGACTATCGATTACGATGATGACGATGATGAAGACTACCTTGGCTCTTCCCTGGTAGTTGAAGGTGAGGACGTAGTCTCCTCTCCGCGTCTCGCTCTGTCTCACCAGGAAATTGCCGTGACCTCTGACCCCTGCGTGCTGCACCAGGTACGCGGCGCGCACGCGGGAGATGGGCCCATGGAACCAGGGGTAGGAGGACAGGAAGTGATCGGTCTTGTGGTACGCCTGCTCCGGCAGGGTGAAACCGGGGGAGCCTGGGGGTCAGACACAGCGTCATCACACCACGCCCTGGCCAGCTGATGCAGTACGCTGTTACGTATACCCGACAACAACTCTTAAGGCTGATGTCGTCCACACCGTCACTTTATTACATATCCTTGCACATATATCACAAAACATAACGTATATATTCTGTACAACGTATATTCTAGTCTTGTTGCTCAAGTTGTTCTTATTTTTATTAGAGTGTTTTATTTTCATCTTTATTTATTTATTTTTTAACTGTACCGCCTGGAGTCTGTCGCAATCTCATCTCACTACTGCTGCACTTGTACATCCATTAACAGTATGTATGTGACAAATAGAAATCATAACGGACAATACGGCGCGTGTCGGTGTGGCGCTCTGTGCCGCGGCGGTGGGAGGGGCTGATTAAAGCAATAAAACGTGACCCGTGTCTGAATGACAGAAAGCCGTTGCTTTGATGAAGCCAGAAGTGTTACTCAACCGGCGTCTGAAAAAGACTTTCATGTACATATGTTGTTGTTTTTTTTTTTATTATTATTATTACTTTGTGCACAACAGCACCACCTGGTGGATCACTGAATACAGGATTCCCAACCTAGTTATACACACACACACACACACACACACACACACACACACACACACACACACACACACACTAGTGTAAGTCGAGGCTTCATGGACGAGCTACACCTCGTTATTGTGTTTGTTCAACGCCTTAGAAACCGTAAATCGCTGTTTATTTATAGAAACTTTACAGAATCTACGAAGAACAGACGAAGAGAAGGACAGAGACTTGTCTAGGTTCTGGTTTTATTACCATCAATATAACTCTCTTCATTTGTTTAATTCAGATAAGTTCTTTGTGTGTGTGTGTGTGTGTGTGTGTGTGTGTGTGTGTGAGAGAGTGAGAGACTTACTCGGGTTGCCGGTCTCAGCACTCCCCCTCCTCACTGCTGCTACAGGATCAGTCACAGGAAAACAGAGCAGCTCTGCATCCACAATGTCCGCCCTATACACACACACACACACACACACACACACACACACACACACACACACACAGAAAAAGAGGGGTGAAAAGAAGGAAAGCGTGACAGACGAGAAAAAGAGAGAGAGAGAGAGACAGAGAAAGAGAGCAGTGTGTGTATGTATGTGTGAGTGTGTGTGTGTGTGTCCTGGCTGTAGAGGAAGTTGCAGAGCACAAAGGCGTTTGGGTCGAGTCAGGAAGTGCGTCTTGTGATTCTTGGAAAAGCAAAATGTTATTGTATGTCTCTCTCTCTCTCTCTGTCTCTCTCTCTCTCTCTCTGTCCCTTTGTCTTTCTCTCTCTCTGTCTCACTCTCTTTGTCTCATACTCTTTGTCTCACACTCACTCAAACACACACAAAATTAAAACGAGAGTTTATGGATGACTTAGAATAAGGCAAACTGAAAGACGAGAGAGGGACATGTTCTGGGGATGAGAGTGAGACAAACTAGGACAAAAGAGAGTAAGACAGATAAAACAAGCATGAGACATTGGGACAGTCAAATGACTTAAAACACTGAAAGTAAGGGAAGCAGAGTGAGACAGACAGAGAGTGAGACAAATGGATTATGAGAGACGAAGAGTAAGACAGGTGGAGTAAGACAGAGAGAGTGAGACAGGTGGAGTAAGACAGAGAGAGTGAGACAGGTGGAGTAAGAGATGAAGAGTGAGACAGGTGGCGTAGAAGAGACAAAGCAGGAGAGACAGGTGAGAGGTGCTGAGTCGGGATCTTGAAATTCTCAGAATAACAGGAACTCTCTCTTTCTTAGTGTGCTGATATTAATGTGTGTGTGTGTGTGTGTGTGTTACATCACACACAGAGCCACAGTGTAAAACGTACTTTCATAATCTGATATTAATCTAAACTCTAAAACACACACACACACACACTCTGAAGCCCTCGCTCAGGAGCAGGACCCCCCCTCCCCCCGAGCCTCCCTTCAGGAGGACCGGCATGATCCTTCTCAGACCATCAGGAAGGTGTGTCTCGGCTACACGGCGTCTCAGCAGGGGGGGGTCCTCCTCCGTCTCGGTCCTCACACTACGTTATCATTACAGACTGTTACAGACGAATGAGATTAGCACCAGATTTACTTTCAGAGCGCGTCGGTCACATGATAAAAACACGACTCGCCAGTTCTTTTACAAGCACAAGCAAAATGGGGATAAGTGACTCGAGGCCCTGGACACTCCGGACACACCGATCCAGTTATGCGTACTCAAAAGGACACTCAAAAGACTTTGGACACTCTAGACTCTGGACACTGTGAAGACTCAGAACACTCTGGACATTCAGAACACTCTGGACACTGAGAACACGCGGAAGACTTGGACACCCAGAAGACCCTGGACACTGTGGACACTCAGAAGACTCTGGACACTGTAGAAACTCAAAGGACTGTGGACACTGTGGACACTTATACACTCAGAAGACTCTGGACACTGTGCACACTCAAGACTCTGAACACTGTGGACACTCAGAAGACTCTGGACACTGTGGACACTCAAAAGACTCTGGACACTCAGAACTCTGGACACTCAAAAGACTCTGGACACTCAGAAGACTCTGGACACTGT
>QNUK01000470.1:496580-511580 GCA_013621035.1 Clarias magur | reverse complement strand
TAAGTAACGACACACACACTCTCACTCTCTCTCTCACACACATGATTTGCAGAACGGTCATAGTAGAATCACTTCCATTTCTCTTTCAAGAAAGGACTTCCAGAAAATGTGTCCACACACACACACACACACACACACACACACACACACACACACACACACAGACACCACAATATCCTCTGCTATCCTCAGCTTTTTTAACATCCTTCACTTTAGCAAAAATAAACTCTCACTTACATATATTTAGCTCCAGATTAAGTAATTACAGAACTTCATCAGGAACTGGTTCTCTGATCTTCAGCGCTCAGTTCTAGAACGTTGGAACTCCAGTTCAATTTATATTAGATCGTAACACTTCAACTAAATCATGAGATAATATTAGAACACACACACACACACACACACACACACACCTCACTGCTGTGGCATGTGGGACAGAGTGAGTGAGTGAGTGAGAGAGAGAGAGAGAGAGAATCTCTGTATATTCAGTGCAAAAATATTATTTCATTTCCCATTCTTAAGTTCTGTTCTTGGTCATCATCCCTCGAGCGCACAATAACACACACACTCACACACACTCACACAGAAAGCAGAACTAGGCAGGATTATTCTTTTGAAGTCTCTGCGTTCGTGACTCATCTGGTCGGGGCAGCATTAGTCACACAGCAGGAGGTGAGAAAGGAAACACTCACCAAATTCCACTTCCTCTTTCACTAAAAACTCCTGCGTGCGTGAAGACGCTCAACACACACACACACACACACGATATGCATCAGGATGCGAAAACGCGGGGCAGATCGCATTCCGATAACTTTCATGTGTGAATCTGACCGTTCTGCGTCATTCATGTGTGAATGATAACGGATCGTATTAAAGGACTCCGCACTCGGCTGGTACGGTTTCATCCTCCCCATGAATCGAGTCTGCACTCAGGGCCGATCCCTCGATCACTCCAGGGCATAATTTGTGCTCACACAGAAAATTATTTTATTTACTGAAAATTGACTAAAATTTTTATTGACTATCTCTGTTAGTGATGAATCTTTGAAGAAGAACCTCGACTGGGACTGTTCTCTCAATGAGGAAGGAGCGATATCTCTGCTCCTGAACTCTATCCTGGTTGATGGGAAAATGCTGGATCCTGATTGGTTCATGGGAAAATGCTGGATCCTGATTGGTTCATGGGAAAATGCTGGATCCTGATTGGTTAATGGGAAAATGCTGGATCCTGATTGATAGGAAAATGCTGGATCCTGATTGGTTAATGGGAAAATGCTGGATCCTGATTGATAGGAAAATGCTGGATCCTGATTGGTTAATGGGAAAATGCTGGATCCTGATTGATAGGAAAATGCTGGATCCTGATTGGTTAATGGGAAAATGCTGGATCCTGATTGATAGGAAAATGCTGGATCCTGATTGGTTAATGGGAAAATGCTGGATCCTGATTGATAGGAAAATGCTGGATCCTGATTGATAGGAAAATGCTGGATCCTGATTGGTTAATGGGAAAATGCTGGATCCTGATTGGTTAATGGGAAAATGCTGGATCCTGATTGGTTCATGGGAAAATGCTGGATCCTGATTGATGGAAAAATTATGGATCCTAATTGGTTCATGATAATATACAGGATAAAGGGGAAATGCTGGCTCCTGATTTGCTAATAAAAAAAATGCAGGATCCTGATTGGCTAATATGAAAATGCTGGATCGTGATTGGTTCATGGAAAAATGCTAAATCCTATTTAAATAATTTAAAAAATGTATTACCTGATTGGCTAATGTGAAAATGCTGGATCCTGATTGGTTCATGGGAAAATGCTGGATCCTGATTGGTTAATGTGAAAATGCTGGATCCTGATTGGTTAATGTGAAAATGCTGGATCCTGATTGATGGGAAAATGCTGGATCCTGATTGGTTCATGGGAAAATGCTGGATCCTGATTGATGGGAAAATTATGGATCCTAATTGGTTCATGATAATATACAGGATAAAGGGGAAATGCTGGGTCCTGATTTGCTAATAAAAAAAAATGCAGGATCCTGATTGGCTAATGTGAAAATGCTGGATCGTGATTGGTTCATGGAAAAATGCAGGATCCTATTTAAATAATTTAAAACATTTATTGCCTGATTGGTTAATGTGAAAATACAGGATCCTGATTGATTGCTGTGTAAATGCTGGATCCTGATTAAATAATTAAAAAATGCAGGATCCTGATTCGATTATGTGAAAATGCTGACTCCTGATTTGTTAACGGGAAAATGGCAGGATCATGTCTGGTTAATCGGGAAATGCTGGACCCTATTTGGTTTCTGTTACAATCAGCTGGTAGTCATTTAAAGACAAGTGCTGCACAAAACAATACTAATAACTTATGACTTTTTATTGCTTTTTAAATGAACATTGATTAAGCTTCCTGATATTTCAGGTTGATGACACACTGACACGCAGATTCCCCGGTGCCACGTCTGTGTACGTGCAGACACGCCGAGATCAGTGGATAAGATGCGACCTCTCACTTCTCGTACAGCCACAGGGGATCTCTGATATCTCTCCTGGTGATGTTCCAGATTACGAGAGATCTCGAGTCAATTTTATTCTCTACTACAAATCTAATCACATGACCATTAGTAACCCTACATGCATTATGCATCACTCGCTCACGCACATCATAAACACACACACACACACACAAAGGTGGAGTAACTTCCGTGGTGCAGGACATTTAGCACATCTCTTTTTTTCTCTCTTCTTCGCTAAATTGAAACCTGTCAATCACGCTGACCTTTAACTCTATACCCGAGAACACAACCACAGAGACAGAGAGACAGAGATGGAGAGAAAGACAGAGAACGAGTGAGACACAGATAGAAAAAGAGCGGGTTTGAAAGGGAAAAACAGACAATAAGAGAGATTACGTATTCTTTTAGTCATAAATTAGAGACCGTGCGCACTTTTTAATCCTCTCTCTCTCTCTTTGTGTGTCTCATGACGAGCGTTGAGGTTTGAACTCTGATGTGTCAGGAGCAAAATGGAGGAACACACACTCGCACGCGCACACACACCTCGATCCACTGCGTCGATAATGATAACTTTGAGGTCTACATACATACATACACATACACACACACACACACACACATGCACGTTCATCTCCATCCTGTTTACAGGCTACAGAAGGTGAACCACAACACACAGAGAGTGAGACAGAGCGAGAGGGAGAGAGGTAGAAAAAGAGAAAAAGACAAAACGGAGAGAGAGATAGAGAGAGAGAGAGAGCGGGGCTTTCCGTGGCGAACACACTGAGGTCGGTTGCAGGTGTTAGCTACACCAGTGACCCTCGCATCCTAACACACACACACACACACACACACACACACACACACACACACACACACACACACGGAGGTAAAGATTTTCCATATAAAACCACCACCAGTGCACCGTGTAAACACATAACGAGTATTAAAACGTAAGCACAGACCTCCGTGCAGTGTTTCGTCTTAGCGCCCTCTGAGGACGCTAGTGCTAGTCAAGTTAGCTGTGTTTAGCTAAAACACTAACACTACTTAGTTAACTAGCTGGCTTTAGATTCTCACTGATGCTAGCTTTAGCTTGGGTTTTATTTGTTTTTTGTTTTTTTATTGCTAACATCAGTCAAGTTGTTTTACTTCACAATATTCGTTAACGGTCAAGTATTCGTTAACTACAATTCTCTCCAAAACTTTTACTTTGTAATCATCATTAAGCTTAAATTTTCTTTAAACTCATAATCATGTCTACCCAGCTCAACTTTAGTTATTTTAAAATGATGTTCTTAGTTTTTCTCCACAGTTAGCCAACCAGCTCACTCATGCTAGCTTTACCTCAGCAATTTGTTTTGCTTCAGAATATTCCTTAACACAATAGTCTTTTAACAGCTAGCTAGTTATGTTTGGCTTTTCTATCTAAAATTAGCTTGCATTTTTTCTATATGCTTATAGTTATTACTAGCTAGCTAATATTTCACGTGCTTTAAAATTAAATTCTCCTATGTTCGCTAACCAGCTCGCTTTAGATGCTCACTAATGCTAGCTTTACCTCAGATTTCTTTTTTAACATCAGCTAAATAATAATTATGCTTTTGATTATAGGTTTACACTAAATTTTATCAGCTAGCTTGCTTACTTTGGCAATTCCCTCCAAAACTTAACTAGTTTAATTGTCTCCATAATCATAACTGACATATATTTCATGTTTCTCAAATATTATTGCTTTAAAATAAAGCCTTCAATTTTTCTCCTCTGTTAGTTACCAAGCGCACTTTAGATACTCACTCATGCTAGCATTAGCTTGGGATTTATTATTTAACAGCTAGCAAGTTCTGGTTGGCAAGAACTGTTCAATTTACTCTGGAATCATAATCTTAGCTAACTTAAATTTTCTTTAGACTCATAATCATAACAAGCTAGCTAATGTGTAGGTTTCTCAATACTGTGATTAAACTGCTGTTAAAATAAAATTAATAAAGTAATAAAACTAGCTCGCTTTAGATGATCACTCATTCTAGCTTTACCTCAGCATTATTATTTTTGTATTATAATTTTTTTTATTCATTACTTATTATTATTATTTGCTGAATTTAGCTTTTTAGTTTTAGTTCTGATTCAGAATATTCTTTAACACTAGCATTAATAGCTAGCTAGTTGTGTTTGGAAATTCTCTCCAAAGTTAGCTTAATTTTTCTTCAATATGCTTATAATCATAACTAGCAAGCTAGCAGTTTATATTTCTCAACACATAGTGCTTTAAAATAAGATTCTGCTCACTATAAGACTAGCTCACCTTAGATTCTCACTCAGCGCTAGCTTTACCTCAGGATATTTTTTGCTAACTTTAGCTAGGTTATTTTGCTTTAGAATATTATTAAACACTAGCATTCAGCCACTAACTAGTTGTGTTTGGTAATCTCTAAAGTTAGCTTTTCTTTAATATGCTCAGCTAGCTAATATTTCATGTTTCTCAACACTTAGTGCTTTAAAATAAAATTCTAAGTTTTCAGAATTTCAGATGCTCTCCTATATTTCGCTCGCTTTAGATGCTCACCAATGCTAATGTTAGAAAAAAAGCTATTATGTTAGTAATCAAGCAAGCTGTTTATAACTGGCTAGCTAATATTTCATGTTTCTCAATTCTTTAAAATAAAGTTCAGATTTGTTCTCCTCAGTTAGCAAACTAGCTCACTTTGAACATTCACTCATGCTAGCTTTACCTCAGGATTTGTTTTTCTCTAACATCAGCCAAGTTGTTTTGCTTCAGAATATTCTTTAACACTAACATTTAGTTTGTTTAGTTTAGTAATAGTTTCATAAAAAAATTATTAAAAGATATATTTTCTTCAGAATCATAGCTAGCTAATATTTTAGTTTGTAATAAAAATAAATAAATAGGCTTTTCACCATAAGAAGTGATCAGATTATTAAAAATAAAATAGTATATATATATACTATATATATATATATATATATATATATATATATATATATATATCCTTTAAGTGTTCAGTGTAAACAGGTACACAAACAACAAAATAAGATGAAAGAAAAATGTTTAATTCATCTTTTTTAAAAACTGGAGTGCATTAATAGGATTAAAATTAAAGGGACAGTACGTGATATTTTTTAAAGATACACAGAGTCTGCCACACTTCAGGAAAAGAAAAATATGTATGTAATATATTAATTAAATATTATAAGTAGTTATTATACTATTATATGAGTAATATTGCAATATTTTCATAATATTTTCATATATACATATATAATGTATAGCAATAACTTTAGTATTAACATATTGTTTAATGTTAAATAAGTTTTTCTTTTCCTGAAGTGTGTACAAATTTTGACTGACTGTGTGTATAAAACGCAGTAATAATGAATCGGATCAGTACCGAATCAAAGGTCACATGATCAAATCATTGCTTAATAATTTTTTGGTTTATTCTATACTACGTAGGCAGATGTATATCATATCATGTGAAGCCTCACCTATAAAAATTCTCACACACACACACACACACGCACACACACACACACACACGCACACAAACCCAAGGCGAGAACACCTGAATTCAAGAAAGCATTTAGCTTTGTCAGGCAACATAATGCTCACATTCTGCTAACCGTGGTGTTGTTTCAGTGACACACACACACACACACACACACACACACACACACACACACACACACACACACACACACACACACATACGCGATCCGAGTCATTTCAGCACTGATCAGATGTTCACAGATCAGTAATTCTGAGAAAGCCGACAACCTGCACACTGCAAGGGCACGTGTACGAGTGTTTGTGTGCGCGTACATGTATTAGTGCATAATTTTTCGGTTTTACACTGAATACTGTCTGTGTGTGTATGTGTAGAAACGGGGCCGTGTGTGTGATGTGTGTGAAACTGAAACTGTGGTGTCGATATGAATCAGTGCCGATCCTATCGCCGATCTTTCTGCTGAAATTACTGCTAGGAAAAATATCAGCGCTCGTTCCTTCTCCATCTGAAACCTCTCTCTCTCTCTCTCTCTCTCTCTCTCTCTCTCCGTCTCACACACACAAACACACACAGGCACGGACGCACATGCGTCATCTCCGCAACGTGAGTCAGGCCGAGTGTTCGGAGACTGAGTTTTACAGTCATTTAGAGCGGCTCGGTGCCAACACACACACACACACACACACACACACATACACACACACACACACACACACAGCACTAGTTCTACAAACAGTAAATCCACTAAAGACCCAAGTTTAGTTAACTTTTCCTCAAGTAAATCATACTGAACCCACAACAATAAGATTCTAAAACTTAGGAAATATACCGACACATTCTGGGGAGATTCAGAACATCGAACCCCATTTTGAGGAGATTTACCCAATCAGAACCAATTACAAAGTTTCAGAAAACCACACAAGTTGCTAAACATGAAAAACCCAAGCCATCAAGAGATTCTAAAAGATCAGAATCCAAGTCATGAAGAGATTCCAGAAGGTCAGAAGCGATTAGAACCCATGTTTGTGAGATTCTAGCAGATCAGAACCCAAACTCAGAGATTCTAGAAGATCAGAACCCAAATATGTGAGATTCTGGTAGCTCAGAACCCAACCTGGTGAGATTCTAGGAGACAAGAACCCAAGCTGGAGAGATTGTAGTAGATTAGAACCCACGTTGATGGGATTCTTGAAGTTCAGAACCCAACCTGGTGAGATTCTGGAAGATCAGAACCAAGCTGGTGAAATTTGTGAACAGCAGAACCATATCATAAAATGCTAGAACACTTTCCCAAAACATTACAGAAGAAGATCAGAACACCAGCTTCCAGAAGCTAGAAAAATCTAACTCAAATTAACACACTCTGGAAGGCTACTGAAGAACACAATCCAAGCAGAACATCAGAACCAACGGTAATGAGATTCTAGAACATCGGGACATCAGTACATGGATTGTAGAACATCCGATCACACCTCCTTAGTAGCCTGATCCCTGCAGCCTCATTAAAGACCAAAGGTTTTTGTTTGTTTGTTTTTTCAGATGTATAGAAGAACAGGAAGAAGAATCAGAATTTCTCCTGGTGAGGTTCCAGAACTTTAGAACAAACCTCCCCAGACGGATTACAGACGTTCAGAATCCAAGCTGATAAGATTCTAGGAGGTCAGGACCAATGAGAGAAGGAGTAAAAAGAAAACAATTTGGTAACAAGAAAAGTCTCCAACTACTACACGAAAATAAACAGTTGTTGTTGTTGTTTTTGTTAGTATTAGTTAGAGAGCGCAGCTGCACTGAAATCTATCTGACTCTCAGATGTGGGACATAAGAAATTCAGAAATGACTGTGCATGTGTGTGTGTACATGTGTGTGTGTGCGCGCAAGAACGTTGACACACAGCAGATGTAAGGATGCGGTTTTGTCGAGTTTGAAGTATTTTCCATTCCACTGGCTGAAATCGTCAGATGGAAAAGTGAGCGAGCGAGCGAGCACTGCTCTGGATTAAAACACATATCCTCACTCTCACACCACAGCACCACGGTTCAGCGTGTCCTCGCCGTCTCACAGGCGTCCAGCACGTCCTTCTGATCCCACCCGCACCCCCTCCCCAGCTGGAACTAAGGGGCGGTGCTGGAACCGACCCGCTCCTGGACCAAGTCCGTGTGAGATCAACATCACGGCACGCTAAACACACCAGAGTGCTATTTGGTTACACAAGCAGCACCTCTCTCACCTTGTGACCGAACGCTGAATTTCAGTATGAAGCGAGCGTTTCACCCCTTCAGAATAAATCTGTGTGTGTGTGTGTGTGTGTGTGTGTGTGTGTGTGTGTCAGGTTTCACTCTCGCTTTCTATCCAGCCTGATTTATTCATGAAGTTCTCGAACTGTTCCTGAAACACACGCGTAACGCTGAGACGCCAGCCAGGTTATTTTCCACTTGTTCTCACTCGCGAGCTTTGGGTTCAGAAATAAACGCTGACGCGAGTGTCCTAACAACACGTCCCTTCTCACCGGCTTAACGTAGAAAACACGAAGCGCGGTGTGTTTATGCATTATATTTACTCTATAATTTGGATAAACACGTGTGTGTGTGTGTGTGTGTGTGTGTGTGTGTGTGTGTGTGTGTGCTTGCCTGCAGTCGCTGGATTTCAACAATACAGGGGTACAACGGGAATCTCAAAGAAGTTTAGTACGGATCTGAGGTAGATTTACTCAAACTCAGGATTGTCTCTCAGAACCATTTCTAAACGATTGCAGATTCCAACATCGGCTCAACCTATGGGACACACTGTAAGGACGAGTAACTGGAAGGTGGAACCAGTTTCGTCAGGGTCTGGAAGAAGATCTCAGCTGGATCCCAGGAAGCACCAGGACACAGGTGGAAGCTCTGGACAGAACTGGAAGCTGTTCTGGTCAACACCAGTGTGTCACTGTGATGTACCGACTGGCTTGGAGACAGTGATGGACAGGTACTCGGCATGGAAGGAAGGAAAGAAAGAAGCCCCTGCTCCAAAATCCACACCTTCAAGCTCCACTAAAGTCTAGAGCTGGACTAAGAAAACGCTTTCTGAGGGAAAGTTTTCAGAGACGTGATCGGACGTTTAAGAGGTGAAGCATTCACGCCCCAAAGACACTGCAGAAGCATGGTGGTGGTAGCATCACGCTGGTGCACAAACTGGAACAGAATCATGAAGAAGCAGAAGAACCTCAGAATTCTTCAGCAGAACCTCAAATCGTAAGCTGGATGGTTGGAATCAGGACAGAATTGGGAGTTCCACCAGGGCAGTGACCTTAAACACTCATCACAGCTCGGTGTGGAACAGATAAAACCTCAGGCTTCTGGAGACCAACCCTACACCTAGTGTTAATGTGTGCATCGTATTTAAAGTCAAATATCTAACCGGGGTTCTGCAGGAGCTTCCGAAAGTGTTTGCTGTAGATGTAACTTGCTAAGAAATGTTCTACCAATTCTTAGGTGTAGATTCTGCTGGTATCATTTTGACCCAAAAATTCCAAACTCCCAATCTTTTCCGCTGTTAAACATGTTGTACAATCAATCGTTCTCCTCCAGTAAGAAGTCCAGTTCAAAGGAAATCGCTGTCGCCCTGACGTCCGTGCTCATGATGCGCCTGTGCAACCTTCTGACCACAGCTCTACACTTCCTATATCTCGCTGTACATATAGTCACCGTTTCCTGTTCTTATTCACTCTCATTCTCTTGCACCTGCTCCTCGGTTCCCACTTTCCATATCTGGACCCAACTTCTTCTTCTCCTCTGGTGATCACTTCCCCTGTTTCTGCCTCGGGGTCTGAGTTCGTGGTCTCAGCCACGCGACCCACAAACTGTTGCATCATTTACTGCAACTCCGCGGCGGACATTTCCCGTGCCTTGTTCCTCATGGAGTCCTGAGCGTGAAATCACTTTTACACTTCTTTTTTTACTTTTATTATTATTATTATTATTATTATTAATAACCTGATAGCACTGAAGCTAGCTCTCCGGAGCGTTCAGTTAGTTTTTTTACGTCGGTATGTTGCTTTTTTCCAGCGTGAACAAGACCGAGTGAAGTAACGAGCTATAGCGCTTTATCTGATTGTAAACACAAGCGATCGGACGGCGTCGCGAGGCCTGATGTAATGGATAACAATAACAGGCTTTAAGCTGAACAGATGAAATGTGCTGAGACGGCGAAATTCTTTAGTCTTGTTTTTATCTGGAGCAGTCACGGCGGTTTTGGAGTTTATGAGCATTTGGGTTGATTTCATGGTGCTCTGGGGGAAGCGAGCAGAGGAACCGCACGCGCTCACACACAAACACACACACACACACACTTATAGTCATGTAGCCTCTCATTTCAGAGAAACGCGAGAAAACGCAGGACAAGGCAGAAATGTATTTCCTAAGTAAACACCCGAAGGCATGAAGCCGTGCGTGCAGAGAGTGTGTGTTGTTGGAACACGCACAGAGTGTGTGTGTGTGTGTGTGATGGTGCAGTGGTGATGGTTAAAAAAAAATGGAATGGAATAGTGGTGGAAAGAGTTAAAAAATGTATAAATTGATTTAGTTACATATTTTTTAAAAAATTGTGTGGTAATCCATGCTACGCTAACTTCGCTAACAAAATCGATGTGTTTCTAAACTATTTTTACATTTATATACGTTTGCATTTGAGATGTTGCAGTTCCGTCTGCAATCCTACAGGTGGCGCATTTTAAAATATTCACACACAGCGTCCTGTGTGGTATGAGAGAATTAAAAATTGTTTAAAGTTTGTTTAGAAATGTAACAAACACTGGAATCAAATAGATTTTCAGATTTAATATATTTCTAAAATGGTGATATTTACGATATCGCGATACAAATCGTGACGATGTTGTATCGCTTGGTTCCAAGGGTGAGTCCCGGCCCCAGTGTATAACAACCAGGAAATACGTTTAAACTGTTTACAAATACTATATATATATATATATATATATATATATATATATATATACAGTACAGAGCAAAAGTTTGGACACCCCTTGAATTTGTATTACGGCAAGAAAAAAGCAGCTAAGTGAAGAAAAACGAGCGGCCATCATTACTTTAAGAAATGAAGGTCAGTCAGTCCGAAAAATTGGGAAAACTTTGAAAGTGTCCCCAAGTGCAGTCACAAAAACCATCAACTGGCCGACATGCGGACCGGCCCAGGAAAGGAAGACCGAGAGTCGCCTCTGCTGCGGAGGAGAAGTTCATCCGAGTCACCAGCCTCAGAAATGGCAGGTTAACAGCAGCTCAGATCAGAGAGCAGGTCAATGCCACACAGAGTTCTAGCAGCAGACACGTCTCTAGAACAACTGTTAAGAGGAGACTGTGTGAATCAGGCCTTCATGCTAGAAGATCTGCTAGGAAACCACTGCTAAGGACAGGCAACAAGCAGAAGAGACGCGTTTGGGCTGAAGAACACAAGAAAGAACACAAGGAAGAAAACTCGCTGAATGAGAAGGAAGGGGTGTCCAAACTTTTGCTCTGTACTGTATATATATATATACATATATTATGCTATAAACACATATTAATCAGCAAGAATTTGCGCTTTTATGTTTTCTCTCATTTCAGGCTGAACCACAATAAAGCAGGTGTGACGCTCTGCCGCGGTTTAAACCGGCGCGACCCCCAGCACGCCGGCAGATGTTGAGATAATGACGGCGTTGTGAGCTGGCACTTCCCTGGAACACAATCGCTAAGCTTCAGACCCACAGCAGCTTCCTTTTTCTTCCTTTCCCGAAATAAACAGCCGAGCGACATCCTTGATTCCGGGCTGACCCGAGATCAGAGCACTCCTCCCGACACACACACACACACACTCCTGATGCTGAACATGAGAGCGTGTGTGGAACCTGAAACTGATCTCAGACCGACAGGAACTCGGACACAGCTGCGAAAAGCTGGAAGAGGCGCGACCAAAGATAAACCTCTGTCTAAATGAATCTGACACACGCCGCGGAGGGGTTTGAGCAAACGGGTCGCGTCAAATCCGACTCTAAACACTCGGTGGTATAAAAATAAATCCTGACTTCGGCGAAAAAACTTTATGGTTTGTTTATCAAAGAAAAAAAAGTTCCATACCCTGTTGTTATTATTAGGATTTTGTGGATGTCAGTATTTGGGTGAATTCCTGCCCTCCACTCGTATTTACACACACACACACACACACACACACACACACACACACACTTTCACTTTTTAGTCTTTAAACAGTTTCCAGGACGTGTGTGTAGATAAATAACACACTGTTTAAAGGCGCAGGCGAGGTGCAGTGGCTCGTTAAGTGCTTTAACGATGCGTGTGTGTGTGTGTATGAATGGCCGCTCTCAACGAGTGTGAGTGAGCGTCTGTGTGTTTGTGTGTAAACTCTGTGGTTCTTTTACCTTGTATGGTATGAGTCAAGAGGCAGTAAGTCCGCCAAAATTCCTCACCGCGTGTCGTCCAATCAGAGCACAGATCCAGCCTTGACCCCCTGTACCTGATTGGCTGGTAAAATGACTAGCGGTCACACCCCTAGCAGAGTAGGTGTAGGGGTGTGTGTGTGTGTGTGTGTGTGTGTGTGTGTGTGTGTGTGTATACACTTCCTTGTATTTGCTACACAATAAGGACGGTCGATTTCTGTGTTCGGATGTGAAACAGATCTGCGGGTCCTCGCTTTGCTGGTCTGTTGCCGCGGTCCTCGTTAAGCAACGAGAACAAGAATATGTCTGTGTGTGTGTGTGTGTGTGTGTGTGTGTGTGTGTGTGTGTGTGTGAGAGAGAGAGAAAGCCGTAGTCCAGACACAGTGTATTCATTTTGTCATTCAATGATTCTTTCACTGTGACGACCCGGCTTAAATCAAAATAAACAAAGGAATAAACATAAATAGGAAACTGTCAGTACAGACTTGATACAGAATAACCTGTTCACCTCTCAAAGTAAGCTGTGACAGTCCATTCTAAAACGAATGGGCGTGGCCTAATGGGCTAATAAACACGCCCGTTAGACCCTGATCCGAGACTCCTCGCTGCCTGTATTGCTTTAACCTTCTTTTGGGTTACCTCTCATTCACTAGCTAGCAAAAACATCCATGCTATCCGCCGTCAGTAAGTGTGAATGTGACCATGGCGAGAAAGGAGCACACATTCGCTCCATACACACTTAGGTTATAGAGTAAAGCCGACGCCCGTGACTCTTACCTTGGGAAGATTGTAGAGCTCGAGTTCGAAGCGGTCGTTTGTCCTCCGAACCAGCAGACGGCAGCGCGTCCAGCGTGGGGCGGTATCCGAAATCGTGTCGTTTACCTCCAGGTACTTAAATTGTCCTTCTTTACATACGTTTCCCGTTTCCTGCCGCCACCTTGCGCTGCGCGACCTCAGGCGCTTCAGATGTTTCAGCAGCTGGAAGGGACCAGGCGCTGACGTAGCCGAGGAGGGTTCCCCCGCCCCCGGGGACCCGCCTCTCCTTTCCGACTCATCCCCGGACGAGTTGTCATGGACGGAATCGTCGCGCGACGACCGCCTCTTGAAAAACTGACGCACGCTTCTGGTAAGCTGAGTGACACGAGAGGGGTTTGGCAAAGGAGGTGGAGGGGCGTAATTCTCGGCGAGCTCCACCCCTTGGGCGTGAACGACCGGTCTGTGTGTAGTGAAGTTTTGCAGCGGCTGCTCCCGCTCCAGTTTCGGGGGCAGAATGACGAATGAGGCTCCGCCCACCGCCCGACCCGCTTCCCGGTAATCGAGCACTCCGGAAATGGCGCACGCATGACCGGTCACGGGAGGGGGCGGGGCTTCTTCTTTGGCCACCTCTCGCCGGAAGTGGTGCTGGAAGCTGGCGCTGAAGTGCCTGCTGAATTTCTCCGGGGAAACGACATCGTGTGGCGGCCGCGTCCTGGCGAAACAGCGATACTGCTGCGCTAATTCTCGCGCTGTGGCACTCGCGTGGAACTCGCAAAACTCCCTCCAGCCACAAGGGGGTGCTACGCTGCTCGGGGTCTCCTCGATAGTGTTGCCATTCATTGCAGTAACCAGCACAGCTGAGAAACACTGCGTGCAGGAGAGACACAGAAACAGAAGTGAGTTAGAGAACACCGAGACGACGGAGGTTATTCAATCCGCAGCAAAGTCAGAAGTGAAACCGTCTGAGGAGGAAGCGCCCGCTGCGCCGTCACAAAATCAAAAAACAACTTCCAAAGTGTATCACCGCGACAAGAAGAGATGTGCGAATGCGTGTGTGTCTGTGTGTGTAAACAGTGCTGAATGCTGGTGTTGGGTGAACCCCCTGATTCTTTTGTGTGCTCAGTCTTGGGGAAGGGACAGTGTCTCCATTGTGTCTCAGTGAATTCTGACGGTTGTAGCTGGTAAATGTTGGTCTTTTCACGGAGAACGATGGTGTTTTGATAGTGAACGATGGTGTTTAGTGAACTTTACTGTGTGCGAGAGTAAACCCCGCTGTGTGATGATAAATGTTGGCTCCTGATGAATGTTAGTGTGTGTTCGTCAGTCCGCGCTGCTGTTTGATTACCGGTGTTCTGGCGGAGGACGAACCAGCCCGATGGTGAAGTGTTTGGAGGTTGAACACAGCGTTACGCAGCGCTACACAGAGAGCGGCAGCGGTGTGATAAACTTGACAATGTCACTTCTGCTGGCGAGCCCCAGCCTGGCTGCAGATGTTGCACAACAACACACGTTATGCAGATGTTGGCGTAACAGAATGTAAGGCGTGCTGTCTATGAATGAAGAGGAATTTAATCATCAGTTTCATTGACCACAGAAGTGCAGAGCGCTCTCAGTATCACGCACGGACGAGCCAACGCAGTATTAGAATGACTCACACACACTCTCGCACACACACACACACACACACACACTCAGAGGAAGTGAATGGTTAATCTGACTATGGTTACTTCACATGGCTGTCTGAGAACAGAGCATAAGAAAGGCAGAACA
>QNUK01000470.1:449080-489080 GCA_013621035.1 Clarias magur | reverse complement strand
ACGTGGGGCTGTGATAAACACCGTACTGCCGTTAGAGTGTAACGTGGGGCTGTGATAAACACCGTACTGCCATTAGAGTGTAACATGGGGCTGTAATAAACACCGTACTGCCGTTAGAGTGTAACGTGGGGCTGTAATAAACACCGCACTGCCGTTAGAGTGTAACGTGGGGCTGTAATAAACACCGTACTGCCGTTAGAGTGTAACATGGAACATGATAAACACCCGGCACTGCCCACGTTAGAGTGTAACGTGGGGCTGTAATAAACACCGTACTGCCGTTAGAGTGTAACATGGGGCTGTGATAAACACCGTACTGCCGTTAGAGTGTAACGTGGAGCTGTAATAAACACTGTACTGCCGTTAGAGTGTAGCATGGGGCTGTAATAAACACCGTACTGCCGTTAGAGTGTAACGTGGGGCTGTGATAAACACCGTACTGCCGTTAGAGTGTAACATGGGGCTGTGATAAACACCGTACTGCCGTTAGAGTGTAACGTGGAGCTGTAATAAACACCGTACTGCCGTTAGAGTGTAGCATGGGGCTGTAATAAAAACCGTACTGCCGTTAGAGTGTAACGTGGGGCTGTAATAAACACCCTACTGCCGTTAGAGTGTAGCATGGGGCTGTAATAAAAACCGTACTGCCGTTAGAGTGTAACATGGGGCTGTGATAAACACCGTACTGCCGTTAGAGTGTAACGTGGGGCTGTAATAAACACCGTACTGCCGTTCGAGTGTAACGTGGGGCTGTAATAAACACCGTACTGCCATTAGAGTGTAACGTGGGGCTGTAATAAACACCGTACTGCCGTTAGAGTGTAACGTGGGGCTGTGATAAACACCGTACTGCCGTTAGAGTGTTACACCGTACTGCCGTTAGAGTGTAACGTAGGGCTGTTATAAACACCGTACTGCCGTTAGAGTGTAACGTGGGGCTGTGATAAACACCGTACTGCCGTTAGAGTGTAACATGGGGCTGTAATAAACACCGTACTGCCGTTAGAGTGTAACGTGGGGCTGTGATAAACACCGTACTGCCGTTAGAGTGTAACATGGGGCTGTGATAAACACCGGTACTTGGCCGTTAGAGTGTTAACATGGGCTTGATTAAAAACACCGTACTGCCGTTAAGTGTAACGTGGAGCTAGTAATAAACACCGTTACTTTGCCGTTAGAGTGTTAACATGAGCTTAATAAACACCGTACTGCCGTTTAGAGTTAACGTGGGGCTGTCATAAACACTGTACTGCCGCTTTAGAGTGTACGTGGGGACTGTGATAATACACCATCTTGCCCGTTAGAGTGTAAGTGCGGCTGTGATAAACACCGTTACTGCCGTTAGGAGTGTAACGTGGGTGCTAATAAAACACCGTACTGCCGTTAGAGGTTAGCGTGGGCGCTTGTTGATAAACACCGGCACTGCGTTAGAGTGTAACGTTGGGGCTGTTAATAAACCACCGTACTGCCGTTAGAGTGTAACGTGGGGCTGTAATAAACACCGTACTGCCGGTTAGGTGTAACGTGGGGCTGTGATAAACACCGCACTGCCGTTAGAGTGTAACGTGGGGCTGTAAATAAACACACGTAACTGCCGTTTAAGAGTGTAACTGGAGCTGTAAATAAAACCGTACTGCCGTTAGAGTGTTAACATGGGCTGTAATTAAACACCGTACTGCGTTTAGAGCTGTACGTGGGGCTGAATAACACCGTATGCCTTAGAGTGTACGTGGGCGCGTAATTAAACACCGTACTGCCGTTAGAGTGTAACGTGGGGCTGTATAAACACTGTACTGCCGTTAGAGTGTAACGTGGGGCTGTAATAAACACCATACTGCCGTTAGAGTGTAACTGCCACCGTACTGCCGTTAGAGTGTAACGTGGGGCTGTAATAAACACCGGGCCCGTAAACACCGTACTGCCAGTTAACGTAGTTTTAACTGTGTATAAACACCGTACTGCCGTTAGAGTGTAACGTGGGGCTGTGATAAACACCGTACTGCCGTTAGAGTGTAACGTAGGGCTGTTATAAACACCGTACTGCCGTTAGAGTGTAACGTGGGGCTGTGATAAACACCGTACTGCCGTTAGAGTGTAACATGGGGCTGTAATAAACACCGTACTGCCGTTAGAGTGTAACGTGGGGCTGTGATAAACACCGTACTGCCGTTAGAGTGTAACGTGGGGCTGTGATAAACACCGTACTGCCGTTAGAGTGTAACGTGGGGCTGTAATAAACACCGTACTGCCGTTAGAGTGTAACGTGGAGCTGTAATAAACACTGTACTGCCGTTAGAGTGTAACGTGGGGCTGTGATAAACACCGTACTGCCGTTAGAGTGTAACATGGGGCTGTGATAAACACCGTACTGCCGTTAGAGTGTAACGTGGAGCTGTAATAAACACCGTACTGCCGTTAGAGTGTAACGTGGGGCTGTGATAAACACCGTACTGCCGTTAGAGTGTAACATGGGGCTGTGATAAACACCGTACTGCCGTTAGAGTGTAACATGGGGCTGTGATAAACACCGTACTGCCGTTAGAGTGTAACGTGGGGCTGTAATAAACACCGTACTGCCGTTAGAGTGTAACGTGGGGCTGTGATAAACACCGTACTGCCGTTAGAGTGTAACGTGGGGCTGTGATAAACACCGTACTGCCGTTAGAGTGTAACGTGGGGCTGTAATAAACACCCTGTTCAGTACAGCTGTGTGAGTGTGTGTGGTGTTGAGTGTGTATGGTGTTGAGTGTATGGTGTTGAGTGTGTGTTGTCGAGTGTGTGTGATGTTGAGTGTGTGGTGTTGAGTGTGTGTGTGTGAGTGTGTGTGTGTGTGTGTGTGTGTGTGTGAGAGAGTGTGTGACATTGAGTGTGTGGTGTTGAGTGTGTGTGATGTTGAGTGTGTGGTGTTGAGAGTGTGTGTGTGAGTGTGTATGGTGTTGAGTGTGTGTGTGTGTGTGTGTGAGAGAGTGTGTGACATTGAGTGTGTGTGTGAGCGTGTGTGTGTTTGAGCGAGTGTGTGGTGTAGCAAGTGTGTGTGTGTGTGTGTGTGTGGTGTAGCGAGTGTGTGTGTGTGAGCGTGTGTGTGGTGTATGGTGTTGAGTGTGTATGGTGTTGAGTGTGTGTGGTGTAGCGAGAGTGTGTGTGTGTGTGTGTGTGTGTGTGTGTGTGTGTATGGTGTTGAGTGTGTGAGCGTGTGTGTGGTGTAGCGAGAGTGTTTGCGTGTGTGTGTGTGTGTGTGTGTGTGTGTGTGTGTGTGTGTGGGACAAGGCCTGTGGGTTCTGCTGCTTGGATTTCTGAGAATTAACTACGTAACTGCGCTGATCTTTCATAGCGAGCCAAAACAGCACATTACACACTCTCCACACACACACACACACACACACACACTCTCTCTCTCTCTCTCCACACACACACACACACACTCTCTCTCTCTCCACACACACACACACACGCAGTCCGCGCTCATTATTTAACATAACGCCGCGCGTGAGAGAGACACACAGAGAGAATGATCGTTATTATATAATGCGCGTGCGCTTTTCAGGCACACAGACAGAGTTACAGGAGTGAAGTTGCGGCAGCGCGCGCGTGTCTGAGTGACGGGACAGAACTGAGGAGTTGGACACAGACACACAGACCGGCGGCGGGGGGGGACCCCTCTCTCTGTCCCCACACACACACAGAGTTGTTCTGTACAGAGCGCAGTTTGTGACCGACCAGAGCCCTGTGACTGTCTGTGTGTGTGTGTGTGTGACTCTCTCTCTCTCCCCCAGACTCTCCACCGCTATAACGCGTAATAACGCAATAACACGCGCGTGAACACCAGCGACCTGTTAAAAACAGCGCAGTCCTCCCGGTCCAAGTGTGTGTATAAGTGTGTGAGTGTGTGTATAAGTGCGTGAGCGTGTGTATAAGTGCGTGAGCGTGTGTATAAGGGTGTGAGCGTGCGTTACCTGGCGGCCCCGGTGCGCGCGGCTCTCTCTCTCATCCTGAGCATGTGCGGGTGACTGCAGCCGAGTCGCGCTCGCGCTCACAGGAAGCGACCTGAAGCCAGAGACAAATAACACACAGAGAGCTGAGCGACAACAAGAAATGCGCTAAGGGGGGCGGGGGGGGGGGGGCGGTATGATCAACACTACTTCCGGTTAGATAAAAGTCCCCCTTCCCTCTCCGCCTTTCCCCTCGGCGCATCAAAGTATGTAATGATTCTGATAATTCATTAATCGATTGAATTGGCTTCTAACGAGATCAAAGGCATATTAGCAAACTGAATTAATCTTCAGCAACATAAATAACCAAGTATTTAAATGTGATTTTAAAACAATGAAAATGTGAAAAAATACATTAAAATTAAAGGTTTTACAAAATTAATATAAGAAGTAATTAAATTGAAGGAAAAAAATCTATTTGAATTTTTAATTCAGTTCAATTTGTACAGCGCTTTTAACAATGTGACAATTTTGGCAGTGTCATAAAGCAGCTTTTTAAAAATAAAAAATACATACATATATGTTAAAGACAGATTTTAAAATACAGATATTAAGAAAGTGTATCAGATAAATTCATAAAGTCAGATTTAAAAAATGTAAGAGAATTAAATATTATGTAAATATAATATGTTCAATGTCAATTGGTTAAATTGACATTTAGGCGTTTGGCAGATGCTCTCATCCAGAGTGACTTACTGAAGCTTTGAAGTTTCCGTCACTGCATGGGTTAGTTATACTAACTATCAGTACCATCAGTCACACACTGTTGGGAGGGCTTTATTATTTATTATTATGCTTATTATTTTCTTCATGAATTTCCCTGCGCATGCGCTTCACTATTACACTGTATTAACATCAAAGCGTTGACTGAATCTGTCAATGAATCCATCGTTTGATGTTAGTAACACAGTGGGTATGTTAGCAAGCAAAAAAGTTAAGCGAACAAACATTAGCAGATATTCAAATATGAAGTTTAAAAATCGTGAGAATTTAACATTGAAATCAAAGGTTTTATCATTTAAGAAATATTTAGTCTTAAATAATTACATTAAATTGTGTTATAGGTCATACTTAATTTGTACCTTATACATATAGACAAAACAACTGTCATAAATAAACCGAGTCTAGGTGAATTACATACTGACAGAAATATTATCATTTTGCATAAGTTCCCATAAACTTCGTGCTGTGATGAAGTAAATATGTTGGAGCGATGAGAGAGGAGTGAGTTTTACACGGTGACACAGCGCCCCCTGCAGTGCACCTGGAGGACTTGTTTCATTCAGTGACGTCACAGGCCACGTGTTCAGTAAAACACGCAGCACGCGCATGTAGGGGGAAAAAAGTGGTTTATTTGTATACAGAGGAGAAACTTGCAAGTGTTAAGACATGTCTGATTACATCCTTCACACACCCACACACACAGTTTGCACAGTCTTCCCAGGGTCCTGACAATTGTGTGAGGGCATTACCAACATTAAACCTTTTATATTGTAGCCTGTGCTCTGATTGGTCAGAAGGTTTCCATAGCAACAGCTTGTTCACAAAAAGAAAGCAAGTTATGGAGTATCTGTGGGAGGAGTCTCCGGTGTCTGTGTTCTGTAACAGTCAGATTCAAGACATAATAATCACGAGAGAGAGAAGTGTGTGGTGTAAGAGGAATAAAACAGCCATGGGTTATGGGGGGAAGGGGGGGGGGTGAATAGTTTCCTAAAACGCTCAGGGTCAGCTGTAGTGAATACGTATAAAAAGTGCTGGTGAGACGCGGAGTTACAAAGGTACATGACGTAGATTTAGAGGACACACATATTTGATTAGATGCTACACCACATCAGAGTATCCTGGTGATGTCATCATCATGGGGGGAGGGGGGGGGGTTGTTAAGGTTGTTAAGGGGTAAAAGCGCCTCCCAAAGATTGACAAAGTGCAAATATAAAACAATCATCATCATCAAATGCTACCACAATGTAGAGTACCGTATGTGTGTTTGTTTTTTCCTCAAAAAAAAAAAAACACATTAGTGTAAAATCTAAAACCCTCGACCTAGTGGACTAGCGGGGCTAGCTAGCGAAACGTAACCATGGTAACTGTTCCTATATAGAAATCTGTTTTAAAAAAAGTTACATTGTTGTGTTGTGTTTAAACCTCACCAGTATAACCTGTTTAATACAGTGCTGAAGACCAGCTCCAGCTCGCTCACACACACACACACACACACACACACACACACACACACACACACACGTGTTAATAACCATTGATGAATTACTAAAACACATTTGGATCCACCGCACAAAGGAACAAAGGTTTTGGCACGATACCTGTTTTTTGTTTTTTTTATTATTTGGCCCCTGATTCTTTTATTTTAAGTGTGCTTTGTTTTAGTTTGCAACTACTTTGTATCTCTCGGGGAGGGGCGGAGCTAGGAGAGCTGTTCATCACTAACTGATGGAGTGGATCTTAGGTGTTAACCCAAAAATTTCTAAATGATAAAATAGTGGTCAGGCTCTTGATCCCTGTGCGGTGGAACGCCAGGTGGTTCAACAAACTAAAAACTAAAACAGAAAGATCTCAATAATAAAAAAAAAAACACATTGATGACATGGTACACACTAAAAGACTGTATAAAATATAAAACGTATCAGTTTGTGTATAAACAAGTGATAGTAAACAGTGGGTGAGATAAAAAAAAACATAACTAAACTCAGAGTCTGATTAGACGTGTTAAGTGAAGGCAGGATGGTGAAGCACCGAGACGTTAAAGGAGAGCGAGACGAGTCTGCTGAGAGACCGTTCACACACAGACGCTTTCCGTCTAGACGGCAGCGTGGAGCTCCGGGTCCAAAACTTCCTCATCCTTTGTTTAGGGTTGCTTCTAAAACACTACTGGATTGCAGACGGAGAGACTCCTCGTCTCGTCTCAGCAGCATCTCTACTGACTCTGCAGCCACTCGCGTCGCAGCTGAGCCACTTCCTTCCCGTACCAGTCGTGCAGCTTGGAGAAGCAGGTTGTCCCAGGAGACACGCCCATCTCTCCGTGAGCCTCGCGCACCTCCGGAGGGCTTCTCCGTCGTGGAGGAACGGGCGGAGGCCTCCCCCGCACGCCGCCGTCGCCATCCCAGGACACGCCATTCGGTTTGTTCCAGGAGATGCTGTTCTCTCGTCTCAGGTTTCCAAACTCTTCCGGTTCATTCCAGGGAATTCCGTTCTCCCTGCATGTCGGATCGGGAGTTTCCTCGGGAGTATCTCCTCCTCCTCCCTCCGCCGCGCCGTGCTCCTGCATCTTCTGCGCCTCCTCCAGCTGCTTCTCCAGCTCGCGCACCACCAGACGCAGGTACTGGAAGCTGGCGCGCGCCAACGCCTTGGCCCAGTCCTCCATCTCGTCCTGTGTGTCGGCAGCGAGCGTGTGCGCGTGGCTCGGCCCGAATCGTATGACAAAGGCGAAGTCGACGCGCTCGCTCTCGCACAGCTCCACCGTGCAGCCCTCGAGCACCACCAGGCCCAGGGGCTCGCGCCGCCCGCGCTCCTCGAACAGGAACAGCAGGTTGGCCTTCAGGACGCACCAGCGCCGGTGGAACGTCCCGCTGCGCTCGCTCTTCTTCATCAGGAAACCCGACTTATCCGGGGGAACGCCGCAGGTGGCGTAGTGCACCACGCTCCGCTCGTTCAGCTTCATCGCACTCACACACACACTCGCACACACATACAGGCAGCGTCGTCTCTTCACATCACACGTCGATGCCGAGGCTCGCCTGCACACAACTCTGTAACACACACACACATATACAGTGAGTAAACAGTGCAGACACTCAGAGGCACAAGAGTGTGTGTGTGTGTGTGTGGGGGGGGGGTATAAAGATAAACATGATGAATGTGTTTATGGAACACTGACCATCAGGCAGGACTGGGGAAAATGTATCCAGGTCTAACTTCCTCTTACACACACACACACACAGTGGTTTATTCTCTTTATAACACGCTGTAAAGTGTGTGTGTGTGTGTGTGTGTGTGTGTGTGTGTGTGCGATGTCGGGTGTGATCACTTGTTCTGATCCAGTAGAGTGAGGTTGTGTCAGTGTCAGTGCTGACACTATAACACACTCCACCCCACCCACACACACACACACACACACACACACACACACCTTCATCTACACACTCATTAACTCATTAAGGTCACTTCCTCATCAGTTCAGTGTCCAGGGTTTCATCGTTAAACCTCGAGATCCCAGCCTTAATCAACATCTGCATCATTAATTAATCAACATCTGCAATCACTCATCAATGCACATCTGTACACTCTAACTCTGCTCCAGCGTGTCGCGCGAGGACGCTAGGTAATAAAATTCTGCACTCGTGCGTTTTGACTTCGCGTCAGTGACAATGTTCTCCAATTCTAAATTAAAACGGATTTAGAAACTCAGGCGTGTGTACGACTTAAAACACAGCGTCAGCGGTTTTGGTTTTTGCGTGTGTTTCTTTCTTTCTTCTTTTTTTTCTTTCCCCAACCACATTCCGCAGGATCAGCCCTCCTCCCCTGTGATTGGCTCGAACCCCACACTCTAGCGCGACCGTCCAATCGGCATGTTGCAAGTTCGGACTCCTAACCAATCCCGTGGCAGGAGGCGGGACTTTATTGTAAAACTGGTACGAAGAAGAGAAAAACCGCGCTCGCACATCCTTAAATAAAACTCATTTACATCCGTAAATAAACACTAAACGCTACATCTATACGGCACGAGTGTGATAAAAAACGAATGAGTGAGATGGCAAGAATGTAACCGTGTTTTGTTTATCTCTCACCTCCGCCTTCTCTCGGTCCGCTCGCGTCTCTCGCGTTCCCTCGCCAGCGGTCACGTGACACCACTCAGCGTTCCAGGCACGTCTGATCACGTGACGAGTCGACTCCGGGTGACTCTGAATCACCTCCGTGTTTTTGTACCAGTGTCCACGGAGTCACTGATCATCCGATTCCTTCAATGCAGTGTTTTGCTGACCTGCGAGTTTATCATCAGTTCTGACTTCAGCAGGGAGTGCCTTTCACCTCAGAGGCTCACAATGAGTGTATAATCAGTCTAAACCATCAAATTAAATATTTGTTTACATAAAAGTTTTCTCTAAAACATAAAAAAAAAATGGAATTCAATATAATATTTACTCACTTGGTCACTCTCAGTCACAATAGTACCATATTATATATATAGACCATCACAAGGTTTTACCACTTAATCACGTGACTAGGGTTTATTTTAATACCGCTCCTTGTTCGCTCATTAATAATGAAGTACTTGGTCACGTGACTAGAGCTCAATTCAATATTCATTACTTAACCACGTGACTCTGAACCCCACGTCACGAGTGGTTCTAGTCACGTGACCAAGCACGTGACACGTGCTCCTAATAACATTTTAAGCACCTGGTCACATGACCAGAGCTCAATTCAATATTCATTACTTAACCACGTGACTCTGAACCCCACGTCACGAGTGGTTCTAGTCACGTGACCAAGCACGTGACACGTGCTCCTAATAACATTTTAAGCACCTGGTCACATGACCAGAGCTCAATTCAATATTCATTACTTAACCACGTGACTCTGAACACCACGTCACGAGTGGTTCTAGTCACGTGACCAAGCACGTGACACGTGCTCCTAATAACGTTTTAAGCACCTGGTCACATGACCAGTGCTCATTATAATATCTGAGTGAGGAACACAGCTGACGCTGAGCTGATAAGAAAGAGACACGAGCGAGCAGTAGGAGATTCTGCGATTAAAGCGGAGACGTAAAGTGCCAGGAACACGTTTTAAGAACAGTCGTGTTCACGCAGGACAGCAGGCATACATTTGTATAAATGTGATTATTCAATACTGCAACTCATGCACCCTTTAAAACAAACAAACAGTCATTTGTATATTTGTCTGTGTCATATTTATTCAGTGCCTTTACAGTCCTGAACAAAAAAAAAAAAAACATTTTTATGTTGAAACAAACCCAGATACAGAGTATTTTCCCAAAAGCCCAGGAGAGAGAGAGAGAGAGAGAGAGGAGATGGTGGATAGCACACAGATTACACATGACTGTAGCGTCTGTAAATGATCTCGATCTGGGTCAGCGGAAACGCTGTGACCGCTCCAGTCAGGTCGCGGTCAGGACTCCACCGGTCACAGTCACATCTCTCTCTCTGTATGGTTATGGTGAAGCATCAGCTACAGTATAAACTCAGGAATAAAGTTCAACTCCATCCAGACGCTCAGGTCCGAACGCAAGACCTTCATCACCATGGAACACACTGGGAACAGAAAGTTCATTAAATACCAGATACGCTCTTGTGACATCATTAAAGTGAGTAGATATAAATGCAATGCAGTCACTTTTTAGAAATACATATTTACAGGATTTAAAAAAAAAAAAAAAAAAAAAACATTAATAAAAATGTGCTGTTATGCTTAGAACAAGCTTATCAGTAAATCATTGAATTGGCAAATTAGCGCCCTCTGACGTTCTTAGGTGGAAATACACAGTACATTGAGTGAGTTACAAACTGGTGAGCTCATTTGCAAATTACTTTTTATCTACTTTGAGTAAAATGATGGATGATATCAGCTAGATGTACTGGCCTCATGGAGAGAGAGAGAGAGAGAGAGAGAGAGAGAACGGATGCATGAAACAATCCACAGTTACAGTTAAATGATATACTGATATATTGATGTGCATTAAATTCTGCTTTTTATCTCAATATTTATATTGTATTTATAATGATATATTGTATTTATATACTGTACTATAACTATTTATTATGTAAATGATCAGGTGACAGACTCCGGAGCAAACACATCGTCTCTCCCTCTGTCCTGGTGGTTCCTTTCCTATCCCTACATTAGCTGCACTCAAGAGGGAGCCTCCTCGTCCTCCTCCTCTTCCTCCCCTAAAGCCAGCCCCCTTAGAGCCAGAGCTGTGCTCTGTTGTTCCAGCGTCTGCTGTGTCCCCTCCCATGTGTTTGTCTCGACTTCTCCGCAGGTGGGCGGGTCTTTTCCCGGAGGTGTGTGTGTTTGTGTGTGTGTGAGTTGGTGGGTGTGTGTGTGTGGTGGTGGTGGGGGGGGGGTGGTATGGGGATACATCATTACACAACATCTGATCTTCTGAGTTAGAATCCTGGAAAACATTCTGGTGGATCAGGGCACACCTCTCTGAAATATTAGGAATGACCCGGATTTGTACCAACATACACCAGTTGTGTTGCTGCAAGGCCCTGTGGGGTTTCCCCCCATTCGCTGTACTGTTATTTAAGAAAACTGAGTGAGAACGAAAGTCATCATGCCTGTTTTTTTCACTGAAAATGATGAAACCCAGACTGTAGAAGAGCGGCACTTGTGTACAGGAGACTCTCACTATGCGAGACGAAGTGCTCGTGCTGCTACACACCTCGAGACACACACATCGCCAGACAAGCAGCAGCGACCTGTAGAGGTCACATGGTAGATGAGAGCGGTCGACTATGAGGTTTGACCCTAATGTGGGGACGATTCACAACCTCAACCTCCTCAGACTGTGGAGACAGGAGACCTGACGATGGCGCTTCCTTCCCAAGAGGGCGGAACCGGGACTGAACTTTCGAAAAGTGAGCGAGGTGTCAAAGTTCGACGCACACTCAATGTCCTGAACTGACAGGCTGCTCGATCGGATATAGGTGTGACTCGCTTTCTCCGGTCTTCCAGTGCGGTTCATCTCTCAGACTGCACTGGTGAAGCTCATGTACGGTCACGCGATGAACGAACGACTCAGCTGAAGGTGATCCACAGACCAGGAGGTGCAGATGGAGGTGTTACTGCTTACTGAACCTGATTTAACTGACTGTTACAAAGCCCTGACACTGGAGACTCCTTGCACATGTCACATAAACACGTCTCGTTGCAGAAAGCTTTGACTTTGAAATGAGAAAGCTGAAGGACGCCGGGTTGGAGTTGATACTTTTAATGAGAATGAAGAAAACAGGAGCAGAAGAAAAGCTCTGAGAGGAGAAACGCTATGCCGCAACACGTCCTCCATCACCACCATACAGTATATATTACACACATCTGATCTGCTTATGTACACGCTACAGCCATAGACACACTGCTGATAACAGAGACCTCACACACACACACACACACAGTCATACAGAAGATCCTCCTGAAATCCCAGAGAGCCAAACGCACGAGCAGCCGAGCCGCACAGGAAAGTGGAGGAACTGACGCAAACACACACACCTGACACATACACACACTAAGATGAGACATCATGCACGCAGAAAGAGTGTGTGAGAACATAAGCACCACGGAATGAAGCTGAATAAAACATGAATTAGTGATGAGAGAAGAGAGAGGCGTGCTGTTCAGAGAGACGGAGCGGCACGTCGGGTCTCGGGTTCTCCGCTTCTGGAATCTTCTGTTCTGTCCTCTGATCGTGATCGTTTGGGAAAATCAGGATCGCATACACACGTGTGACATTTACAGCTTACCCATAACGCACCACAACAAGTGTGTGTGCACGGTGCTCCTGGAAGGTCTTGGAGGGAAAGTTTTGGCACCCTCCACCCCAGCATACAGGGTGAATGCAATACTACAGCAAACATGATTTGATCAAGAGAAAGATCCAGTCTCTTACACACACACACACACACACACACACACACACACACACACACTCTCTCTCTCTCTCTTAGGAAAGCGCTCCACTCGTTTAGCTATGACAGTAGTTCTGCTCTCTCAAATGAACCTGTAAAACATTCATATACAGAAACTTATAAACACACACACACATACAAAAAAAAAATCCACATTATAGTCAGGATTCATAACTCCAGTGTGGGAGGGAGTGACCACAAACACACACAAACTATATGAACACAGGCAGTAGTGCTGAGCAATGAAGGACCACAGGACAGACACACACACACACACACACACACACACACTCAAACACAAACACACTCCTCCAGTTGGCTGCTTAAAGAAACATTTCAGCATAAAATGACACGTACACATCCTCCCCTGGTCAGCCGGTAAAGGAATCCTAATGTCTCCACTGTACACATGACCTCACACACACACACACACACACACACACACACACACACACACACACACACACACTCCTAAAAATAAGCTGTGTACGCATCATTCTGGACTGAACTGTGTCTTTAAGGCTGTGAGCGTACAGTAGGCTCAGAGACACAACACATCACAAGGACGGGTAAAGGAAAGAAGATTCTGAACGTTTCAACAACAATATTACAATTTTTTTTTTTTACAAACAATAACAGGACAAACATCTCAAGTGTCTCTGGACTGAAGCCCCCCAACCCCCCCCCCCCCAACCTCCCCGAGTCCCAACAGGCCTCGCCAGCGCTCTCAGATGTTTATGGAACCGAAAAAAACAAGTGCTCCAGGACTGAAAAACAGAAAAGAGTGTCTCAGAATGACATCATCATCATCATCATGGTCTCTGAAGCTCTCCACCACCGCCGCTACATTAAAGCTGTCCAGTTTATGCTTCTCCTCAGGGGAAAGACTGCAGGCTCACACTCGGAGCTGATTGGCTGATTGGTGGGGCTCATGGTCCGAGTATATATATATATATATATATCAGTCAAGAGCGAGGAGAGTGGAGTCGTAAGGCCTGGTGCAGGCTGTGGAAGGAGGGCCGGTCTCTGATGTCACGCCTCCAGCAACGCATCATCAGTTCATACAGAGGGGCGGGGCACAGCGGGGGAGGGGACAGGTAGATCTGAGAGAGAGAGAGAGAGAGAGAGAAAGAAAGAGAGAGTATTGTTTTTGTGTCCTGCCTGAAATAGAGATTAGTGTATGTATGTATGTGTGTATACAGTGTGTTGAACCTCGGATTGCGAGTAACGTGGTTTACGAGTGTTCCGCAAACCGAGCAAAGATTTTTAATAAATTTTTATTCGGAAACCGACCAAGTTTACGACCGCCGAGTATCATGCTTCACATATGCAACTCTTATTTTGACACCGAGCGTCACTCTCTCACCTTCCCCCCCTCCCCCCTCGCCTCGCACCAACGGAAACACTTATCTGTCAGGATTTATTTGTACTTTTTTTAAAGGTAAAGCGCAGATTAATTTGTTTTATTTTCATTTTATAGATTGTATTAATTATTTTAAGTATTTATTTTTGGGGGCTGTGGAACAAATAATTGGAGTTTTCATTATATCTTATGGGAAATTATGATTTGGTATACGAGTGTTTTGGATTACGAGCCCACTTCCGGAACGAATTATGCTCGTAATCCAAGGTTCCACTGTATATGTGTGTGTCTGTGTGTGTACCTGTCTCCCCTGGTTCCTGAAGAACTCTCCGCTGTTCTCGATGACCTGCTCGTCCGTCAGTAGACTGTAGGGCTGCTCCGTACACAGAGTGAAGATTTCCCACAGAGTCACACCGAACGCCCAGGCGTCACTCCCCGTGGTGAACTTACCCTATAAATACACACACACACACACACATATATATTTGTGTGTTTTTTTTCATGGATTTGTAAATCACTGCAGCTACACAATGCTACGCCATCGCCCCCCCACCCTATAACTCACACTCAGTAACTGACTGGGAATCTTATATACTCTGTTTCATTTTCATGAAGAATAACTGTGTGTGTGTCCCTGTTATCCTGAGTACAACTGGTTGCCTGAAAAACTATACACACACAGACAGACGTACCAGTAGGATGCTCTCCCAGGCCATCCAGCGTATAGGCAGCACGGCCCGGCCCTGGATTCTGTAGTAGTCGCTGCTGTACAGGTTCCTGCTCATGCCGAAGTCGGAGATCTTGATGGTGAGCTGTCGGTCCAGGAGGCAGTTGCGCGTCGCCAGGTCGCGGTGCACGAAGTTCAGGGACGCCAGGTACTTCATCCCGGACGCGATCTGAACGGCCATGTGCAACAGGTCTGTCATACTGTGGCAGGACACACAGAGACACACACACACACACACACAGAGTGGGTGAGACTGATGAGAGATCGAGTGATAGAGGGAAGGACGGAGGTGGACGGGTGGAGGAGATGTGTACCTGACAGACGGGATGTTGTTGGCGTGGGTGAGCGTGCTCTCGATCTCTCTCTGAGACAGGAACATGTTGAGGTCTCCGTTCTCCATGTACTCCGTCACCATGCACAGGGGGTCCGAGTGCACACACACACACAGCAGGCGGATGATGTTCGGGTGGTTCAGACGTGACATGATCTTTATCTCCTTCAGGAAGTCGTTCCTAACAAAGAAGGGGGAAAAAAACAACATGGTCCTCATCAACCTTCTCTCAGGGTCTAGACGGTTTTCTGTTCTGGTGGAATAAACACTTCCTCTAGATGTCTGTGCAGCTGAGTCACTAAAGACTGTTTCTTAGGAGCCAAAACACAGACGGTGAGTCAAAAAAACAAAGGAGAGTTAGAGCTGCCTAACTGCATTAGCTACACAAACTCCCCCAAGGCACCATGTGTGTCCTGCTACACTCGTGCAAGCGTTATTGTTCTACCCAAGTTATGATGAGGCTTGTAAGTGAGCTACAGACCTGGCGTTGGTGGTGGCATCGGCTCTCAGCTGTTTCACCGCCACCAGCACGGAGTTCTCGCCATCGGATAACGGAGGAGCGTCCTCTTCTAAAAACTCCACCAGACCCTCCGCTTCACACAGGTGCACCTGCAGACACACACACACACACACACACATCAGAAACACCCACACACACACACAAAGTTACCTCTGTACAGATCAATGCGCCATGCCCACCTCTCCAAACTGCCCCTCCCCCAGTTTCTCCCGGAAGATGAGGCGTTCCCTTGGAAACTCGGGAGCGGTGATGTCTTTCCGTGTCAGAGAGTCTGCAGTGAGGGCGGGGATGGCGTAAGTGTTGCCGCCGGTAACGCCCTGCAGCTTTACAATCAGGGTCTCGGCGTAGTGAGGAACGCTGGACTGGAGGCTCTGGTGATGGGTACACTGGGTAATGTCCGGCTCGGCGTAACCACCGCCCAAATCTATACGGATAAACAGAAACAGACGACGTCGTTCAGTCGTTAATAAACACACCTCCCAAAAAAAAACAAAAAAAAAAAAAACACAACACGTCATACAGGCTAATGTTTAAACCAAACTGGCATCCAGCTTACCCTGACAGGGGCCGTCGCCAACGGTAACAAAGAGGTCAGGCTCAGACCAGAAAACAGGAAGACCAAGTGCGAGGGTTAAAGGGCAGAGGAAGAAGTAATAGCGCTGAAAAAGACGAATAGAGGAAGAGAGAGATGGAAAGAATCAAGTGGAAATTTTTCCATGAGCAACTCCAGCCTCAGAGCGAGGGTTAAACCGGAAAGCAGCTATAAAAGAGTCGGAGAGGAAGTGTGACCATGCTGAGGAAAATCTGCGTTTGTCATGTGCACTAGTATTCACACCCCCCTTCCATAACTGCATCTGGACTCAGTCCAACCGATTTCCAGAAATGTGTGTGTGTGTATGTATACCTGGAGCTTTGGCTCTAAGCTCAGTGCGCTCCGGAGTGTGTGCGCGCGTGTCGAGCAGAAACACTCTCTCGTATGGAGAGTCCAGGGAGTCCAGAGGGGGCGAGTGAGACTGAGAGTCACTGCTGCAGGGCAAACGCACCATCACCTCCTCATCCAGGATACGCCTCGGACCCTAGAGAGAGAGCGAGAGAGAGAGGGGGTGAGAGAGAGAGAGAGAGAGAGAGAGGGGGTGAGGGGGGAGAGAGGGGAGAGAGGAGAGAGAGAGGAGGGAGAGAGAGAGGTGAGGGGGGAGAGAGAGAGGAGAGAGAGAGTGTGAGGGGGGGTGAGAGAGAGGGTGAGAGAGTGAGAGGGTGAGGGGGGGTGAGAGAGAGAGAGGATGAGAGAGAGAGAGAGAGGGTGAGAGAGAAAGTGTGAGGGGGGGGTGAGAGAGAGGGTGAGAGAGAGAGAGAGGGGGGGTGAGAGAGAGAGAGAGAAAGGGTGAGGGGGGGTGAGAGAGAGAGCGACACAGAGGGTCAGAGAAAGACAGAGAAGAAGAAAAAGAGTAACAATTGTTTACTTCATTCCTGCCTTGTAATTTGTGTATTATAGCAGCATTCTCACACACACACACACACACACACACCTTCTCCAGGACTTTGCACACATACTGCCACCACAGGATGAGGAAGATGATGACCACCAGCAGGAGGATGATTGTGACCAGACAGCCAATCAGAACAGACGTGCTGCTCTCTTCAGGTGGGCGGGGCTTAGACGTTACCATGTCAGTGCCTATAAAACACACAGAGTTAGTTTCAGGTAGAAAGTGTGTGTGTGTGTGTGAGAGAGACAGCTTAACTCAGCTCACCTGTAGCTGTACCTGTAGGCGCGGTCGGCGGTCGGGTCTGCGCTTCAAACGGCAGTGATGTCATCAGCGGGGGCCCCAGCGTGGGCAGCGGGCTGGTCGCTGTGAGACAGGAGTCACATGAAAACAAACAAGTGAGAAGAGGATCACACAACCTGTGTGTGTGTGTGTGTGTGTGTGTGTGTGTGTGTGTAATTACCTGACTGGAAGGAGATCTCACTGAACATCATCCAGGTGTCAGCGAAGTAGAACCTGCAGCGGATGGCCGTAGCGACTCGGCGCTCCAGGGGCACAGTGACGTACCGAGCGCTCGGGTTCCGGTCGTCCAGGACCGTGTGAAACTCCACAGCCTCCTGCTCCCACAGCGAGATCAGCCGTGGCTTAAACGCACACGATACGGATGAGAAGACCTTAACGCCGCGCGAGAACATGTTGTTACTGTGAACCTGCAGGAACAAAAAAGAGCAATACACATAACACACTGCATAGCCTTTTAGGAACCTGATTTCTCTAGGACTGATTTAGGAACTCTTTATCTGCTCACCTTCATGGAGGTGAAGTTCCTCTGCCGGTCAAACTGGAACTCCATCTCAATGTAGCCCGGTCCCAGAGAGTCGTTCCTCCAGCCCACATAGTAGGAACCGGGCCAGGGCTGACGTGTCTGAGAGAAATCATCCAGACCGATCACACCGTCTGTCAGCTGGCCCAGACCCCCCAGCAACCTCCTACAGACAGGGGGGACAGACAGGGACAGAGAGGGAGAGAGCAGAAGAGAAAGTGAAGAAGAGTGAGAGTTAAATGGATCACAAAAAGACAGAGAGAGAAAAAGGGTTAGGGAGGGAGTTAAAATAATAAAGCAAACAGAGAAAGGAAGTGTGATAAAATGAAAGCCATGTAAGAGAGAGTGTATGTGTGTGAGAGAGAGAGAGAGAGAGAGAGAGAGAGAGAGGAAACACTCAGCTGCAGTGATGAGGGATCAGTGTTTGGTTTAGCTCAGTGACATTGTTCTAGAAATAAAGTTGGGGTAAAAGACAGGAAGTGCCACACACACACAAAAACACACACACACAAAAAAACACAAGCAGGGCGAGTTATACCAGTCTACACTATGTACCTGCGCTCCTGAGCTCCGTCGTATGAGGAGTCGTTCAGGGGGGTGATGGGATATCCAGGCGCCATCATGGTGTGGCCCTCAGGAGCGCTGTACGCTGTCAACCCGTCTGTCTCACACACACAGGGAGAGAGAGAACAACCTGTCATACTCATCTGTTCAGGTGTGAGTGACTGAGTGAGTGTGCGTGCGTGCGTGCATGTGTGTGTGTGTATATACCTTGCCAGGGGCAGCCGAACAGCTCGACGCGCATGCAGACGGTGTGCACGGCGTCCATGACGGGGATGAGGCGGAGGAAGCGTGTGATGATGGGCGGGTGGAGGTCTTTCACCACCGAGTCGTACGTGTTCATATTCGCCGTGATGATCTGCACAGGGTACAGAACTCATTAGAATGCCCAGCGGAACAGGCAGGAGACACACACTGTCTGTTCTTTTTTCTTACGCTCAAATCTTTGGTGTTTACGATTGTGTGTTAAGTGTGTGGTGTTGTGGACGTCAGAGCCGCACCTGAGCCAGGTGAGGGAGAATTCATTGATAAGCTCAGTCATACGTGTGTGTGTGTGTGTTCCTGATGATGATATTAACTCAGCTCAACCCCCCCCCACCTTACTCCCCTCACCCCCATCCTGGTCTCTGTACCTCGTTGCCGAAACGGTTCCTCCAGGAGATCCAGCGATGGCCGTCTCGGCTGTAGGCGAGCCGGTACTTGCGGGCGAACTCGTTGCCGGAGCTGCGGGCATAGCGCCCCTGTGTGGCCACCACCGTCAGGAAGGTGAGTTGACGCAGGTCCAGCTGCAGGTACTGAACATCGGTCGGCTGCAGCTGACCCGCAGGACACCATGCGCCGTCGCCCTCCTCCCTGTTCAGCCTGAGGGAAAGAGACAGAGAGACAGACAGAGTGAGAGAGAGAGAGAGAGAGACAGACTGGTGAAATGTTTGGTCTTTCGACTAAAAATGTTCTAAAAACACCAATAATGCAATACACTCATCTTTGTGAAAGACGGGGGATATATAGAGGTGCAGGGGAAAAGAGTGTAAAGGAGTGAGACAGACAGAGAGAAAGAAGGAGAGAGAGACATACAGACAGACTGACCGAGAGTGAGAAGTCAGACAAGAAGACAGACCTGTGAACAACATGTGTGTGTGTGTGTGTGTGTGTGTGTGTGTGTGTGTGTGTGTGTGTGTGTGTATGTGTACACAAGGTGAGTAGTTCCTGTACCTGGCATACCGCGGCCCGGTCGTTTCGTGCCATTGGCTGGAGGCTGTGATGTCATCATTCTTGATTCTGCCATCCTCCATGCCAAGAGGGTAGCGGCACAGTGCTGAGGTCACACAGAGTTCAAAAAGTCATGCAGAGGTCAAAAGTGACACAGGAGTGTGTGTGTGTGTGTGTGTGTGTGTGTGTGTGTGTGTGTGTGTGTGTGTGTGTGTATTACCTGGGTCTATCTGAGCATTGGCTTTAGGATGTAGGACCAACAGCAGGAGCAGTAACATGGTGAGGCATCAGTGTCTCCCTCTGCAGAACACACACTACATCTCTACTGAGAGACAGAGAGAGACAGAGAGAGGGAGGGAGGGAGGGAGGGAGAGAGGGGGGGATTATTAATCTCCTACAGCTGTATCAGGTTCATGTTGTCGGGTTTTTGTTGGGAGAGACGGAGACAGGGTGTTGAGCAGAGTGAGAAATCTGCCTGTGACATTAGATGATGTCTGCTAAGGACACAGACACACACAGACTTACACACCGACATGTTCAGACACACAGTTTATCAGCAAACAGGAAGAGGGCAGGACAGTGAACTGAGGGACAAACACCCCATCACACAACACAACACACTTATTGCTGTCCTTGTCTCTTTCTCTCACACACACACACACACACACACACACACACACACACACACATGCACTAGAGTCCTGAGAAAGAGACGAGAGAGCGAGAGAGCGAGAGAGAGAGAGAGAGAGAGAGAGAGGAGGATGAGGAGGAGGAGGAGGAGGTTTATGTAATATCTGGCTAAGTTAAGGTGTGTGTGTGTGTGTTGAGATTCCAGCTCTGTTGTTCATCTCTATGAAAATCCCACGCGGCTTCCAGACTCTCATCCTCTCACACACTCCCTCACGCTAAAAACAAGACATCTCACACACACACACACCACTAGTTCTGCTCTTTATTAGACTGTTTTGAAACCCGTGTGAGAAGATGAAACGTAAACTGAGAACCTGAACTCATCTGAAGCCTGAAGCAATCTGCTCGCTGGACGTATCTACAGCGCTGATGATGTTCCTCTGTGTGTTCTACAAAGACGAGGAACTCAACACAGCTTCAGCTCCGTTCCTTTCCTGCAGGTTTCTCATGCATTCTTGTGCTATCCCAGGACGTCTGGAGAACATCTCCTCAAGATATCACAACCTTGTGCAGGCTTCTCCTTAAAAGTCAGGAACATCTGGATGTTTCTTCTCACCATAGACGTTCTTCAGCTCCACTGTTCCCAAACTCAGACTGACCTACACCGAGAACCATGCGAGAACTGTGTGCAATCATTCATAACTCCACAGAACACTTCAGCCAAGTGTAGGCTTAATGCATATCTGCCATGATAGTCATCTCAAACACACACACACACACACACACACACACAGACACACACATAAGTCTAGCACTTCCTCATAGCTGAGAGACCCAAATTCCAGCCAGCAGGGATGGAGTCTTAAAACATGCAAAAACTTGTCATCTACGCGCACACACACACACACACACACACACACACACACACACACACACACACACACATTCAAATCCCTCTGTGCAGAAATTTAACTTGTCCAAACATTCTCTGTGAGGGTCCAAAAGAGTTTCAGTACACACCAACCTGATTTCGCAACACACACACACACACACACACACACACACACACACACACACACACACACACATTAAACAGCAGTAAGAGACAGAGAACAGCAGAGCAAGTGGGAAAGAGGGTGACAGAAAAAGAGAGGAAGACAGAAAGAAATAAAAAAGAGGGGAGACAGATACAGAGAGAGACAGAGAGAGAGAAAGACAGGACGATACAGAGAGACAGACAGATGTCCTCTCCCACTATGACGACGCCCCAGTGCATTATGGGATTCTCCACACGAGGGATGCTGGCTGACCCTAGCGATGTGTCCTGTGTTTCTGGGAAGGTTGATGATCATGTGGGGTTCATTCCACCGCAGAGTGTCGGGTGAGGACACACAGGGCGTGGCTGACGGCAGACTCAATTTCATGGGCTTGCTTTCCAAAGACCATTACTAAGAAGCTGAGCGAGCATCACAGTGTACAAACGCACGCACACACACACTCTCTCTCTCTCTCACACTCTTCCAGCTAAAATGACCTGTACCACACTTTCGGGAACGCAATGAAAACAGCCCCACCCCCACCCCCCTCTCAGCGTGGCGGAGAACTTCACACTCACCATCATCATGAAACTACATCATCCTTGAAATATTTCCCGTATTTATAACCACTTGCTTTGAGCAATCGCCTCCAGGAAGCATAAAAAGTACCGCTTCCCAGGAACACCAGCCGCACAACACATACACACGGCCCCCAGCCCAGAGTTTTACTCAGCAGGCTCTCCAGGAACATTAGCATTGGGCCCGGGTTGCTTAGAGTCTAGTTAGAAGTGCTGACGCGTAGCCCGTGAAGTCATTCGCCAGCACAAGAACACGGTTACGACTGGTGCTAGCATACACACAAGCCTGCTACATATTAGCATGGGTGGGTCTAAACCAGAAATGCTTCCCATGACCTTTGACCCCTTTAGAGACAGCCCGGGTCAGAGTGGAGCAGTGTGTGTGTATGAGAACATTCATAGCTTACGTTTCTCTAAGGGGTGCTATCTATCTCGCTGCCATCATCGTGTATGCCGTGATGTGGGACGAGATTGCTAGCACAGTGGTAGAATCAAAAACTATGAATTTTAAAAATGCTTATATGTAAAACGCTTTTAAAAGTTACTAGATTAATATTTCGTGGAGAATAATGATTCTAGTGTTTTGCTAAGTTAACTTTTATGGCACATGCTAATAAATCATCAACACTATATGGACAAAAGTGTTTTTGGCCAAACCTGTTCATTATTGAATTCAGGTGTTTCAATCAGGTCCTTTATCCCCAGTGAAGGACAATCCTAATGCTAAGACATATTGGTCTATAAAGACATGGTGTGATGAGTTCAGTGTGGAAGAACTCGACCGGGCCGAACACAGGGCCCTGACCTGAACCCCATCGAGCATCTTTGGGATGAACTGGAACGGAGCTTGCGAGCCGGGCCTTCTCGTCCAACATCAATGTCTGACCTCATAAACGCTCTACAGAATGAATGGACACAAATTCCCACAGAATCACTCCAAAAACTTGTGGACAGCTTTCCAAGAAGAGTGGAAACTGTTATAATTGTGAAAGAGGGACCCCTACTGTACTCCATATTGTACAAGTATATACAAGTATATGCATTTGGATACAATGTCATTGCAGGTTTTTATCCAAATACTTTTTGCCCATATAGTATAGACATTCACATGCTAATCAGCTAACTAGAAAACTTACCTGTGAAATGGGCGGAGCAAATTTGACGTCAGATTTATTTGAAGTGTGAACCCGACCTTCTCACACACAGGTGCACAGTTACGACTGTTACGAATGTTATCACATAATCCTGAACAAATATACATATTCGTTTTAATTGTATTGTTCGGGAATTTTCTGTGTGAGAAACCTGATTAGCATCCGAGCTAACTGGACCGTTAGTGACGAGGCCTCGTGCGCGCGCGCACATCCCGCTCAGGCACGCTGATGAGGCACGGAGCGCGCGCACGAGTGGCTCGCGACGGGCCAGAATAAGTTCTCCGTCGCGCGAGCAGGGGGTCCGAGTAAAATCCACTGAGGTGTTAGCATTGAGCTAGCGGTATTATGACGAAAAGTCATTCAGATGTTCAATATTGACTCATTGTGTGAAATCCTTTGTGTTGACAATAAAATAAAAGTGATACGGCTGGTATGCTCTGTGTGTGTGTGTGTAAACAGTCAGGCCTGCTAACGGTCTTATTGCGAAAGTGTTCCTTCAGCAAACATCCGCGACAACACAAGCCTTTAGCTTAGCTCAATTATTCTTTTGTTCCACTAAAAGCTATCGTTCTGACCGACATCCCACTTTTATCAGGTCAGAAATCGCTCAAAATAAATAAATAAATAACTGTGCTCAGGCAGAGAGGTTTAAGAGTGCTGCGGTGATCAGCCTTCTGTTACCCCGTCCAGTCCCCTGAAAGCCGACCAGAGTTCCCCTCAGTCAGTGCAGTCTGAAACAAACCCGTTACCTGAGCTTCACGTCCCGACTTTTCCCCTCAGCGGCGTCTCTTCAGCCGAACAACCTCCGAGGAAACAGCACTAACTCATCGGCGTCGCGTCCAGGACCGCTGTACCACACTTAAAATTCTTATTTTCTTTTCTTCTCGCCGTGCTACAATGCACACGGAGGGGGGGAAAAAGGAAAAGTCGAGTGTGATATTTTTTTTCACATCACATCCCACTTCCGGTTGCTTGAGGCGGGGATGAGTGAAGGAGCAGCGGAGGGAGGGGGAGACCGGGGGAGAGAGAGAGAGTGAGCGCGAGAGAGACAGCGCGCGCGCGAGAGAGAGAGAGGGGGAACTCCGAATGCATGAGGAGGGAGTCGGGGAGAGACCGGGGTGAGTCCAGTAACCCCGGGGCAAGACAGGGGAATCCATGCAGGAGCAGATTGAAGAAAGGAGAGGGAGACTGGAGTGAATGCGGGAGGTATGGAGAGGGAGAGCGGGGTGAGTGCGGGAGGTATGGAGAGGGAGAGCGGGGTGAGTGCGGGAGGTATGGAGAGGGCGAGCGGGGTGAGTGCGGGAGTGTGTGGAGGTGGAGAGAGCGGGTGAGGCGGGAGGTATGGAGAGGGGAGCTGGGTGAATGCGGGAGGTATGAGAGGGCTGAGTGTGAGTGCGGGAGGTATGGAGAGGGCGCGGGGTGAGTGCGGGAGGGGAGAGGGAGAGCGGGGTGTGCGGGAGGTGAGTGGGGTGAGTGCGGGAGGTATGGAGAGGGCGAGCGGGGTGAGTGCGGGAGGTATGGAGAGGGCGAGCGGGGTGAGTGCGGGAGGTATGGAGAGGGCGAGCGGGGTGAGTGCGGGAGGTATGGAGAGGGCGAGCGGGGTGAGTGCGGGAGGTATGGAGAGGGAGAGCGGGGTGAGTGCGGGAGGTATGGAGAGGGAGAGCGGGGTGAGTGCGGGAGGTATGGAGAGGGAGAGCGGGGTGAGTGCGGGACGTATGGAGAGGGAGAGCGGGGTGAGTGCGGGAGGTATGGAGAGGGCGAGCGGGGTGAGTGCGGGAGGTATGGAGAGGGCGAGCGGGGTGAGTGCGGGAGGTATGGAGAGGGCGAGCGGGGTGAGTGCGGGAGGTATGGAGAGGGAGAGCGGGGTGAGTGCGGGAGGTATGGAGAGGGAGAGCGGGGTGAGTGCGGGAGGTATGGAGAGGGCGAGCGGGGTGAGTGCAGTAACAAGGGCAAGACTGGGATTCATGCAGGAGCAGGAGCTGGGGTAGACTGAAGGACAGGAGACTGGAGGAGAGTGCAGAAGGTCTATTGCCTTTCTCAGTGCCCTTCCTGACGCACCCCTCCCATATCTTCTAACAGGGATTGGGACTGGGGTGCTGGAGCTGGGTAGTATGGGGTGTGGCAACAGAACAGAACCGAGCGCAGAACGCTTGGATTCACACTTGAAAACACTTTTATCCTTCAACTGTTATTAACCTATAATTACATAGCGTAAAGAATTCATTTTAATTCAGCATGTTTGTCTTTTATCACACGCTGCCAGTGAAACATTTCAGGTTCTTATAACAAATAATATATATTTTTTTAAGTTACATTAAAATTTCAGGCTCCAAACCTTGTCCATGTTACAAGTTCAACTGTATCTAGGGGACAGAAAGCGGCACATCATGACGTGACAGTAATGGTGGAAACAGGGTTGTGACCCAAATAGGAAAGCCCCTCCGGTCTCATTTGGACGGGGCTACGTGGTCTGTACAGTCTGTGAAGGCCATAAGTCTACGGGGACGGCCTTCGAATGACGTGGCTCCCAAATTGAGACACGACTTCTGTCTGCTTAAGAAGGAAGGACGAGGACAAGGACAGGAGCTTCAAATGCACCCCAAACGGCCACCTGTCCCACTACACCTGAGCACAACCAGGGGCCAGATGGACTCGCTCCGGTTCTCCCTCTAAGAATCTTCTTGTTTAAATGCAGGTTAAAATATTTCTTTAGTTATAACAATTTGTTTAACATGATAAACCCTGCTAAAATAAATGCCTTAAAATAGTCATCATCAAAAAGTATATAAATAAGAAGGGTTTTCACAAGTGTTTCTGAAAGCGTACTTAGTCATGTAACCTGGGCTCATTATAATATCTGAGGAATAAATACCACTGACACAGAGCTGAAAAGAAAGAGAGGCGAGCAAACAGTGAAGAAGAGACGTAAAGTGGATGAATTTCATTTGCATACACTTATCTTTGCCGGTACTTCCAGACTACTTTGTCACATTTCTAAACAAAAGTATTACTTAAATCCTTTACAGAAATATAATGCATCATTATTATGATTATTATTATTATTATTATTACATGTGTGTCCATTATGTTGTAATGTTAGCATTAACGTTTGACCGACTTTAGCCCTATTCAGACACGATTCTGTCTAGACGATCTCTGGAATGTTATTTCATCAGAATCCATCATGTCAGGAATTATTTACGGTAACATTCTGTGTTAGCTAGATAGTCCCTTTTTTTTTTATTTTAACCCTAACAAAATGAGCCTAAATTTAACAATTAGCATGTATCAGTTAATTCACAAGCGTTCATTTATTTATGAATCGGGTACAGGTTCATTAAATATTTATTAGCCAAGAGTCTTTGGACTGTAGGATGAAACCAGAGTTCCCTGAGGAAACCCACCAATCATATGAAGAACAAACGGACTCCATGCACACAGACCTCAGTCAGCGCTCAGACCCCTCGACCCTGGAGGTGTGAGGTCACACTCCTAACCACTACGCCACCGTGTCACTTCAGGGCCGTGCTGTTATATGAAAATAATTCACTCTGCCGATTTGCACATGTTACAGTAAGCGGACTCGACCAGCAGGGGTCAGCAAATCTTTAAAATCGGACAGTAGCTTCTACACACTGGGAGGGTTTTCATCGAGCTCCTCTTCACATTCCTTGCATGCTGCTCGGCTTGAAGGAAAACATTTGTGTGTCCAAAATGGCATTTCTTCAACTGCAGAAAGAGTGTGTTTGTTGTATGTTCACAAAACAGCACCCAATCATCACATTGTCCCAAGTCAGACACTAAGGGAGCAGAGACGTGCAGGGTTGTGCTTATGTGCTGATGATTCCTCACTGAGACCTTATTAAACTAATTATGAAAGAGAAGTGTGTTATCGCAGTGCCATAGAGCGATTTGGGACGTAGCGAAGGGAACGCCATGCTCCAGCTTCACACACAAGGTTGTTTCTCTGAAGTTTTAGGAAAGCAGAAGCAAGGCCTTGAACACAGCCTCGAGGCCTTTAGGAATTTCAGGCATGGCATACGGCTGATGATGCAAATCTCAACACGTGCTTTTACACACACGTTTTACAACACCGTGAAAGCTGAGAAGAGTAAAAATATTCCGGGTTAGGGGAAAATACCAGAAGGAAGCACCTTCTGTATCACATTGTGCCTTCCTGTGAAGAGGTGGGTTCCATGAATGGTGACGTTAAATTGGAACCCGGATATTCATCACTTGGCACTTGAAAGAGCTTGTGTTCAGAGTTCTGTTCCAGTAAAGCATAAGCAGACTTATCCTGATAAGAAGAAGCAGGAAGCTGACAGGTTACAATAGTCTGCGCTGGAAATGACTTTCTACACCAAAGCATTCTGGGTTATTCATAGATAAACAGTAGGATATCCTCTTTAAACATTCATCCATCCATCCAGGCATCTGTCGATGCATCCGTTATCAATCCGTCCATCTTTGTTCATCTGTCTATCGAAACATTCATCCATCCATCCATCCATTAACTTGTTTGTTCATTCTTTCATTGATTCATCCATCTACCTGTTCATCCATCCACACATCCATGTTTTTATTCATTTACCCTTTCACTCATAAATCCATCCCAATCATCCATCAATCACAGCTTTTATTCCTTTATACATTCACCTATCAGTCCAATAATTGATCCTTCCATACACCCATCAGTCCATATATATATATATATTTCTTTTTTTATATAGAATTCTTTAATTCATCCATCCATTCATCCATTCTCTCATTCCTCAATGCTGAGAATTGTGTGTGTGTGTGTGTGTGTGTATCTGTGTGTGTGTGTGTGTGTGTGTGTGTGTGTGTGTGTGTACGTGCGTGCATGAGAGAGAGAGAGAAAATTTGTGATATTTCCAGGTATTTATGATATATAGTGATTGTCATATTTCCTTGTCTTGTGCGCACACACACACACACACACACACACGCGCACACACAATGACTAAGTGAAGGTCAACAATGTAAGTGAATCAGCGCTGTGTGTGTTTTGTGTGTGTGTTTTGTGTCCAGCTCTGAATCAGCACTAGTGAGGTCATTGTTTCAGAGTTTGATTATTTTTATTCTTTACACTCGGAGAGCGACGTCACCAAACAAACTTCAAGCCCGCGAGTTGTCGCTTTATGCACGTGAGTCAGCGCGGAATAACTCTCAGTGTGTACGCGTGGAAAACAAACATCAACGTGGTGTTTAAAATAATGTAAGAGACCGAGCGGCCACTGAGTCTCAGTGTTTACATTGTTAATTATATAAGAGTTACACCATACGCACAGTAGCTGAGTTTATCGCCCCCTACTGGTCAATAACGACATCTTTAAACTCAGCTACAGAGAGTAATTCAGGAAATTTGTGTTTTTTCCGCAGGATGTCAATTCATTCAGTGACAGATTAGGGCCATTAACCGGTCACATGTTCAGCACCCCGTGCCCGAAACAAGGGTTCTACAGAGACCCCGTCCCAGTCACGAGCATTCGTACGACTCATAACAACAAAAGACGTACAGATGTGCAAATGTAGGGACTCAAGTCGTGCTTTGACTTAACACTGTACACCGGTAGGAAATTCAAAACCTACAACCTTCAGCTCGTCTCTTACTTTAACCACGGCTTCATTACCATCATCTAAACTCTTTCTGTATCTAAAGTAAGTTCAGTGTGGAACCTGTAATGGTTCTCCAGCTCGTCCTTTACGGGTTTTATGTAGAACCCACAGATCCACACGGGCTCTACAGAAACTGGGACGTGGAGCTCCTTATGAGCAGCAAAGGACTTGACCCCGTCTCTCTCCATTTCATTACCGGAAGTTTATGCATTCTGCAGTTTGTCATTTTAAAGGTCGTTTGATGTTTGGATCTGAAACGATCTGAGAGAGAACACAAGAAACACACAAACACACACACTTCCTGTGTGTGCTCTCGGGGAAGAACGCAGCGCTGATGAAAGTGGATAATGATTTCTCTTTTTTTTTTTAAAAGCAGAAGGATGTGATTTATTTGTGGAAAAAATACAGAACTGCACCAGAGGCCCAGGCAGGAAGTTGATGATGACATGAAGGAAGTTGATTCCAAAATTGGGCATAATTAATAACTAATAATCATGCCTTTACATCATGCGGCTCCATGCATCATTTTTCTGATACAGTAATGATGATGTAATGAAGTGCTTACGCATTGTCACCCGTGATTCTACAGGATGCTATCGAGTGATGTATCAGATGGCTGCGGCGTTAGCGGGGAGTCCAGCAGCTGATATGAGGTCATTAGTGTTCCAGTGTAATTTAAAATAGAAATGAATGTTTAATTGTTTACTAGCTCGGCCTCACCTGCCCTGTGGCTGAAACGACCCTGAGATCTGTTCACGTCTAACGTGTGTCACAGAGCTAATAGACTTCTGACATAAGGCTGAATCCCAAATCCCTCTCTTACCCGTGTTAGAACAGATTCAGAGTTACACAGAACTGCTGACTGAGTTATTACTGTAGTACACATCTGTACTGTGTGTGTGTGTGTGTGTGTGTGTGTGTCAAAGAGAGAGCGAAAGAGAGAGAGAGAGAGAGATGTAACTGTAGTCTCCTTCATAGAGCTGATCCAGTCAGGCTTTCGTTCTGTCTTTCTGTCTTTCTTACTTACTTTGTCTGGCTTTTTTCTCTTTTTTTCTTTGCTTGTTTTCTTTCTTTTTCTTCTCTCTCCATAGCAACTCCACCCCCTCCTCTTTCCTACATTCTCTTCTCCCGTTTCTCTTTCACTTTATTTGCATGCATTCGTTCTTTCCCTCCTTTCTCCGCCACGTGAATGGATTTCTTTGCTTACAATCAGGTTCATAAATATCGGGACACCGAAGGCAGCTACAGTAAAGGCCTGGCGGAGCATCTCGAGGGAGGAAACTCGGCCTCCGGTCATGTCCAGGAGTTCCAGGCTTCAGGCAGTCGCTGACTGCAAAGCATTTTCATACAAGCTTTAAAGGCAGTCCTTATGTTTGTAATTATGTTGGTTTGTTCCATTACTTTTGAGCCCTACAAATTATGGTTTTATGAAAATGGCTACAATTCCTGAATGGTTATTACCTCATGTTTGTCAAACCCCTTGAATTAAAGCTGAATGTTTTGCCTTTTCTCACATCTGGAGTGTTTCATTGCAGTGACTCAGTGCAGTGGTGTAACAGGGACGAATGTAAACATAATAACAATAATAACAAAATTATTTGTTTCAAAATTTATGGATCTGGCTGTATATTATAATGAAAGTGTTAGTAAAAAGTTCTCACACCTGTAATTTTTCATACCCATTAGCTTACAATGTGTGTGTGTGTGTGTGTGTGTGTGTGTGTGTGTGTGTGTGTGTGTGTGTGTGTGTGTGTGAAAGTGAAGGAAGTGATTTTGCAATCTGCACTTTTCCTAATGATAAGATTTGCATTCCGAAACTCAGGGTGTGTGTGTGTGTGTGTGTGTGTGTGTGTGTGTGTGTGTGTGTGTGTGTATGTGATAAAAGACATGATGATGTCATAGGATGAAAGAGAAGGGAGCTCCTGGTCGCCAGGTGAACGCTCAGGAATCAGAGACAGAGGCGAGTTCCTGAAGAACTCTTTTTTAAAAACCGTTTGTAAAGGGGCGTGTCAGTCATCGTCCTTGTTACTATAGAAACCAGAACAATAGCGGCACACACACACACACACACACACACCCCACATACACGCAGTCACAAACGAAACCCCAGAATGTCATACGCAGTAGGTCAACAGTACATTAACACCACCCCAGGGCCACACCACAGGCGTCCAGGCACCAGGTGTGTGTGTGTGTGTGTGTGTGTGTGTGTGTGTGTGTGTGTGTGTGGGGTCAGAGCTCTCCCACAATGCAACACTGCAAATTCACTTTCAGTGTATTTCTAATAATGTAACCTCCTTTACATTTTCACCTGATAACCGGATCGATTCGGTTCCAGCCGGAATCGCAGGGTATCTCATGTGAAATCTCCCAGCATGCCTCAGTGCTGCTATATAAGCATGTGCGGCAACTTTCACACCGTACGCTGTCTCTCACCTCGTGGAGACGTCCGTCATCGCGCTCTGGGAGTTTAACACACATGACTTTTTTTACTTATGTATAACTCTACATGTTGGAAGAAGCAGGCGTGGCTGAGGAACGCCTGGATCAGGACGAGTGCAGCTCGGATCTTCATAATAACACTTCACAGGAAGAGATTTACGGAGTTTAACCTCTGTGCTCCTTAAAGACACAAACGTCTGTCACAGCAGAGAAATCTGAACAGAAACCTCTCTAGAAACTGAACTGTGTGTGTGTGTGTGTGTGTGTGTGTGTGTGTGTGTGTGTGTGTGTGTGTGTGTGTGTGTGTGATGTTGTATATAGAGGATTTCATGCCTCTACCTGCCTGACACACCTCATCTGGAAGTACATTCCTGTGTTTTTCCTTCTATTTCTCCCTGTTGTGAAGTGACACCAGGCAGATCCGGAGAGCACTGGTGCAGGATTACTCACACTCTGGGAATGTCTGTGTGTGTGTGTGTGTGTGTGTGTGTGTGTGTGTGTGTGTCTCAGAGGGAGAAGATGAGGTCGCTTGAATTAAAAATCAGGAGGAGTCAGTTGGTAAACTTCACTCCCTGAATTGTGTGTGTGTGTGTGTGTGTGTGTGTGTGTGTGTGTGTGTGTGTGTAATAGGAAGTGTATCTGGGATATTCCAGCCTGAGTGTTGATTAGCCACTCTTTCTGACCGGACACACACTCTTACACAACACAAACTGTGTAACATCCTGGAGGAAGTGGGTTGGTAAAGTCCAGAATGTTGCGTGATAAACTGAGGCAGGAAGCCAGGGGGGGAGAGAAAGTGCTGCGCTGTCATGACCATGCAGACTCTACATCGTCCCTAACAGTGTGTGCTGTTAAACGGGTTCAAGTGATTTAAGATGATTATCAACTGGAATATATGCATATAAAGTAAAAAGAAGGCACATACACACACACACACACAGCACAGAGGTTAGCTTCGTTTCAGAAACAGTATATGTCCAAAAACATGACACCATATGAGCGAATAAATTATAAAATTGACAAACTACAACAAAGCTGAGATTTCTTTCAAACTCTGTAGCTAACATTAGCACAAATGAGAAAAGCACTTAGCTAAAAATCTAGCTGTCAGCTAATGGGGTTATCATAAGACAGAGTTAAATATTGTTGAAATGCTCGTTCTCATACAAACTTATCTGTAAAGCATTAGCCCGTATACAGATAAGATAGACAGCTAATTTAGTTCAAATGTTAATTCTCACAAAAAGAACTATTATATTATTTCAAATGTTCAGCCTCACACAAAGTTAGCTCATGTCTAACTAGCCCATATAGTTTAAATGTTTATTCTCACACGAAGCTAGCTAATAAAGCTATCTATTTCAGTTCAAAATGTTTAAACAAACACATAGCTAGCTAATTTAGTTCAAATGTTTAGCTTCACACAAGGCAACTTAATTCAGTTCAAATGTTTATTCTTACACGAAGCTAACTAATTTAGGTCAAATGTTTAACGTAACATAAAGCTAGCCATTTTGGTTTAAATGTTTATCCACACACATAGCTAGTTAATTAAATTCAAATGTTTAGCGTAACATAAAGCAAGTTAATTTGGTTCAGATTTTTAGCTTCGAGTTAGCTTATTTAGTTGTTTATCCCCACCAAATCTACATTATTTAGTTTAAATATTTAGTGTAAATAAAGTTTTTTTTTAGTTCAAATATTTATTCTCAAAAAAAGGTAGATAATTTAGATCAAATGTTAATTCTCACAAAAAACAATTATATTATTTCAAATGTTCAGCCTCACATAAAGGTAGTTCATTTAATTCAACTGTTTAACTAGCTCATATAGTTTAAATGTTTATTCTCACACAACGCTAGCTAATAAAGCTATCTATTTCAGTTCAAAATGTTTAAACAAACACATAGCTAGCTAATTTAGTTCAAATGTTTAGCTTCACACAAGGCAACTTAATTCAGTTCAAATGTTTATTCTCACTCGAAGCTAACTAATTTAGTTCAAATGTTTAACGTAACATAAAGCTAGCCATTTTGGTTTAAATGTTTATCCTCACACGTAGGTAGTTAATTAAATTTAAATGTTTAGCGTAACATAAAGCAAGTTAATTTGGTTCAGATTTTTTGCTTCACACAAAGTTAGCTTATTTAGTTGTTTATCCCCACCAAATCTACATTATTTAGTTTAAATGTTTAGTGTAACATAAAGTCACACTTTCTTAGTTCAAATATTTATTCTCAAACAAATGTAGCTAATTTAGTTCAAATATTCAGCGTAACTTAAAGCTAGCTAATTTAGTTGTTTATTCTCTCACAAAGCAAGCTATTTTAGTTCAAAGGTTTATCCCAAAACAAAGCTAGTTAGCTAATTATGATAAAATGTTTCTCCACACACAAAGCCTGCCTAATTCAGTTCAAATGTTTATTCTCATACGAAGCTAACTGTTTTAGTTCAAATGTTTAACGTAACATAAAGCTAGCCATTTTGGTTTAAATGTTTATCCTCACACATAGGTAGTTAATTAAATTCAAATGTTTAGCGTAACATTAAGCAAGCTAATTTGGTTCACATTTTTAGCTTCACACAAAGTTAGCTTATTTAGTTGTTTATCATCACACAACGCTAGATAATTTAGTTTAAATGTTTAGTGTAACATAAAGTCACACTTTCTTAGTTCAAATATTTATTCTCAAACAAAGGTAGCTAATTTAGTTCAAATATTCAGCGTAACTTAAAGCTAGCTAATTTAGTTGTTTATTCTCTCACGAAGCTAGCTATTTTAGTTCAAGGGTTTATCCCAAAACGAAGCTAGTTAGCTAATTATGATAAAATGTTTCTCCACACACAAGCCTGCCTAATTCAGTTCAAATATTTCTCTTCACATGAAGCTGGCTAGCCCGATTGTAGTGCAACACTTCATCCCCTCAGCAGTTTGGTCCTTCCTGTCAGAGCGCTGTCCCGTAACTATCTGTTTTTTTTAACCATGTTTGACTTTCAGTGACATCAGCAAGTGTCATGCTGACAGTGTTCCTCTGACAGGAGGCAAATCTGAGATCTGTGGATTACCCTTCAGATAAAGACCACATCTGCTTTAGCTGTTCATCTGGCAGAGATGTGAGACTTCCCTGCATCACAGCCGAGCACGTCACTGGTAATAGATGATATCACAGGGACGGTGATGTCTTTATTACTGTTAATAAGGTGCAGTTAGTCACTAGAGGACAGTCAAGTTCCATTGCTTCAGCTACTGTGCGAAGAAGAACGATAGTCAAAAAGCTTGAAAGGATGTAGCAGAGGTCAGTGTCTGGTGTCTGTGGAGTGTGTGTAGAACGTTAGCTGAAACTGCATGAATAAGCTTTAGCAGTGAGATACCCTGTACACCTGGTGGTGATATTCCTCATCAGACATTGGCGAGCTCTGCCCCAGCTGTTCCAATTAGTTCTAAACCTCTAAGATGAGATGGTCAGAGAATGTGTACAGAACACCACACATTGTGCACAAGAACCAGTTGGAACACAGTTTCTGTTCCCTTGTTTAATCTTGTTTAAAGTAATAACTGGGTAAACGTTCATTGAGCGTTTTTCTCTCCTAAGATAGACGGGCACTCACGCGCAAAACAATATTTTGTTCATAAAACACACTTGATATCTCAGGTCGCTGTTGTTTTAGATATTCATCATCCTGTGTAGCTTCTGACCTCAGCAGCATTGTGATGGAACTAAGGGTTCAAAGGTCAGAAATCTTTTTATATGAATAGATGTGATGACCTTTTCGTATGAGATGAGAATAGATCATCTAATAGTCTCAGATTAAATGTCTCAAAGATTTTACAACATGGCTGTATCATGTTCTTGTGTGCAGAATGATGTTCAATGCTAAACTTCAAGTCATGTTTTATTGTATTCTGGCAGATGATATTCTATTGTGTGTGTGTGTGTGTGTGTGTGAGAGAGAGAGAGAGAGAGAAAGGGTGTGTGTGAGTGAGAGTGAGTTTTTTGGTATGTAAGAAATAGATTTCCCTTTTTTCTCATGGTATTGTTCAGTAAGTTAAAAACGAACAGGAACATACAGATATGCACATTTCAGGCGTTTATTCCACACAGAAACAATAAATAGGACATTAAATATTGATTCAATAAATAACACAAAATAAATAACTTCATGACCACGTAACAGCGTATCTTCATCAAACAACTCAATCTCAAAGTTCAAGTGTTGCTCGGAGTGACAGTGATCATCATCATCATCATCATCATCATCATCTTCGTCATCACACAAGTTTGTAGTGCCATCGTAAGAACAGTAACCTGATTTCTTAAGAAAAATAAATATCTAAATAAACACTTCAAGTAAACTTCAAGTTTAGTCCATCAAAAGTGTTGAGAGCGTCTCTGCGTTTGCGCATCTTTGAAAGTGCCGAGTGATCATCTTCATTCTGCTCAAGAACTCAGTTCTGTAGTGATGAATTACTTCATGAACCATGCAGCTGTTGATGCAGATGTGCACAGGACAGTGCAGCTGAGACAGAACAGCTCCTCGCCGGTGTGTGTGTGTGTGTGTGTGTCTCTCTGTCCCTGTGTGCAGGAGAGCCTCCGCCAGTGTCTGATGGCTGGATGGATGGATGCAGCAGGGCCGCTCACTGCTCGGAGCCCAGCGTGTGGATGACGGCGGGGTACAGGAGCGCCACCACGTACGGGTTGTTGCGCTGCTGCGTGCGGGGATGGTGCTGCTCGTGCGCCTCCTCCTCCGCCTCCTCGTCCTCCACGCTGGAGCTCATGTTCATCCACGGCGCCGGCGCTTTGGAGCAGCTGGTCAGGCGCCTGGCGGTCTCCTCGGCCGAGCGGAAGTGCAGCAAGAGCGGAGAGGACGCGGCGGCGTCGCCCTGCAGCTCAGCGGAGCGCGCGTCAGAGCGCGCGGCCGCCTCCGCCATGTCCGCGAGCTCGTCGTCGCGCTCGGTGTAAATCTGCGCGAGCAGCACCAGGCACAGCGCCAGCAGCCAGCGCTTGGCGGGACTCTTCTCGGCCGGCGGCAGGTACTTGCGCACCTTGGCGGGGTAGAGGACCCGCGCCACCCTGCGCCGCTGCTGCTGCTGCTGCCTCGGGGCGCTGAGCTGCGGGTCCGGGAGCCGGTCGAAGGTGAAGACCTCGGGCTCGGTGTTCCGCGGCAGGGCTCGGTAGGCGCCGGGAGCCGGGTAGGTGAAGCTCATGGTGCTGCTGGTCCTGCTGGAGTACATGCTGTCAGTGCTCAGTGTGTGTGTGTGTGTGAGAGAGAGAGAGAGAGAGTGCGTGTGTAAGTCGCTGATCCGTACACGACTCTGTACGCGCCGTAAGTCGGTGTGTGTCTGGCTCGCGCTCGCCGCCGCTTTATTCAGTACACGCCGTGGCCACGCCCCCTTTCCGTACGACCACATATTTCTTAACGCGGAAAAGTCCACTGCTGAACTCTTTATCTGGAAACATTACACTTCTCTAACCATCAGACAGGAATAGAAAATCATTCAACCGCGGAGAGTTTAACATTAATCAGCATTTATTCAGCCTGTGTGTGTGTGTATGTGTGTGTGTGTGTGTGAGGGGGAAAGAGAACATAAACCCTTCTGCTGTCACGTCTGACACTTTTGACAAATAATTTTAAAAAAAGGCTTGTAAACTTTTTACCATCTAACGTTACACCACACTACACAACACCACACAACACCACACCACACTACACAACACTACACTACACTAAGTTAATAAAACCACACATCCCATTTGTTATTAACTGTTTTTTTTTTGTGCTCTCTGGAAGCTCTGTCACCAAAACTTTTCTTTGTACGTGCAAACATACCTGGCAATAAATTATTTTCTAATTCTGATTCTGATTTTTAAACCACACTACACTACACTACACTACACTACACTACACTACACTACACTAAACTACACTACACTAACACTAAACACTAAACTACACTAAACTACACTACACTAAACTACACTACACTACACCACACTACACTAAACTACACTACACTACACCACACTACACTAAACTACACTACACTAAACTACACTACACTACACCACACTACACTAAACTACACTACACTAAACTACACTACACTACACTACACTACACTACACTAAACTACACTACACTAAACTACACTACACTACACCACACTACACTAAACTACACTACACTAAACTACACTACACTACACCACACTACACTACACTACACTAAACTACACTACACTAAACTACACTACACTACACCACACTACACTAAACTACACTACACTACATTAAACTACACCACACCACACTACACTACACTACACCACACTACATTAAACTACACCACACCACACTAAACTACACTACACTACACTACACTAAACTACACTACACTACACTACACTAAACTACACTACACTACACTAAACTACACTACACTACACTACACTAAACTACACTAAACTACACTACACTAAACTACACTACACCACACTAAACTACACTAAACTACACTACACTAAACTACACTACACTACACTACACTACACTAAACTACACTACACCACACCACACTAAACTACACTACACTACACCACACTAAACTACACTACACTACACTACACTAAACTAAACTACACTACACTAAACTACACTACACTACACTAAACTACACTACACCACACCACACTAAACTACACTACACTACACTACACCACACTAAACTACACTACACTAAACTACACTACACTAAACTACACTACACTAAACTAAACTAAACTAAACTACACTACACTAAACTACACTACACTAAACTACACTACACCACACTACACTACACTACACTACACTACACTAAACTACACCACACTACACTAAACTACACTACACCACACTACACTAAACTACACTACACTACACGAAACTACACTACACTACACTAAACTACACTACACTACACCACACCACACTAAACTACACTACACTACACCACACTAAACTACACTACACTACACTAAACTACACTACACTACACTAAACTACACTACACTACACTAAACTACACTACACCACACCACACTAAACTACACTACACTACACCACACTAAACTACACTACACTACACTAAACTACACTACACTAAACTACACTACACTACACTACACTACACCACACCACACTAAACTACACTACACTACACTAAACTAAACTACACTACACTACACCACACTAAACTAAACTACACTACACTACACCACACCACACTAAACTACACTACACTACACTACACCACACCACACTACACTACACTAAACTACACTACACTACACTACACTAAACTACACAAATACTACACCACACAAACACCACACTAAAACTACACAAACACTACACACAAGAAACACACTAAACTAAACAAGCACTACACAAATACCACACTACACCACACAAACACCACACTAAACTACAGAAACACTACACAACAAAGGCACCACACTAAACTACACAAACCCACAAAACACTACACAAAACAAGCACCACACCACACAAACACCACACAAACACCACATTAAACTACACAAACACCACACTACACCAAACTAAACTACACAGAGACCACACTACACCACACTAAACTACACAAGCACCACATAAACACTACACAAACACTGCACAACACAAGAACCACACTAAACTACACAAACACCACATAAACACTACACAAAACAAGCACACACCACACAAACACCACATTAAACTACACAAACACCACACTACACCAAACTAAACTACACAGAGACCACACTACACCACACTAAACTACACAAGCACCACATAAACACTATACAAACAATGCACAAACACAAGCACCACACTACCCCACACAAACACCACATTAAAACTACACAAACACTACACAACACAAACACTACATTAAACTACACAAACACCACACTACACCACACTAAACTATACAAACACCACACTAAACCACACAAACACCACACTAAACTACACAAAACACTACACCACACAAACACCACACTAAACTACACAAAGACCACACTACACCACACTAAACTACACAAGCACCACATAAACACTACACAAACACTGCACAACACAAGCACTACACTACACCACACAAACACCACACTAAACTACACAAACACCACACCAAACTACACAAACACCACACTAAACTACACAAACACCACACTAAACTACACAAAGACCACACAACCACCACACTAAACTACAGAAACACTACACAGCACAGGCACCACACTAAACTACACAAACACTACACCACACAAACACTACACGACACAAGAACTATACTAAACTACACAAGCACCACACAAACACTATACAAACAATGCACAACACAAGCAGCACACTACCCCACACAAACACCACATTAAACCACACAAACACTACACAACACAAACACCACCTACACAAACACTACATTACACAAACACTACATTACACAAACGCAACACAAACACCAAACAATTTTTCTCTCTATTTCTATTTTGCTTTTGTTATTCTCCACTCAACGTCTTGCTTTTTCCTGCTTTATTCGTCTCTATTTCTTATTGTTAGTCTCATTTTCATGCTTTCATTCTTGCCCTGTGTGGTCTTTTCCTTCTTTCTCTCATAATTCTATTTTTTAAAACTTGTTTTTTCTCCTTTTTTTTCTTTTGTTTTTGTTATATGTTTGCTCATCCTTATTCTTTCCTTCTCACATGCTCACATAGTATTTACACTTGCATTTCTTTTTGCTTTCAGTCGAAGTTTGATTTGCACTCGGGTTTTTGAGCATGGGCCGTCTGTGAGCTCACT
>QNUK01000470.1:357500-440421 GCA_013621035.1 Clarias magur | reverse complement strand
TGAGTTATACAGTATTTATCGTTGATTGATTGGCTTCAGGCTTTTTTTCATTCATATGTCTCTAAAGTGTAAAACAGTGCATCAGAAAATGGCTGTAAATGTAAACATTTTGATATGCCTGCGAAAAATTACGCTGGAAAAAATTAAGGTTGTAAAGTTTAAGTAAAATACTGAAGCGGAACAATAGCGGACGTAATTCACGCTAGGAAATTTTGTAGCTAGGAAAGTTCGGGTCGTAGATAGTCAGTATTATGGAAACTCTTAAATAACAATAAAAAATAATGTATTTAAAGTCTTCAAAGGAAAAAGTCTTCAAAGTTCCAAAGTTCCGCCTTCCCACTGAATGTGCTGCCTGTAACATAGAAACAGTGCGCGCGTGTCCGTGCTTCAGAATAACGGTTGCGGAAGGCTTGGTTAAATTCCCACGAACGGTTCAGGAGGACTGGTGAGTAGAAGAATAGAACAAAGGCCGATAACGCAGCGCGATGACGTCAATGTGAAACAATGGTTCCTACGCGTTACGTGTGCTTCACAGGCAGGCGACCCAATGACACAGCTAGGGCACATCTTCAGGATTAAACACTGACTATACAAGCAGTTCTCCACTGTATCAACGAATGCTCATTACTTATACATGAAGTGTAGAAAACAGCACTCACACTCTGCACTGAGAGAATAAGTTCAGCTAATCAGAGGGGCTTCGTAGCAAAACAACTGGAATCACACACATGACGTTCTGGTGTACCGCAACACTGGGGGTAGACACTCTGGGCAATGTAGAGTCTCAAACTAGTCTGCATACCGTAAGACTGTGAGCGGAAAGGCTCAAAGCACAAACATGCAAACCACACACACACACACACACACACACACGCGTGAAGGGGAAATCAAACCCTTAACCCTGGGGGTGCAAAGACATAGTGCTAAACATTACATCACTGTGCAGCCACGTTACTAAAGTGCTACAGTATATTGGATGGTAATAGAGAGAATTATTCAGAAATGAAATATCAAGTGCTCAGCTACGCTTCCTAAAGAAGGTTTGACACGAAATGTATAGGTTTTAAACACGGATGCAGATTGTAAAACGTAAGTTGTAGAAATTCTGGTTCAAGTCGTGAATGTTCCGGCTGTAGAAAATTAGGCAGAAAACATTCACGTTGCAAGAAATTCAAGCTGTGAAAATTCAGGTTGTGAAAAGTCAGGTTGAAGACGTTCACGCTGTAGAAACTTGAACTGTAGAAATGAAGGTTCGAACATTTAGATCAAGGTGTAAGAAGCTTAAAAGAAGTTGTAACATTTCGGGCTGTAGAAGTGAAATGTGTAAAAGTTCAAGTTGTACAAATCCAGGTTGTTCAAGTTCAGGTTATTAGAAAGTTTGGGTTTAGAGAAGATCAAGTTGTAAAGTTGTAGCTGAGAGGTTACGGCAATAGACCACTGACGAGAAGGTGAGCCACGAACAAATCCCTAAACCCTCCACTGCTTAGGTAAATAGTGAGATAAAAAAAAAAAATTTTTTTTTTTAAAGTCACTCTGGATAAGGGAATCTGCCAAATGGTGTAAAAGCTCAAAATTCAGGTTGCAGAATTTTAAGCTTTAAAGCTGTAAATGATCCTGAGTACTGAGGGATCGACTGAGGAATCGACTGAGGAATCGACTGAGGAATCGACTGAGGAATCTGTGCTGAAAGAGTCTGGAGCTGCTAGAGCTAAATCTTGGCCGAACATCATTCAGTGTGAAATTAAACACACTGCTGTTGTAGAGAAAAGAAAGAAATGAAAAGGAAATGGGGGTGGTTGGGGAAGTAGCTCATGCAGCAGTTTTTACAAAGCCCTAAAAGATCGAGAGATCTGCATAGAACATTTACAGTATGTGACGCTTATTTTTACAGAGTCCGGTTACTTGACTTCGCTCCAAAACTTTCATCTTCTAATTTTAGAAGCGACGCCTGTTACAGTATATTTTGTCTTACGCACTTTACAGTGACGCTCTGCGCTAACACACGTTTAAAATATTAGCGTCTGATGAGTCACGGGTGAAGTCTGGGCTCCTCCGGTGGTGAAATCACACACAAGCTGCTGCAGAGAGACTTTCTGCTGAGTATTAATGATACGACCGTGTGTAAGAGAGAAAGGCTGAGGATGTGTGTGAGGGAGAGAGTGTGAGGGGAATAAACACCACGGCAGCAACACACGCCTTACAATCTTTAATAAGAGCAATAACAATCATACAAAAAGTGGAATAATCATAATAATAATAATAATAATAATAATAATAATAACACAAGTAGATGTCATGCTGAATTCACAATAATACAGACATAATGAAACAGAATTTATGTACAGTTACATGCAACTCAGTCAGCTTTTTTACCACAGTAGAGGTGCGTGCGTGTGTGTGTGTGTGTGTGTGTGTGTGTGTGTGTGGAAAATCCTTTCCAGACACTTTTTCTCCAGTCCAGGGATGTGAAGTCATCAATCCCGTCTCGCCATTTAAAAAAAAAAAAAAAAACTCTAGACAAACACTGGACAATTGGACACATACATGCACACTTCATTCTCAGACTCACACACACACACACACACACACACACAGACAGACTCACTCAGACGGCAGGGTCTGAGGGGAGATCTGAGGCATTTGTGTGTGAATCACCGCTGCACTTTCTCCTGCTGGTGTGTGGTATGTGACGTGTGTGTGTGTGTGTGTGTGTGTGTGTGTGTGTGTGTGTGTGTGTGTGTTGTGGGAAATCCTGCGTTCGGGAAGCCCAGCTCAGCCGGAGATGATGTTTCCAGTCAAACAGTGTGAGTCTGTGCAGTCCATTCACTCCGAGACGTGACCCAGGAAATTCTCTCCCTGCACGTCCTCATGTCGCGCACTTGGCCTGCTGCGTGTGTGCGTAGACGCGCACGTGCGTGTCCAGTCCGCACGGCCGCGACTGGGACGTGTCCCCCTGAGGCGCGTCCACTCGTCTCTCAGGGACGTCGTCCCCGTGTGCCGGGGCTCCCTCCGTGGCCGGCGCGTCCCACCGCTCGTCCTCTGTTATGATCTGCAGGAAGAGGACGGCGGACAGGAGGAGGAGCCAGCGGCGTGTCGGGTCCTTGTCCTCCTTCGGCGGGATGCGTCTCGCTCTGGCGGGGTAGAGGACACGCCGGACACGCCGTCTCAACAGAACCGGCTCTGAACTCGTCATCTCAGCTGTCATGTTCCTCTGATGATAGGACATGAAGATATCAGATCTCTTTAGGTGTGTGTCTCTCTCTCTCTGTCTCTCTCTCTCTCTCTCGTTCTTGTCCTGTGCAGCACCACTCCGTCTTTAAATACACCTGAGGTGGGTGTGGCCTTCACACCTGAGGCTCTGGACCACACCAATGGTCATTAAAGTTATATTTAGTGCCTGTTTTTGTTCTTGATGCCTGCAGCATCGCTTTTGCTCTGCACGGCAGATCGCTCCTTCCAGGCCCCACACACACACACACACACACACACACACACACACACCTATCAGAACCTCTCAGTTCTGTGATACTGCAGACTGCTCTGACATTCTTGTGGTTTGGGTAATGAAGGCGTTCGGTAAAAGCGCAGTCTGAGCGCCACGAGACGAGCGTGACTGGGGTCTGAGCTGTAGCGATGCCAGCGTTTATATCACTCTTATATCTGATCATAAGCACTGCAGCGCGCGGCACGGCTTCGTGCGTGCACCAGTGAGCTGTGCGTGATTCTCCCCCGTGTTTTGGTGTGTTTGACTCCACACAGAGCCGTCCTGCCTAGCAACATGACTCTGTTTAAGAAAATGAGAGACGCTCATGCATCACAAACCTTCATTATCGCTAATCACCCCAACCTTCAAGTCAACCTTCTCCACGGAAACTGAAAAACTCCAAGACGAACCTGACCTTCGCGACGTCATAAAGAAGCCCAACGTTCAAGCCAGACGTCTCAGACCCTCGGCCCGTTCTGTCCGAAGGTTCCGGATGCTGATTGGTCAGGTTCCTTGTTGTTGAACGTCTCAGACGACTAGAAACGTGAGGTTCGAGATGTGAGACGCTGGCCTGCAGGAGAATGGTTTCCAAACGATTGCTTTGTAGTTATTTCAGCACTGACCGGTTCAACAAGTTTGGAAATGAAAAAAAAAACCAGTCATGTTTTACAGACATTCACAGCTATAGCATTAGCGCCGAGTCAGTCTAGCGTCTAGCCCCTGAGAATAACATGATGAAGCGTGACGTCTTGGCACCAGCAGCTTTTTCCACACAGTTGTTTTAAACATCGCCGAGCATTACTCAAGGGGTCAGGAGAGTTCCTGAGCTCTTCGGGGCTCCTCACCCATGTCCTCACGCGCTTGGTTTGTTATCAAGCAGTTGAAGTGGGCGTACAGAGCGCCGTTATCTCCTCTGCTCAGTTAGACAGGTGATTGCAACACCCTGATGAAACACGGCGAGTGAGTCAGCTCTCGGATGCCGTGTTTACATCTCAGGCCCGAGTGCTGCACTACACGCGGTTCAACTCTAACCACCGGCCGGACTTTTTGAGGTCATGAACAGTGGTTTCCTCTGTCTCTTTCCCCTCACACACACATACTGTACACACTCACTCCAGATGGCTCAGTGTGTAAACACTTCTCGAACGTGAAATTTCCGAAGGTCATCCAAAGATCACCACACCACAGTGTTTATTCATCCCCGAGCCAAACACATGACCTGAACACGAGGCACCGGTCCTCAGGTTCCAAGCCTCATCTTTTCCTTTTCGTCAAAGACTTACGAGAAGGTCCTTAGCCTCGTACAGTGAACCCCTTCTCAGCTGTAAGGTTCTTCTACAGACGTTCCTACATTTCATACGGTGGGTGAAAATGAATTAGGCAGTATTTAATAGCTGTGGAACTTGAGTATCACTGGAGTCATGATGAAAAGCCCAGTTTTCTTGCTGTGCGTTTGTGATGGAGAAATGGTCCAGCAATCTCCAGGACGTTGGCTCAGACAACACGGACCTCATGAGTGGCCTCTAAGAAGTTCAGATCTCACTCCATGTGATTTTTTTTTCGCTGTGGGGCCACACAAAGGAGGAGTGTACAACACAAAGCCTCACACGCTGGAGGACTCGGCGGCACAGATTCGGGAGGTTCTCAACGATATCCCAAATGACTTCCTTCAGAAGACTGGAGCCTTAACTCTATCTGCATCATGGCTGACGCTGGGGTCTACGGAGAAAGATTTTCAGTATGCAGTAATCTGTACGTGACAAATAAAGGCCAAACGTAACTTACACATAGACTGCAATTGCACTGCTTGAACACCAGAGGTCACAACCCATAGGCTTCAAATATTTACTGCACACTATATTGTCAAAAGTACATATCGGCTCGCCTGCTGTCACACGCCTATGAACTTGAGTGACATCCAATTCTTAGTCAATGATGTTGGCCCCGCCCCCTTTGCAGCTATAACAGCTTCAACTCTTCTGTGAAGGCTTCCCACAAGGTTTAGGAGTGTGTGTTCATGGGAACTGTTGACCGTTCTTCCAGAAGCACATCTGTGAGGTCAGACACTGATGTTGGACGAGAAGGCGTGGCTCGCAGTCTCCGCCCTAATCCGTCCCATCAGGTCGAGATCAGGACAGTCAAGTTCTTCCTCACCGAAACTGACTCATCCATGTGTTTTATGGACCTCGTGCTTGGTGCACTGGTGCGCAGTCGTGTTGGAACAGGAAGGGGGGCGGTCCACAAACTCTTCCCACAAAGTTGTGCACCAAAATATTTTGGTATGCTGAAGCATTACGAGATCCTTTCACTGGAAGTAAGGGGCCGAGCCCACATCATAATCCCCTCAACCCCCCTCCATCAAACTTTACACTTGGCACAATGCAGTCAGACAAGTGCCGCCAAACCCAGACTCGAAAATTGGATTTCCAGACAGAGAAGCGTGATTCGTCACTCCAGAGAACACGTCTCCGCTGCTCTAGAGTCCAGTGATGGCGTGCTTCACACCACTGCATCCAAAGCTTTGCATTGCACTTGGTGATGCAAGTCTTGGATGCAGCTCCTCGGCTGTGGAAACCCATTCCACGAAGGTCTGCATTCACCGTTCTTGAGCTAATCTACAGGCCTCATGAGGTCTGTATTTACTGACTCTGCAGAAAGTTGGCGACCTCTGTGCACTGTGTGTCTCAGCATCCACCATGGTAGTGATGGGAACACCTGAATTCAATGATCTGGATGGGTGAGCGAATACTTGTCACGTGGTTAAGTTCTGTCATGGAGAGCCAGTGGGATCTGCGCATGTGAAGTGGCGAAGACAACGGCGACAGTACCATATGTTATACGGTTACACGACTTTGATGTAATGGCTACAAAACAGCTTTGAAGCTCACGGAAAAACGTATCTTCATTTTACTTTTGTTCTAAAATACTCTGAGAATTCAGTTGAATCACTTGTGCGCATCCATAAAAAATACAATTGGATCGTTTGCCGTTGCTAATTCTCATATATATTTTGTACGTGTGCTACATGGCGGTGACGCTGTAACCATGACAACGCGCTTACCTACTTAGCGGTCCTAGTTACTATTCACTCACTAACTTGCCAAGCATGCTCCTGTTCCTCTGAGTAATACCCAGTATTGTATTATCTATGATTATTCTCAGAAACGTTGTTGGACTGTTTGTGACCAACCCGTGACCATCTTGTGAAATGAGTTCAAAGATCACCTGACACTCTTCTGCGAGCGTGCTCATGAGCAGCAGCTGCACTCATTCAAAGCCACCGCTTCCTGTAGGATCGCATGTAAAGCTCACATTAGCGGCGTTAGCGCAGCCTTATTCAGCTTCCTTTCTTCACTCGTTGTTTACACGCCAGCACTGTATTTAACCCAGTCAGAGCCGCGCCGGAGCCCTGGGACGAGTGCAGCGTGTGTGCGCTGAGTCAGAGGATACCTCGTGTTTACCGTCACGCACCTACACGTGACACGCTACCTCCTGCTGGGTTCTCCAGCTTCTGAATCTGATTGGATCCTGAACAGATCCACGTGTGTGTGTGTGTGTGTGTGTGTGTGTGTGTGGGGGGGTTAAACCACAGGCTGATGAAAGGAGTGCTCAGTCTACTGCTAATCATGGAATTGTGTGTCGTCTTAACGCATCAGCACGCAACCCCAGGACCACACACGTGCACACACACACACGCACACACACACACACACACACACACATCAAACCCGTTTCATGTTAATCCTCCTATTGAATGGTGCTTTCGATGAATATCTGTTAATCGTAGAATCTAGGCGCTGGTTTAAAACTGTTAACTTTTTTTTTCTAGTTCTCGAACGGTTCTCTCACACCCAAGCAGCCGGGAACACCCAGGACACGGAGAACAGGATGTTCTCGCCTCACCCCTGCAACCATATAGGGTTTGTCTTTGATATAGTTAATATAACAGGTTGGGGAACAACGTGAACAATGTCAGAGCGAGAGTGACAGAGAGAAAGTCCATTTTTACAGGATAAGATGTAGAATGCTAACGTGTTAACCTGCACCCGAAGTTCTCACGCTTTCAGTCGATACCGCTGTCCGGGGTGATGAAACCTGATTGTCACGGTGGTGAGTAACGGGACATGAATGGCAGAGATGAAGCAACGCCTGGCTGGGCTGGATGATGATGCTTCTTGCTTTTCTTTTCACTTTCCCACAGGTGATCAGCAGCTGTTCAGTCGGGCCGAGGAAACTCAAGTTCTTCCACTCCAACTGTAAACCTTAAAGTGCCATGGCTTTGTGTGTGTGTGTGTGTGTATGTGTGTGTGTGTGTCAGACACTCGCAGGTGATACAGGATGAGATGCACAGTAGTGGTGCACAGACAGTGCCGTGCAAAAGTATTCACACCCTTTGAACTTTTCCACATTTTGAGATGTAACAAGGTCAACGTAACAAAGTGGCGCATCATTGTGACGTGGCGGGAAAGCGATGAATGCTTTGCAGTTCCACAAGCTGAAAAATGTCTTCCTTCTTGACACCCTGCCATAAAGACCAGATTTGACGACTAATAGTTTCTCCCACCTGAGCTGCGGATCTCCTGGTCCACCCTGACGATGGATCGAACGCACGCTCTGTGAGAAGTTTAAAGCTTGAGATATCGATTTATAACCGAACCCTGCTTTAAACTCCTCCACTTTCTGCCTGACCTGTCTGCTGTGTCTGCTGTGTTCCTCGGGCTTCATGATGCACTGATGTTCTCTAACAAACCGCCGAGGCCTTCACAGAACATCTGTATTTATACTGAGATTAAATTACACACAGCTGGACTGCGTGTTCTAATCAGGCGACTAATTAGGCGATTGGTTCCACTGGATTACAGTTAGAGGCATCAGAATCAAATGATTATTTCTATAAAGAATTAGTTTAATGAATTACAAAATAAAATGAAATCATGTTTCTGTTTGTTTGAGGAGTGATGTGTATCTAAAGAAAAGCATCACACACACTGCAGAGTGCAGCACGTGAACCCCAAGACACACCCCAGGTGTGTGTGTGTGTGGGTGTGTGTGCGAGTGCATAGTAACTTTCCTGTTTCTTTATCTTATTAATGTTACTAAGGTCTGACAGGACGGACTGGCAGGACATGAACTAGCCACAGGTTACAAAAAAAAAAAAAAAAAAAAATCAGAAAGGTGAGATGTGTGTGTTTGCCTGGGTCTCTCAGGGCCGTGGGCCATGAATGCACAGTCAGGGTGGAGCGCGCTCAGGTTTGTTATCTGTAACGGTTACTAGGACTCGGTTTATACACACACACACACACACACACACACACACACACACACACACACACACACACACACACACACACGGGGAATTAATCTGGACGGTGGATCGAGATGGTAGTGTTAAAGTGTCTTTGCATCTCATACAATGACAAAGACTGTGTGTGTGTGTGTGTATCTGTGTGTATCTGTGTGTGTGTGTCTGTGTGTGTGTGTGTGTGTGTGTGTGCGTGTGTGTGTGTGTGTCTGTGTGTGTGTATGTGTGTGTGTTTCTCTCTCTCTCCCTTTCTCCCCGCTAAGAAAAAGTAGATTATTATCAAAAAAAGTTTAAAGTGTGCGACACACACACACACACACACACACACACACACACACACTCTCTCTCTCATCGAACACACATATACACACACACTCTCACTCACTAAAACACACTGATATTTCAAATTCCAGCCAACCAATCAGCAGCTTCGCTTCAGCTGACACTCACGACCCTAACAGACACTCACTGTAATCACACACACACACACACACACACAGGTTTATTTTTCGTCTCTCCCTTCGCTCTGAGCGAAGTGTTAAAGTGTCTTTGCATCTCATACAATGACAAAGACTGTGTGTGTGTGTGTGTGTGTGTGTGTGTGTGTATCTGTGTGTATCTGTGTGTATCTGTGTGTATCTGTGTGTGTCTGTGTGTGTGTGTGTGTGTGTGTGTGTGTGTGTGTTTCTGTGTGTGTTTCTGTGTGTGTTTCTGTGTGTGTGTGTTTCTGTGTGTGTGTTTCTGTGTGTGTGTTTCTGTGTGTGTGTATGTGTGTGTGTTTCTCTCTCTCTCCCTTTCTCCCCGCTAAGAAAAAGTTTAAAGTGTGCGACACACACACACACACACACACACACACACACACACACACACACACACACACACACTCTCTCTCTCATCGAACACACATATACACACACACTCTCACTCACTAAAACACACTGATATTTCAAATTCCAGCCAACCAATCAGCAGCTTCGCTTCAGCTGACACTCACGACCCTAACAGACACTCACTGTAATCACACACACACACACACACACACACACACACACACACACACACACACACAGGTTTATTTTTCGTCTCTCCCTTCGCTCTGAGCGTTCTGTTGTTTTTAACACAGCAGTAAAATGGCCTGAGGTAGCATCATGTTACACCCCTGCTCATATTTCAGTGCTTCCTGATGAAGCATGCTTGCTGTAAGACTTCTGATCAACTGATGGATCATCACCAGATTAGTACAGGAGCGCTGTTTCTTCACTTCCTGTGTGAAAAAGACAGGACACTCAATCACAGTCGAGTTCTCTAAGGGTAAAGATTGAAGATCGAATCAAGAGAAATCATAGTAAGTGCAGAAGCTACATTGTTGCCAGACTGAAGTTAAATGTCAGTTCTACATTCACGCCTTTTGGTAGACACTCGTATCCAATTTTATCTCATTATACATCAGAGCCGTGCTCAAGGGCCCAACAGCGGCAACTTGGAGGCGACTGGAGTGTAACCCTGGGACCTAATGAACAATAGTCCAGCATCTCAACCACTGAGCTCAGAAACTGCAGGAGCAAACTTTGCCAGATTGAAGCTCATTTTAAATGATGGAAATCCCAAAAGATGTTAGATTGACTGAAGTGAAAGGTCAATTTAGGTAAATGTCAGGAAGTTGTTGTTGGTCTTTGATCTGCTTTGATTTATGCCAGGTGGCGCCCTTCCTCCCATCCTACCTGGGCTTTGGCCCTGCACTGCATCCAGTGGCTGGGAATTGAACCTTCCACATGGTAGACAAGAAACCTACCGCTGAGTCAAAACAAAAGTACAAAAAACAAGTACATTTCAGCTACATTGTTAAATATCATTTATAGAAACTGCAGATTTAACATTTCAGTTACACTGAAGTTCATTTGAAATTCATGAAATTTCAGAAGCCAAATTTCAGCTCGTTTAAAGATAAATTTTAAGTTTTTAATAAAGGATTTCCGAAAGATAAACATAAAAGATGTCAATTTAAAACTATATTCATTAAACCAAAGGCTTGATTTTAATTAACAAATAAGTAAACACTATATAAACTAAACCAACTTTAGATCAATTTTAAAAGGTAAACGTTATATAAGTAAGGTCTAAAGCTGTCAACACTTACACGAAGAAAATATATTTCGCCATATATTAACTCTCAATATATTGAATAATTTAGTGTTCTGATCTAAAAATATATATTCACAATATTCAGAACAATATATATATTAAAAAAAAACAATATATAAAAAAATACATAAGCATAAGGAATTGCCGCTTTTCATATATTGAAAAATATATTAAAATATATCTTAATGTTTGTAATTTTATATTCATCAATATACGTCATGATATAATGAATTTGATTACAATAATTTTTACTTTAAATATAAAGTAATGTCTTATATCTATTTCTTATATTATCTATTTCTTTATAATATATATATATATATATATATATATATATATATTTATGTTTTTTTTTTTACAATATGCTTATATGTTAATGAAGTTCGAACATACTGGACTTTATAGGCATTTATAGATGACCATATGCCTTAAAATGATCTTTTTTCTAGTCTCGTGAGACAGAATTGAGCTTTCTCATTTCAAGCTTGATTTTCTCTTTTATATTTCTCCAAAGAGACAGCACTGAGATACAACCTGAGACTTACTTAAGAAACATTTGAGAAATCTGAGATGTGAATGAGAAACAGAACTGCTTTTGTAGGAGACGCAAATGAGGCACATATAAGACCATAGTGAGATTAGAGCAGATATAAATGAGATGCATGAGACACAGATGAGAAATATTGTAGTTTTATTAGAACATGAAACTTTCCTGATTCAAAAATCCTGAATTAACAGCATAACAGTGATGAGCCCCAGTTAACAACAACACCTGAGACCAGCCAGTGTCCATACTGACCTCAAAACCAGCAGGTTAACAATATTAAAAAATATTACAGTTTACTATTAGCGCTCATTTGTAAATTCGAGCCCAGGCGTAAAAATACATACGTAAATTTTCAATCAACAAATTACATGTGCAAAATACAATATACAGTTTTTATTGTGTAATAGATTTACAATTCACGCATTGTAACAGGCACCAACAAAAGCTGTCAAATCTAATGACACTAAATGACAAAGGTATTACGTGTCACACTGCGCAACTCAAAGTGTGATTTATACAGGAGTTACACAAAGGCCACGGCATTGTGACAATGTTCCAGTGGAAGGGATCAGTCAAAAAGGAGATGAAAAAAGAGAAAACGTATGAATTCATTTTGGTCTAAGATGTTAAAACAAGTATTACTAGTTGTATTATTAATTTAAGGTGTATTGGCGGTAAGGGCTGAGTTATGCTGAGAATTTATTAAATACCATTTAGGAAATGAAACTGTAGTTTACTTATGAGTTTATACGCAATAAGAGGAAGGATGGATTTAATTTAGCTAAAGGAGAAGCACTTAGCAAAAGGACACCACTATGTAATATCATGCTTATACTGTATATACATTCGCTATAAAGCCTCGGAGATGTTGGAGATGTTGGAGATGTTGGAGATTCAGTGGCTTCTTCTGTGCTGTAGCCTGTTGATGATTATGTGATTGTTAACATTCCAAGTGCTCGGCTCGGGAGTGGGGCCTGCGTGAGGTTCTGTGGTCAGGTCGGATCCTCTGTGTTAGAGAGTGTGTAATACGAGCAGGATACAAAGACACTTCTTACACACAGTCATCCTGGGGAATTCGAGCTACAGATTCTCCGGCTTTCTAGCACAGAATTCCAGTTTTGTGCAAGTCCAGGCTCACACAGTGCAGCTTGCTCCAGTGTTTTTCCATTACCTAATGGGGCAGCGACGCTCGAGACGTTGCCAGCTCGTGGCTTCACCCTCTACTGCAGCCGTACAGCGCCGCCTGGTGGACATGGGAACCATCAGCTCCTGGAGGAGGCATCTAGACGGACTCTAATTCAGAGTGGAAAATCTTTTAGGAGAAGTGTAGTTGATGAGTACAGTTTTGAAACATTGCTAGGAGACTGCACGTCTTTATCCTAATTGCTTGAGGACAGAGCGATTTCTGTCTGGGCATAGAGAAAAGCATTTGACCAGGTGGAATGATTATTTATTTTGGAGAAATGTAGCGCGACTTTAAGGACAATTTCGTCAGGATACTAGGGGTATAAGACTAGGGGCACGTCTGTTCTCAGCACATCAAGCCTGTGGCTGAGGTTATAAGGACAGAGCCTGTTACACCACCTTATACAGATGATGTGTAGATATGGCTTTCAAGCTCTGATACATCAGTTCCCACCCTTAGTAAGATGACTGAGGAGACGTCTGGGGCCAGGCCAGTTGGTAGCTTGAAGGCAAGGCCGGGACCTCCTCCTGTTTGAAATTGTTTATCCGGGTGCCTATATAAGCGCAGTATTTAAAGAGCTGTATACATTTCATATCATACCTTTAATTTAGGACAGAAAGCAGGACTTGCGATCTTTGTCGGTACTCTGGTTGGGATGAATGCCTCTTCTAAGAGCGCATCATTTGCGTAGGCTGTTGTACCCAATGCAAATGTTTTCTAAAAAAGGGTCATTTAAATTTCTTGTTGTTTTATACAGAGCAGGTTTGAGCCAATTCTCAGGCTTTCCTTGATACAAAGGTTTGATGTGAGGCTTTAACAGTGGCCCTCTAATTTCACACATATCTCTACCTGGGGGAACATGGACATATAGTGAAGTAAAGGTCATGCTACCCGTTCCAGTACTTACTAATGAGGGAGGGTTGTGAGAGCTCTGTGACCGTGGACACACTCGGAGACATTTTGGCACAGGGTCTAGTTCTGTTTTTACTCCAATACTAAATACCCCAGATTCCCGTCCAGGAGCCTCTGGTGCTGGTTTTAAACTTCGGTGTCCCTAAATGGATGAAGATGCTTTTAAGCAGCTAGGTGAACAAAAAAAAAATAAAAACACACACACACACACACACACACACAAACTGCCAGAACATGACTTCAGAATTATGAAAGAGTGCTGAGAACGCTGGGAAACGATCTGTGACCAGTTGGGATTACATAAGAGGTGAGGAATGTATGGGAGAAGTAGTGATCCGTGGCCACACGTCATGGGGAGTGGGAATATGATACGTCTATATGTGTGTGTATTAGCAGCACAAACACAACATATCTCACATATCTCACATGACCATCGACACACATTTAAACACTGCTCCATTTCCCTTTTCTTTTGAAAGTGTAAAGACTTTTGAAAGCTGGGTGTTTTTTTTTTTACCTGCTTGTGCTGCATCAAGAAGGAGAATTACTAGGCTAGTTTTCTGAATGCCATAACATACGTACTGTATCTGTATAACACCCAGCGAAGAACATCTTACTCCAGGGGATCCCTCAGAGTCACAGGAACGAAATACTCAAAATGTCCCTGAAACCACTCCAGTACCTACCTGTGTTTTGTCCCTCCTCCTTAATTTCATCAGTACCGTTATTGTCACACATTATTATTGCTTTTAATATTATTGGACCTCAATTATTAAAACATAATTTGAGAACAATATTTTAATGTTAGTTCGCTGTCTAGCTGGATGGTGTCGCCAGAGCCATGACTGGACTGCCTGCTTCAAGCCCATTTGCACCCTTCAAATCACGAGTCCCGGTTTGACTTGAACGCCCATGATAACTCTAGCTTGTTAGCCAGGCTGGTAGCTATAGTTTTAGCTGCCAATGTTGACATGTTGACTGTGTAGTTTAAATATGCTTACTCAATCTTGTTAGCTAGATTGTGTTAAACGTACAATTTTCTAAAATTTCCTCGCTAATTCCATAATCTACATAAACCATAATCTTTCCCTAAAACTATCTGATGTTACCTTGAAATATTTCCTAATAAACAGAATCCCTGCTTGTTTTGTAGTTAAACATTGCAAATGTAAAAACCCTGTTTTTAAAAAGAACGTGAACATGTTTACTTGCTGTTTGTATGTTAGCTAGTTAGCTATGTAGCTGGCTGCTATAGGCTAGGGAATTTCCTAATAGCTAGCATGTTTGTTTATTTTGAGGTCTAAAAATTTCACATTACTATTTAATAAGATATTGTAAAATATATGGCTAATTTTTTTTTTATTTATAAAGTTATAAAGCAAAGATGATAAAACCGTAAACTGTGTAACTTTTATTTTAATATTAATTGGTTAGCTAGTTGTCTGGTATCAGATAGAAACTTCCTTGCTAACTAACATACTTATTCATGTTATTAGTGGTGTTAAATTAAAATGGGTACAAAGATAGTTCGCTCTTGAAGATATTGAAACCACAGTCTTTTTATTTGCTAACACTAGCTTGTTAGCTCAGTAGGTAGTCAGCTATATATTAAGTTTTAGCTCTCCTGATTACTAGCGTGGTTCTGCATTTTAGTGCAACCACGATAGCTAGCTCCATACATGTAAACTTGAAGCCATTTTATTTGCTAATGTTAGTTTGTTAGGTAGCTATGTGGCTAGCTGGCTAGTTAATGTTAATGTTGCTAGTTTTGAAGAAGAGCCAGAATGATATTAATGAAGACACGTAGCCTGTGTGTGGTGTTTGTGTCGGTCTTCAAGTAATGACAATCAAGTAATGACAGGAAGACATGATAACACAGGAATACACACTGTTATAAAAAATAGTTTATTATGTGTGAAGGTAACAGATCATCATACTGACAGTGCAGAGAGCTTCGGGTCTCGCTCGCTTTAGTAGTACAAGTGCAGGAGAAGCCATGGAGAAAAAGGTTAGTGTAGAGGAACCGCTGAAACCCATTCGTGTGTTCGACTACGCAAAACACGTCGCTCTAGATCAGCAGTATGTGCACATTAGACATGGCTGTAGCTGTGGCTGTGCACCTCCAGAGAGAGACTGAGAGAGCGAGACTGAAAGAGAGAGAGAGAGAGAGAGAGAGAGAGAGAGAGAGACTAAGCGAGAGAAAGACTGAGAGAGAGAGAGCGGGACTGAGAGACTGAGAGAGAGACTGAGAGAGAGAGAGACTGAGAGAGAGAGAGAGACACTGAGACTGAGAGAGAGAGAGAGACTGAGAGAGAGAGACTGACTGAGACTGAGAGAGAGAGAGAGAGAGAGAGAGAGACTGACTGAGACTGAGAGAGAGAGAGAGAGACTGAGAGAGAGAGAGAGAGAGAGAGAGAGAGAGAGAGAGAGAGAGACTGAGAGAGAGAGAGAGAGAGAGACTGACTGAGACTGAGAGAGAGAGAGAGAGAGAGACTGAGAGAGAGAGAGAGAGACTGACTGACTGAGACTGAGAGAGAGACTGACTGAGACTGAGAGAGAGAGAGAGACTAGACTGAGAGAGACTGAGAGAGAGAGAGAGCGAGACTGAGAGAGACTGACTGAGACTGAGAGAGAGAGAGAGAGAGAGCGAGATTGAGAGAGACTGACTGAGACTGAGAGAGAGAGAGAGAGAGAGAGAGAGACTTGAGACTGACTGACTGAGAGAGAGAGAGAGAGAGAGAGAGACTGAGAGAGAGAGAGAGAGAGAGACTGACTGAGACTGAGAGAGAGACTGACTGAGACTCAGAGAGAGAGAGAGACTGACTGAGACTGACAGAGAGACTGAGAGAGAGAGAGCGAGACTGAGAGAGACTGACTGAGACTGAGAGAGAGAGAGAGAGAGAGCGAGATTGAGAGAGACTGACTGAGACTGAGAGAGAGAGAGAGAGAGAGAGAGAGAGCGAGATTGAGAGAGACTGACTGAGACTGAGAGAGAGAGAGAGAGAGAGAGAGAGACTGAGACTGACAGAGAGACTGAGAGAGAGAGAGCGAGACTGAGAGAGACTGACTGAGAGAGAGAGAGAGAGAGAGAGAGAGAGAGACTGAGAGTTGACCAGCAAGCTTGTTAAATATCCCTCTTTTCCTGATCCTCTCACTGTGACAGGGAAGAGCTAATTAATGAGCCCAGTATTGATCCAAAACACGGTACCGATCAAAGGCACTGTGTGATGTATGTGCAGCTATCGGCTGGTGTGTGTTTGATACACTACCTCACCGCCGTCAAGTTTAAAAAATAAATACCCCAGCGTACGAGATGGTGTCACACTCCTGGAGCCATTTCACAGTCTTTATAAAGAGGTCCTACTGGGTTTGATGGTTCCACCAGTGAGGGATCAGGGAATAGCCTTCAGGAGCAGGACTGAATCATCAAGATGCGAGACGTAGTGTGTGATTGTCTGAATTCAAACTGCCTTGGAGTCTGAACCAAATTAAACCGCGGCCCTGAATTCCGGGTCCCATGACCCCGCGATGTCATTGACGTGAGAGGAGGATGCTGATGCCGATGGTGAGCGAGACCATGATGAGCACGCCGGACACCATGACGAAAGCCCTGCACGAGGGAATCCGCATGAGCTGGCTGAAGGACGGGCATGAGCCGCTCCGCGTGTCCTGGTCCTCCTCTGCACCGACGGCTGGCCCCAGGTCCAGGCTGCGGCGCTGGTGGTTCGAGGAAGCCGGTATTGAGCTGGGAACGCGCTTGATCTGCAGCTTGCCTTTGCCGCGATTGAAGCGGATGCTATAGACGTGCTGCATGGTGTCCGGGAGGCAGGACAGCACCGTCGTGTCCGTGTCCAGCTTGGGCAGGCCGAGGGTGGGCAGAGGGGTGTACGCCCTGCACAGAGGACACTGCAGGCTCTCGGGCTGCGACGACTTGACGTTTATGCGTGCGAGGCATTCCAGGCAGAACGTGTGGCCGCACTGCAGCACTTTGGGCGTGTTGAAGACGTTGTTGAACTGACTAAAGCACACGGCACACTCCAGCTCGGGGAGGTCGTCGCTACTGTACACCGGAACTTCACGGACGTCTGACGAGGGCTCTGAGGATGCACCGTGGTCGTCTGGCGCGTAAGGAGATTGCTCCATGGCTGGATGAGGGAGAAGAGTGACGGCGTGTAGGACAGAAACCTGACGAATCAGTCGGGCAGCTGCGTCGCTGCTGCTGCAGGTCTGAAACACAACACACAAACAGAAACACGATTTGCCTTAGAAAAGGAATAACTAAAAACAGAGTTGAGGTTTTTCATGCACAGCACTGGCTTTGCCTCAGATTAATAACATATTTGCTTTGGAAATGCAAATGGGAAGAACTCCGGGCCATGCAAAGCAGCGTAGGCTCGTTCACTGATGGTGTGTAGATACACAGCACATAATGCTTGCGTTTCCCTTCCCCTGGATACAGAACTGCTACTTCTGGGACCAAAGACGTATCCGTTCGGACCCTGAGTGCTCTGGAGCTTCTGACTACGCTCGGGCGCTTTATGGAGAGTCAGTGCTGGATCTACCACGCGCTTCTCCAGCAATCCAAAGACATGCAAAGTGTATCGTTTCCAAATTGCCTGTCGTGTGCGACTGTGTGTGTGTGCCCTGTCTCTGCTCCAGGGTGGTAACCCATGCTTTGTATCTCACACGCAGCATGCCTGCAGTTAAAGTCGTGTGCGTGGCTTCACCTACCTGGATCTCCCACTGTCCCCGTACGGACGCTCCATCACTCGGCCCGCGGCTCAGCGCGTGTCCTGCGAACCTGACGCTCCATCACGCCTTCCTCAACTGTTCCTTCTTCCCTCTACATGTCCAACTAAACCGTTCCTACCACTTCCTTTCTCTCCCTCTCTCTCTCTTTTTCTTTGTCAGTTTCTGCATTAGTACGCTGGAGCTCACGGTGTGTGGTGGGATTTGCATACAGGAACATCACGGACCAGGAAACACACACAGAGCAGGCAAATAAAGCTGCTGAGAGAGACGGGGAGAGAGAAACAGAGGGAGAGACAAAGAGAACTCTGTATGGGAGTACTAATTACAAATCATACAGGTACAAAGGTCAGAGTTCAGCACAAATTATTGTTATTATTATTATTATTAATTATTATCATCATAATAATGCTTTGTACTCATGTTTACATTCTTACCAATCTTAAAAAACTAAACTCGACACAAAACATTTATGATTTTTGTTATTATTATTTATTTATTTTTAATACCAGAATAAATATTTACACTTTATGCATAAACAATTATGATACCAGATTTCTAAACAATGCTACATTCAGTCGGTTTAAAGATCTGATAATAAAGTTTAAAGTCTCCTGAGATTGTTTGGTCTGTGAAGTTTGTTCAGAACAAACAGAAATCTAGTTCACACACAAACACTCTAAGCCTAATTTGCTTAAGTACAGCATTTCATGAGACAGTGTGAGAGTGTGGAAGAAAACGTGGGCGGAGCCTGGAGTGACAAGCCCCCCCCCACACACACACACACACACACACCCCCCTCCACACAGTGCTACATTTCACTAAAGCTAACGGTTGAGGTCGAGCACCAGGGTCGTTGTTGAACTCGCAGCCTGTCAGGTTCCTGATCTTGGCTGACAGGAGAGGAACCCGGCGTGGTCTCCAGCTCGAGGTCTGAGATGCTCTTCTGCTCAGCGTGTGTGTAAAGGATCCTAATTTACTAATTGTCACTCGTGAGTGTGTGTGAACAACGTCTTCGGTGTTGTTCAGGGTTCGTCCTCTGGGCCTCCAGCACCACGGCTCTGTCCTTTGGCTCGGTTCAGCGGCTGGTGAAAATGATTCAAGTCGATTCAGAGCCAAAACATAATCTCAAGAGAGTTTGGACGCTCTTGACCCTGAACACACACACACACACACATACACACACTCAGAACATTTGTTTGTTTCATGCGGAGCAGGATGTAGCAGTGCAATGGAAACTGATAAAAAATGTTATCTACGCAGGTTTTCCCACTTCTTCTGCTGCGTCACTGTGTGTGTGTGTGTGTGTGTGTGTGTGTGTGTGTGTGTGTGTGTGTGTGGCTTTCCTGTTTGTGTCAAGTGTTCTTGTATACGTTAGTGGTTAGAAATGCAAATCAGAATTGGTGAAGGAAAAACCAAAGCAGGTTCTCCTCATCAGTAACCATACACGCGTAAGGCTCATATGGTGTGTGTGTGTGTGTGTGTGTGTGTGTGTGAGGACATTTCTTTGCATAATGTGTTTGATAAAAGACAAAGGAGGAGAAAATGATCGTGGCTTGTTGACTTTTCTTTGGCTTGTTTATGCTGTAGCTCAAAACCACTATCAGATCAGCGCTGTATAAACTCCACCCACAGAATTTCCCTTCACGGACAAGGTAGAGGGGGGGGGGCAATACTTTGCGTACAGTAGCTCAATCGGTAATTGTCCTAAACCTACATTATGCGCGGAGCTTATTTAACCACTGGTGTGTGTGGGACCCTGAGTGAGGAGTTCGCTCCTGACGGGACGTTGGCGCGGTCATTAGCATTAGCATTAGCATTAGCATTAGCGCTGGTCAGAAGCGTGCCACCTCCCTGAGGCTGGGGCTCGAGCCCTGGCACAGCTGCAGCTGGTGGAGCCCTGAGTTGTAGCTGGCGCACAGGAGAGCGCTGGAGTCACACGGCGCCAACGACGCCAAGGGCCCCGAGCCGTCCAGAGACAGGGTGAAGAGACACGCTGCGCACACACACACACACACACACAGACACACACACACACACAGACTGTGTTTAGTATATCCCTAATCTATTCTCATTACAGTTATTATTATATATCGCGTGTGTGTGTGTGTGTTACCGGCCGTGTTCTGGTCCCAGATCTTGACCGAGCTGTCGTGTGATGACGAGGCGACGAGCGCGGGCGAGCCGATGCTCGGGGGGAGGAAGACGCAAGACGCCGTCGTCTGGACGTGTCCTCTGTACTCCACCACCTTACAGCCCGGCTGCCTGAGATCCCACAGCTTCACACACACGCACACACACACACACGCACATTTATAAACCGATCGGATACACACCCGTCTGAGTCTGAGTTGTTCAGTAGTGATCAGACATGTAACACACACACACACACACAGACTGACCGTGGCCTCACAGCCGTGACCCCCGAAGCCGTTGCTGCTGGACAGAAGGTGGTAGCGGTTCACACTCACGTCACAGTGCGTCTGGATGTACTGCTTAGCGGGAAACGTGTTGGTCACCTGCCATGTGCGACTGTCCCACACTCTGTACCAAATGTACAGAATATCTATAAAGTCCATGAACCCTGATTAATGAGAATGATCATGAAAGGGTTGTGAACCTCTCAAGTGTCACCTGATGGTTTTATCTTCTGACGTCTGCACTAAGGATGTTCCTCCAGGAACCCAGCACACGTGAGTCACCTGGTACACACGAGGAGAGAGAGAGAGAGGGTGGTGAGGCGTCTGAGGTGTGTGTGTGTGTGTGTGTGTGTGTGTGTGAGGAGTGTACTTATGTAAGGTATGTGCAAGGTGTGTGTCAGGTACTGTATGTGAGAGGTGTGTGATTGGTGTTTAAAGTGTGTGTCAGAATGTGAAGTGTGTGTGAAAAGTGTGTGAGGTGTGAGTGAGGTGTCTAAGGTGTATATAAGGTGTAAATAAGGTGTGTGTGTGTGTGTGTGTGTAGTGTATAAGGTACTGTGCAGAAGTCTTATGCACCCTGTGTTTTTAATACAAACTTTTCATTTCATTTTTTCTGTCTTAATATTAATCCCCAGTTATTTACTAATATTAAATATCTGTCGTCCATAAAGGAGGCGGAGTTTCATAAACAGCGAGCACGTTTTAGACTAAATATAGAACGGAAGCTGCAGGGTTTTGCATGCAGAAGAGGAGCAGGTGTGACGGAGCTGTGTGTGGATCTGCAGGAAGATCAGTGACACTTAGTCACACATTTCATTATGCATTTGCATTTGCACACACACACACACACACACACACACACACACACACACACAAACACTCTACCTGAGACTGGACACCAAGTCACACCAAACTCTGATTCACTGATCACTCTACACTGGCTTTATTGGAGCTTTTTCACTCTACTGCATTCATTTGCATGTTAGACTTTTACACAGCACTGTATGTGTGTGTGTGTATAATGTGTGTGTGTGTGTGTGTGTGTGTGTGTGCTGTCCCTCACCAGGTTGCGTGAGATGGTGTTTCTGTGTAGACACTTGCCGCTCTCAACGTCCCACAGACACATGGAGTTATCCCGCGAGCCGGTGCACAGCGTCGAGCCGTCTGTGACACACGGTCATGACACGTTATTAACACCAGGGTTCAGTCAAACAGCAGTGTGTGTGTGTGTGTGTGTGTGAGAAGGAGAGACCTGGGCTGACAGCGACTCCGTTGACGACCAGCTCATGTCCACAGAATGACTGGATGGGGTTCGGGCCGCCGGTGAAGTCCCACATCAACACTGATTTATCACGAGATGCACTGAAGATCCACGTACTGCCTGGAAAGCAACCCAGCTACACACACACACACACACACACACACACACACACAAGGGATAATGTTAGTGTTTCATGGTTTTGTAAAGTAACCACTGCTCTAACGAGTGTAAGTGATTGCCAGGGTAACGCAGTGTTTTTATATCCATAGTGTGTGTAAGCCGTCAGAGGTTATAATGTGTAATACATGTTTATAAACGCTGCTCGTGCGTTACCTTGGTAATCTCCTTGCTGTGTCCATGAAAACATCTGCACACTTTTCCTGCTCTCCAGTCGTACACGACCACCGCCTAACCAGGAACACAGGCTTCATAAACCATACATAACTCACAATTACTATAGTGTTTACAGATGAATAAAAGCTTCATTACACATACATAGCTTAAGACAAACTTCATAACCCACACACAGCCTAGGACACCCTTCATAACTCATAAAGAGCCTAAATGCACACGTCATAACTTGTACTTAGTTTAATACACCCTTCATAAACAAAACATACCCTTCAGATCGCATGAATAATGACTTCATAACTCAGAGTTCATAACCACACTTCATAACCAGTGCATAGCCAAGTACATCCTTCATAACCGATACATAGATTAATACAGGGTTCATAACTATACATAGCCTAATGCAAGCTCCATATCCCCTACATAGCATAAATACACACTTCATATACCATACAGAAAGTTCTGTGCACTTCATAAACCTTTAAGAGCCTAACACACACATAATAAGTCACAGCACTTAATATACACTTCATAACCCACAGATATAGTACACACTTGAGACACACTTTATAACAATACATAGTCTAACACATGCTTCATAACCCATACTAAACTTAATACACAATACATAGTCTAGTACATGCTGCATGACACATGACATAGGACAAGCTTTATGACCACACATAGTTTAATACAAGCTTCCTAACCCATACAAAGCCTAATACACTGCATAACCCATATATAACCTACGACATACTTGCTAACACATGCAGAGGCTAATACTCATGTCATAATTCACACAGTGTTTAAGGCACACTTCATAACCCATCCTTTACTTACAGTAATACATGACATAACTAATACAGAGACTAGTACACACTTTAATAGCAATGCAGCCTAGTACACGTTTCATAACCCATACATAGACTAGGACATGCTTCATCAACCATATGTAACTTAACACAAGCTTCGTAACTCATGCATATTCTAATACACAATTTACACATAAACAAGTACAGGCTTCATAACCCATAATAAGCTTAAGAAAAGCTTCACAACCAAACGCAGCTCAATAACAGGCCGCATAATCCAAATCATAGCGTATAATATACACTGCATAACCCACACCTAACCTAGTACAAACCTCATAACTCAGTCTAATACATACTTCATAACTCATACAGGGTCTAATACAGATGGCATAGCTCATACATAGTAAATACACACTTCATAACTCACAGCTTCATAGCTCATGCGTCCCAATGCAACACTTTACACACACACATGACTCACTCACCTGGTCACTCCCACCTGACACACACAGGTCAGAGGTCAGCGAGGTCACGCAGTTGACAGCATCGGAGTGGGCGGGCTCATACTGCACCACCTGTGGCACGGGCGTAGGCTCCGCCCCCTCTCTGGCTCTGTGCAGGTGAGCAGAAGGTGAGTGACAGACCTGAGGTGTGTGAGGTGTACAGGTAAAGAGTCTCACCTGTAGAGATCCGAGCGGCGGCGCAGTTTACTCTGGAGTTTCCCCATCCTGCTGAGGAGCACGCTCACCACGCCTCGCGCATGTCACCCACACACCTACACACACACACACACAGAGACAGCAGGTGAGATGCAGTTGCAATCTATCCTTATTGTCTGAGTTTTACTAAACCTGAGCTTTTCATGTGTTATAAATTCCACTTCTGAATGCAGTTTGAAGTTTTATACATAGTGTGATCCTGATCAGCACATTCATCAGCATGTAATCTAGCAGTAATCCAGATATTTCCAGCAGACTGGAAGCAGCAGAATCCTATTACCAGTGCTGATCCTCTCTCTCTCTCTCTCTCTCTCTCTCACACACACACACACACACACTACAACACACAGAGCTCTCAGCTGCTTTTGCACTTTCTCACTCTTTGTAAATCAAACAGGACAGACCCCCCCCCCCACGCCCCCCCTCCCCCTTCTCCATCCTTCCAACTCTCTAATAAAGGAGCTGCTAACATGCTAACTTCTCTTACACACACAGACACACAGATAAACTCACCGTAAAGAAGAGTCCATGTGGCAGATTTTTTTCATTATTATTTTACTACGAACTATAATGAACAAATAAATATAATGCACAAACAAATAGTCGTGCAGCTAATAAGAGCTCGTTGCTAGGCGCGCGTGCGGTTCTCGTGCACAGAGAGGCTTCCCCCGTTGCCAGGCGAGTCCAGATCACGTGACGGTAGTGGGCGGCGCCTGGGTCAAACGTCACGCCAATACGGAAGTACATTTCCCCCCTTCAGTTCTGCTTCGCTTTATTACATTTTCTTTTCAGTAATGTGTCATATTTTACACGACCCAAAATATACACATTTTAAGGCAAATATGAACAATAATCATAACAAAATAATAATAAAAAGTTTTAAATGTCAAGTACAGTTTCATGTATATTTTTTCTTTATCAGTAAAGGTTTGCTAATGCTAATCCTGTCACCTGATTAATAAAAAAATTTTTTTAATTACTATCCACAATAACACACTTTTATTCATAATCTACTCATTTATTTATTCTGTACTACATGTACAAAAAAAAACACTACCATTTTTAAGCAGTACACGCACACACACACACACACACACACACTGATCAGCCGTAACATTATGACCACCTGTCTAATGTTGACTGGGTCCCTCTTTTAACACCATACCAGTGATGCACTTCTTACACCTCTCTATAATAACCATCATTAACCCCACAAGAGCTGCAGTTTTTGGGGTTGCTCTGATCCATCCAGTAGCCATCACAATGTGGCCCTGTCAAAGTCACTTACAGTTGCCCATTTTTTTCTGCTTCCAACACATCAACTTTGGGGAAAAAGGCTAAATTGCGGCCTAATATATCCCACCCACTTCCAGCCGCCGACGTAACAAGATATTGAAAACGCAGAGGGCCATGACTGGGTTAGAGCAACTCCAAAACCGCAGCTCATTTGGGATATTCTTGGTCTGCAGGGGTCGAGACGTACCAAAAGTCATCCAAGAAAGGAAAACCGGTGAACTGGAGACAGGGTCATGAGGGGCCAAGACATACTGATGCACACAAGGCTGCCTTGTGTAGTCCGATCCAACAGAAGACCTACTGTAGCTCAAATAGATGAGAAGGTTAATGCTGCCTGTGATAGAGAGGTGTGAGAACACACAGTGCATCACTGTTATGGTGGTAAAAGAGGGACCTAGTCAATATTAGACAGGTGGGTTAGGGTTAGGGTCATAATGTTACGGCTGATCAGTGTACGGAGGTGGTACATTTACTTTGTTATTGTACTGAAGTACATCTCGAGCGTGTACTACGAGTGTTTACAAAAAAAAAACTCTACTGTGAGCTAATGTAAGCCCTGTACTTTACATACTTAAGTAAATTTGAAGATGACTGTTTTTTTTTTTAATGTACATGTAAAATGGAGAACTTCTACTTTTACTTGAGTAATATATGCCCTGGAGAATCTCTACATTTACTCAAGTACAGGATTTGTGTACTTTACCCACCTCTGTTAGTATATACTGTATAATATGTGTATAATGTGACATCATTAAAGCTCTTGAGCCCCGCCCACCAGTCAGATGTTTGTATATGAAGATACATATCTGTTTCTCATTCCATAATGAATCATTTCCCAGTGAGGTACACACACCTTCCTTTACTCCACACGTCAAACACACACAACACAGACAGGAAACCAGTCAGAGGAAATGAATCACTCTTTTTTTTTTTTATTAACAAATCAATTTTTATAAACTCTTCTCAATATAAAATGTTTATAATCATACAATTCCTGAAATATTCCCCTGTCCTCCAGAGCATCTGAGTCTCACAGCACACACAGTATTCTTAAAAACAGAAGGCTAATTTTGCAGAATAAGCCCCCCCCCATACAGAGATTTATACATCTGATCATGGGCGTCCAAATCAGGAGCGTTTGTCTGAGGATGGTTTGAAGTACTTGAGCAGGCTACCACTGTGGGAGCGCTTTGCTACGGCTACTCTCCTGTCTCGAGTCATGGTGGTGGCGGTGACAGCGGCACGTTTTCCCGTATGTTTGGGTGACATTTTGAGCGCGAGTTTGCCCTGCCCCCACTCCGTCCGCAGTTCTCTCTGCATCTCTGGAGGAAGCTGTGAGAACACATACGGGTCTACGTCAGGAGGAACATCTGGAACGTCAGCGCTGACCTCATTGCTGCGCTGCGTGATGAGGTCATCAGCGTGTGCCGTGGGGGAAGCTGACCCGGCTTGACCTTCCGGTCTCTCTGCGGAATGTTCCTGGAAGCTGGACATAAGCTCAGTCTGGATGTGCCGCGGCAGAGCTCGGAACACCTCTGGGTCCACACCAGGAGGGAGGTCTGGGGTTTCATCATGTGTTATGGAATGCGGTGTGGGAACACGCTCCAGAACAGGAAGCTGAAAGTAACTGGATTTGATTGGCTGCTGGAAAAATAGACATGATGATGATGATGTTTTTTTGTTGCTCGGTGAATCCATCATTCCACACATAGCTTCTGGCTGTGTAGTGCTGGGGGCAGCGTACACACTCCGTGTGGAGGTGTGTGTGGGTGTGGCTTTGTGTTTAGAGGTGAAGAAGGAGCTGACAGTGTTTGTAGGCATGGAGGTTTGTGTGGGCGTGGCGGTGTGTGTGGGCATGGAGGTCTGTGAGGGCATGGAGGTGTGTGAGGGTGTGGAGGTGTGTGAGGGTGTGGCGGTATATGTGGGCATGGAGGTGTATGAGGGTGTGGCAGTGTATGAGGAGGTGAACAAGGAGCTGATAGTGTTTGTGGGCATAGTGGTGTGTGTGGGCGTGGCAGTGTGTGTGGGCATCGAGGTGTGTATGGATCTAAAGAAGGAGCTGATGGTGTTTTTATATAAGGAGGTATGTGTGGGCGTGGCAGTGTGTATAGATGTGGAGAAGGAGCTGATGGTGTTTGTGTGTATGGACATTTGTATGGGTGTGGCGGTATGTCTGGGCGTGGCGGCGTGTTTGGATGTGAAGAAGGAGCTGACGGTGTTTGTGGGTACTGAAGAGTGTGTCTGCGAGACGGTGTGTGTGGGCGCGGTGGCGTGTGTGGGCGTGGCGGTGTGTGTGGGCGTGGCAGTGTGTTTGGATGTGAAGAAGGAGCTGACGGTGTTTGTGGGTACTGAAGAGTGTGTCTGCAAGACGGTGTGTGTGGGCGCGGTGGCGTGTGTGGGCGTGGTGGCATGTGTGGGCATGGCGGTGTGTTTGGATGTGAAGAAGGAGCTGATGGTGTTTGCGGGTACTGAAGAGTGTGTCTGCGAGATGGTGTGTATGGGCGCGGTGGCGTGTGTGGGCGTGGCGGTGTGTTTGGATGTGAAGAAGGAGCTGATGGTGTTTGCGGGTACTGAAGAGTGTGTCTGCGAGATGGTGTGTATGGGCGCGGTGGCGTGTTTGATCGTGGCGGTGTGTTTGGATGTGAAGAAGGAGCTGATGGTGTTTGCGGGTATGGACGTTTGTATGGGCGAGACGGTGTGTATGGCCATGGCTGCATGCGTGGGTGTGACAACGTGTGTGGGCTCGAGGGTGTGTCTGGGCGTGGCGGTATGTGTTGGTGTGGCGGTGTGTTTGGGCGTGGCGGTGTGTTTGGATGTAAAGAAGGAGCTGATGGTGTTTGCGGGTATGGACGTGTGTATGGGCGAGACGGTGTGTGTGGCCATGGTTGTGTGTGTGGGTGTGACGACGTGTGTGGGCGTGGTGGTGTGTTTGGATGTGAAGAAGGAGCTGATGGTGTTCCAGCTGGATGTTTTGACCTGCAGGTTGGTAAAACACACGCTGAGCACCGTCAGGTGAAACGGTTCTCTGACGTCCACCAGTTTTTGCAAGAGCTTCATCGCTATGGAAACCAGCTGAGGCACCGCCTCCGGGCAGCCTTAAACAAACAAATAAACAGTGACAGTAAAACATGGATAATGAATAAAACAGTGACTGATCTTGCTGGTGTTACTGTTCATGTGTGTGTGTGTGTGTATATACCATTGATGATCCTGTGCGCGGTGTGTGGGGGAACAGGACCCTGCCTGCTCTCGCGGCTGAACCAGCGGTTCTCTGCGCTGCCCCGTCTGAGGGACAGTTTCAGTGTCTGAGGCAGCCTGCCGTCCTTACGCATCCTACTCACACACACACACACAGAGTGTTGTTGTTGTTGTGGACGTGTGTGTGTGTGTGTGTGTGTGTGTGTGTGTGTGTGTGTGTGTGTGTGTTATTTAAAGCGCTCCTGGCTCTCACCTCTCGCTCAGGCTTTGCAGCAGCTCTGTGATTTTACACTCCGCTTCACTCAGCGTGGAGATTTTCTTAAACGAGTCCTCATCACTCAGAGACTGAAATCACACACACACACACACACACACACACACACGGTGTGAGACAGATCCAGGTGTGTGTAAGCTGAACATACCGGAGCGGGGTTACCTGTGGGGGGCGAGAGGGGGTGACAGGTGAAAGGTCAATGCCGCGGGCGAGGCTCTGCATGCGTTTAGCGTTCACTTCTCCAAACTCACACACCAAGTTTCTGAGCGGGACCAGCTGCAGATCGCTCACACTGACCACACCCAGAGTCTTCAGTCTGTCAGCTGTCCTGTGACCGATTCCTAACACACACACACACAAACACACACACACTGCTGCATCAACATGTGCACCCTGGAGCCATGTGTGTGTGTGCGTGTGTGTGTGTGAAGAGCTGTGAAGTTACCCGGCACTCTGCTGGCCACGCCCAGGCCGATCATCAGCTGCGGGACGCTCTGGGGCAACAATGTGGTCTGCTGGTTGGGTTTAAACGACCCTGACACCAGTTTAGCTAAGAGTTTACTGCTGGCCACGCCCGCACACGAGCTCAGGCCCAGTCTGGAGAACAGCGCCTCCCGCAGCTCAGACGCCACCACTGAGCCCAGAGCCAGGTTCACATGCTCCTGTACGGGCACGCTGGAGACTACACACACACACACACACAGACACACACACACACAGACGGGGTAGAACAGTCATTTACAGTTCATAAGGAACCAATACCACATGTGTGTGTGTGTTTTTTTTATTTTTATTTCCTCACTGTCGTGTCCATAGACGTGACCCACAAAGGAGAGTTTAGAGACGTCCATGTTCCTCCTCCTGCTCTCCACCATTTCTGTCACGTCCACAAAGTTCTCATCTAAGCCCAGCCTCTCCACCAGGGGAAAGTATGACATCAGCATCTCTGAAAACACACATACACACTTATCATCTTAGCCATCCTTTCATGTATCCATCTGTAGCTGTTGGTCGAACCATCTGCCCATCAATCATCCCATTTGGCAATCGGTGTGTCTGTCCATCCATTTATCATCCACTTCATTGGGTTAGCTTTTCTTTTAGCTATATACTTGTCCATCAATCCATCCATCCATCCTTCCAGCCCTCTAGCCATTCCATCCATCTACCATCCGCCCATCCAGTCTCTACTCATTTCATCCATAGATTCATCCATTCACCCATACATCCAGTCAGCTCTTAATTCATCCATTCACCTCTCCAATCTCTATGTGTTCCATCCTTTCATCCATCCAGTCTCTAAACCTTCATCCATCCACCCATTCAACATCTACCCCACCCATCCATCCATCCAACCATTCCATCCACCCATTCAACATCTACGCCACCCATCCATCCATCCAACCATTCCATCCACCCATTCAACATCTACCCCACCCACCCATCCATCCATCCATCCATCCAACCATTCCATCCACCCATACATACCATACCTATCTCTGTGTCTGTCCATCCTTTGTTCTCAGACAGGTGTGTGCATGTGTCTTTGTTACCTGTGACCTTGTAGGAGATTTCTCTGTAGAAGGAGAGATCTTCTCCACAGACCAGCACCAGGTCAGGACACTTCTCCAATGCCTCCCTCACAGACATTATCTTGCCCACGCCCTGTGCCCTCGCCATGTAGTTACAGGTGACGAGCAGGTGCTTCTGATGCACTCCTGAAAAAGGAAAGAACAACCAGCACCCCTAAATGAAAGTCGTGTGACCGCTCTAGTGTCACTAACACAATACGGCAGTGTCTCAAACCCCACTCTGTCCACTAGCAGGTCACTCACCCAGAGGTCTGGAGCGCAGGGCCGGGTTACGCATCATTTCCACCTGGGCGTAGAAACAATCCATGTCCAAGTGCAGGATGACCCTTTCGTCGTCCTCCGCACACCCAGCTTTGAATCCTGAAGGCACAACGGGATACTGCTTAAAGATCAGGAGAACGCTTTCTCACTACAGAAGTGCACTGAATCATCAGAACAGGGTCAGCTCTGCGGGATCTTCACCCTTAGGTCCTTTGACTGTTTAATAGGCTTGGTTTCCCTCCCTCGGTCAGTCCATTCATCTTTCTGTCCATCCACCATTCTATGGAGTCGGCTATTTCTATCTCCCCGTCCCACTTGATTTCTATCCTGTCGATGTTTTTGTAAAACCAACCAGTAAACCATTTTACACTCCATCCATCCATCCAAAATCTCCTCATCCCATCCATCCATCCATCCATCCATCCATCCATCCATCTCATCTCTACTCATTCCATCCATCCGTCCGGTCTTTAATCATCACATCCATCTGTGGTTCTTAAATTAGATAGTTAAGGGTTCTAGTTTCCCTCCCTTTCTCGGCGTCCATCTTTCTAGAGTCCTCTATTCACCCTTCAATTCCAATGTTTTTTTTCTATCCATCCATCTTTTATTCAATTCATCCATGCAACTAACCCATATTTGTTGATCCACTCTTCCATTTATCCTCCTCTCCAACCATCTACCTACTTGTTCATTCACCCAGTGGTCCTCAGCTCTCTCATCCATACTACCCTTAAGCTATTTGTCTAGTCATCCATCCATCCATCCATCCATCCATCCATCCATCCATAAGCTCATTACCCTTTCAAAAGTTACACTTACGGTTCTTCGTCTTGTTTCTTGGAGAACCCGTAAATGTTCTGTGCAGACACCTGTCACTCGGCATGTTTATGAAAACAGGAAGTGAAGAACCTCAGGCTATCTTTAGAATTCTTATGAAACTGGTGCGTTTTTAAATCTGAAAGTGTCGAAGCGGAATTGCTCTATAAACAAAGAACTTCAGGTCGAACTTGTGATGGAATACGGAACCCTGAAACTAACCGGTTGTGTGTTCACGATATAATGAGCAAGCAAAAAGTCTACAGTCACGCCCCCTTCCCTAACTAGAGCACTATTCGGCACTACTAGGTCATGAGTGGGTGTGGTGTGACCTGTATGGATATGACATTCCATCATGCACTCTGAGAGAGAGAGAGGTCAGTGGGTAAGTGAAGGGACCTGGACAGTATCTGTAAAGAGCTCTGAGAACTTTCTGGAGAACTTTCTGGAGAACTCTGAGAACTTTCTGGAGCAGGAAGTGAGGATTAGTGAGTTTATTCATCTGTAACCCCCTAATAGCCCTCTGCTGGTTTGTACAGTATACCTGTGTACAGAGAGCTCCACTCAGTCTGCTCATCCTCCTCTGACTCCATCAGCAGCTCAGCTCCTGCACAGAGGACATCACATCATTATTAATGTCATTAATCCGCAGAAAGGACTGAGACTGTCCTGCGCATGCGCACTGCCCCGAACACAGCGCCGTATCACGCTTCAGTCTCCAGTTCAGCACGCACACACTTCCTCACTCTGCCTAGTGTGTGTGGTTACAGTGTTCTGAAGACATAACACACGAAGCAAACGTCGCAAAGTTTGGAAAACACGTGTAATGTTTATTTATTCGGAATCGCTTAGACGTTACGCGAGCGCGTTTCTTTGTTGGTTGACACCGTGTTCCTTGAGCGCCCTCTGCTGGTTGGATGGTGGATTGCGATTAATGTATTTTTTCCCCCCTCAGTTTGAATAAATGACCTGACAAACATCACTCAATAAAATGTTTGTCTTATGAGCAACTAAATCGTTTAGTAAGTGAAAACAAAACTATGGCAGCCGGAAACTAAAAAAAAAAAATTAAGATTTTACTCTTTTAAAAAAGGAAATGGGTGACTTTTATTCTGTTTTATTTTTGTTGTATTTCCGGGATCGCGCGCTCTCCCCGGCTCCGGTGTCCGGCACACAGAGCTTCCTCTCGGTGTCTGTGTGCGCGCGCGCTGTTTATTGTTTATTTTGGAAGCCGGAAGGGAGCTGCAATCGCTGAAGTCCTGTGCGCACGCGCTACGTTATAACGCTTCATAGTCATGTGGTTCCGCCGGGCGGTGAGGCTCGCGTGCGGGGTCGCGGCGGGGGGTTCCGCGGTGGTGATCGCGCGCGCGTACCTGTCGGACAGACCGCGGGAGGGGGGGCGGGTCAGCGCGGGGGGCGGCGGCGGCGGCGTGCTGCACGCGGCACAGCCTTATAACCACACCGGCTGGGATCAGAACTGGGATAAGTAAGTGTTTACACACACACACACAGAGTCGTGCTGTTACAGAGAACTCATCACTGACCAGGACATGATGATGATGAAGAGTGTGTGTGTGTGTGTGTGCAGGAGAGATCCATCGTCCATGACGAACCCCAGGAGGAGAGTGAGTGTAGGAGAGGAGAACAGCTCTGAGGGGGAGAACACCAAACCCACCGCCACGCGCCACATCCTCCTCATCCGCCACGCGCAGTACCACCTCAACGGCAACGGCGACAAGGAGAGGAGGCTCACCGAGCTGGGTACCGCCCACCACTCACCTCCCCACCCCACCCAGGAGTCTGATCTACAGCAAGTCTCGGTCTCATTCACATCTGATCCGAGTCTCATTCACTTTCACTCTTATTCTGAAGTCTGAAACACGTCTGATACAAGTCTAATCTGAGTCTGATACAGGTCTGATCAGAGTCTGATTCACTTTCACTCTTATTCTGATTCACCTCTTTCTGAGTCTGAAAGACGTCTGATACAAGTCTAATCTGAGTCTGATACAGGTCTGATCTAAGTCTGATTTAAGTCTGATACACATCTGATCTGAGTCTGATACAAGTCTAATCTGAGTCTGATACAGGTCTGATCAGAGTCTGATTCACTTTCACTCTTATTCTGATTCACCTCTTTCTGAGTCTGAAAGACGTCTGATACAAGTCTAATCTGAGTCTGATACAGGTCTGATCTAAGTCTGATTTAAGTCTGATACACATCTGATCTGAGTCTGATACAAGTCTGATCAGAGTCTGATTCACTTTCACTCTTATTCTGATTCACCTCTTTCTGAGTCTGAAACACGTCTGATACAAGTCTAATCTAAGTCTGATACACGTCTGATACAAGTCTGATACACGTCTGATCTGAGTCTGATACAAGTCTGATCCCCGTCTGATTCACTTTCACTCTTATTCTGACTCACCTCTTTCTGAGTCTGATACACATCTGATCTAAGACTGATACACGTCTGATACAAGTCTAATCTGATTCTGATACAGGTCTGATCTAAGTCTGATACACGTCTGATACAAGTCTAATCTGAGTCTGATACAGGTCTGATCTAAGTCTGATACACGTCTGATACAAGTCTAATCTGATTCTGATACAGGTCTGATCTAAGTCTGATACACGTCTGATACAAGTCTAATCTGAGTCTGATACAGGTCTGATCAAAGTCTGATACACGTCTGATACAAGTCTGATCCGCATCTGATTCACTTTCATCTTATTCTGATTCACCTCTTTCTGAGTCTGATACACATCTGATCTGAGTCTGATACAGGTCTGATCTAAGTCTGATGATACACGTCTGATCGGAGTCTGATACAGGTCTGATACACGTCTGATACACATCTGATCGGAGTCTGATACAGGTCTGATCTAAGTCTGATACACATCTGATACACATCTGATACACATCTGATCTGAGATACAAGTCTGATATAAGTCTGATACATTCACTTCTGATCTCATTCTGAATAAAGTTTGATTTGATTCTTGATTCATATCTAATCTGATTCAGGTTCACGTCTGATCAGGCTCTGACGCACATCAGGTTCTTTAAAACATCACACTGTAAATCTTTCAGACTGCAGCACTGTTGTTGCCATGACAACACAGCTACACGGAGATCATCTGTCTGCTCACACAGATGGCATTTCTCCTAAATATAACTCAATGCAGTGTAAAAAAAAAAAAAACACCGCACTGACAACCCTTGTCCTGTGTGTGTTTGTGATGTGGTGTGTGCGAGAATCCGAATGAAAACTTAATCAGTATCAGATCAGCAGTGTTCAGGGTCTGAGTCTTTGTGTGTGTGTGTGTGTGTGTGTGTGTGCAGGCCGTGAGCAGGCGGGGATGACGGGACAGAGACTGGCGTCTCTCGGCCTCAAGTACGACATCATGATCCACTCCAGCATGGCACGAGCAACAGAGACGGCAGAGATCATCAGCAAACACCTTCCAGGTAAAACACACACACACACACACACACACACACACACACACACACATCATGACCTGTATGTACTCCTCACATACTCCTGGACTTTCCTCCCCTTCTGAAAGCTGATCACACGCTTGTTAAGTCTGTGTGTGTGTGTGTGTGTGTGTGTGTGTGTGTTTCAGAAGTGGAGATGGTGAGCTGTGATCTGCTGCGAGAAGGCGCTCCCATCGAACCTGTTCCTGCTGTCGGTCATTGGAAACCTGAGGCTGTGGTCAGCGCTCTCTCTCACTCACACACACACACACACACACACACTGATTATAAATAGTGTCACATCTGTGATGCTTTTATAAAATGTCTGTCACCGATCACACACTTCTACCAGAGAAAATACAAAGTGATGACAACTTCTGAGCCATGAGTGTGTATGAGTGTGTATGAGTGTGTATGAGTGTGTATGAGTGTGTATGAGTGTGTATGAGTGTGTGAGAATTTTTTGGCTCAGGTTTCATCTTTATCAGTTTGTATTTTAATCCAGGAGTTACTGCTGGCCTGTTCAGCAGTGTGTGAAAACCAGCTTTTTGTGCTCTGTGTGTGTGTGTGTGTGTGTGTGTGTGTGTGTGTGTGTGTGTGTATTTGTGACTGTGTGTGTGTGGCTTTCAGCAGTACCATGAGGATGGCGCTCGAATCGAGGCGGCATTCCGGCGCTACATCCACCGAGCCGACCCCAAGCAGAAGGAGGACAGCTACGAGATCATCATCTGTCACGCTAACGTCATCCGCTATTTTGTCTGCAGGTGTGTCTGTGTGTGTCTGTGTGTATAAACGCTTGGATTTATATATCATACTCACCTGTGTGTGTGTGTGTGTGTGTGACTTCCATAGAAAATGTTCTTTGAGCATTGTACAGTATAGTGTCCGAATCATGTCCGATCTGATCCTGAATCATGTCCGATCTGATCCTGAATCATGCCCGATCTGATCCTGAATCATGCCCGATCTGATCCTGAATCATGCCCGATCTGATCCTGAATCATGCCCGATCTGATCCTGAATCATGTCCGATCTGATCCTGAATCATGCCCGATCTGATCCTGAATCATGTCCGATCTGATCCTGAATCATGGCTGATCTGCCTCTGATTCACACCTAATCAGAACTATAATCACTTTTAAACTGATTCTGATTCACTTCTAATTAGAATCTAAATCATTTCTGGCCCTGCTTCATGTCTAAACTGATTTTGATTTACTTCTGATCTCATTCTGATTCATGTCTGATCAGGTCTAATTAACTTCTGTTTCTGGCTCTGATTCACTTTTTGTCTGATTCACTTTTAATCTGATTAATCTGATCATGTCTAATTCACTCACTTCAGTCTCACTTTTGTTCAGATTTAATTCTAATCTGAATTATTTCTGACTCTTGATTTCCCTCTGTTTTGATTTGGACCTGAATCATCTCCTGATCTGATTCACTTTTAATTAGATTCATTCGGTTTAATCAAGAATTGAAGCATTTCTGATCTGATTACGATTCTGAATCTCTTCTCATCTGGTTCCGACTCTGAGTCACCTCTGATGTGGTTCTGACTCTTGAGTCACCTTTCTTGAGTCACCTCTCTTAACTTTCTTATCCAGAGCGACTTACAAAAAGGGCTTTGAAGTTTCTGTGATTGGACAGGTCCTTACACTGGAAGGAGAGAATAAGTTGCGTGTCATCTGCATTACAGTGGTATGAAAAGCCATGCAATGATACGAACTTACCAAGAGACCAGGGATAGAGGGAGAACAGAAGAGGACCAAGTACTGAACCCTGTGGGACACCAGTAGAGATTCTGCATGGGCAGATGTTGATCCCTTCATGTCACCTCATACAACCTTCTTCTAGGAAGAAAGCAAACAACTGCCACGCCGTGCCACAGATTCCAAGACTTGGGAGAATAGATAGAAGAACCTTGTGTTTCACCATGACAAATGTAGCTGAGAGGTCCAGGAGGATCAGGACAGATGAAAGTTTAGCTGATGATTCAGCATGGAGCAGAAGTGCAGTCTCTGTGGAATGTACCACTGTTAATCCGGATTGGTGAGGATCATTAAGGTTGTTCTGTGAGAAATAAAGAGACGTCTGGTCGTGACCAGTCCTTTCAAGAACTTTGGAAATAAAAGAGAGATCCGATACCAGGCGATAGTTGCTGATGTCTGCTGGATTCAGGCAGGGTTTCTTGAGAATGGGAATAACACTTGCCTTGAAGGGAAGGAGGTCTAGTAAGAAGGCCTGGAACATTGTGGAAGGGATTGGATCTAATGAACAAGTGGTGGGGTTGGATGATGGGATGATCTGCTGAATCTCATCAGATGACCGGTTGGAGAATTCTGCTGAGGGATGGGAGGGAAGGTCCTGAAGTTTTGGTGTCGGGGTTGGGTTGGGAGAGAAGGTCTGGTGTCGGGGTTGGGTTGGGAGACAAGGTCTGGTGTCGGGGTTGGGTTGGGAGACAAGGTCTGGTGTCGGGGTTGGGTTGGGAGACAAGGTCTGGTGTCGGGGTTGGGAGACAAGGTCTGGTGTCGGGGTTGGGAGACAAGGTCTGGTGTCGGGGTTGGGAGACAAGGTCTGGTGTCGGGGTTGGGTTGGGAGAGAAGGTCTGGTGTCGGGGTTGGGTTGGGAGACAAGGTCTGGTGTCGGGGTTGGGAGACAAGGTCTGGTGTCGGGGTTGGGTTGGGAGAGAAGGTCTGGTGTCGGGGTTGGGAGACAAGGTCTGGTGTTGCTGCAGTTTTCCCGTCGTAGGATGTGGTGAAGTCATCAGCAGTCAGAGACGACGGAGAAGGAGGAAGCGCTGGGCTGAGTAGTGAGGAGAAGATAGAGTGGAGATAGAGATAGAGTTGTTTCATCTGGTTCTGACCTGGAGTTTCCTCTCATCTGGTTCTGACTCGTATTCAGTTCCGATCAGGATGTGACTCTGGTGTGACGTTGTTTTCAGACTTTACTCGCTCCTGATGTCATTCCTTTTGTAATTTTTTGTTTTTGAATTGTTTGTTATTTTTACTGAACTCTCAGTTGTGATTAGTTTCTCATTTCTTCTGAATGAATGTTCTAAAATAAAATTCCTTTTACTTGATCCTGACTCACCGTGTGTGTGTGTGTGTGTGTGTGTGTGTGTGTGTTGCAGGGCTCTGCAGTTTCCTCCCGAGGGCTGGCTACGTTTAGGGCTGAATAACGGCAGCATCACGTGGCTCACGGTGCGTCCCAGCGGCAGGGTGGCACTGCGGACGCTGGGAGACTCGGGCTTCATGCCACCTGACAAAGTGACCCGCACCTAACCCTCCGGAACCGCTTCTGACCCAGAACCCCGTCTCACGCACAGTGTCGCTGCGTCACACAGAGGACGTCTCCTGTTTTTACTGAATGTATTAATCATGTCTGATTATTGTCTGATCACAGAGTCCGGAGAGCAGCGAGACTCTGATCCGTCTTTCATACCATTCTGATTCAGTGTTGGTTGGTTCTGTTCTGGTTCTGATTCACATTTTATTTGATTCTGATTTCATTTAAATTCGCTCTGATTCGATTCTGTAAAGTGACGGGTTTATAACTGATGTCCTTCATGACCTGAGGCCTAAATCTGTGTGTGTGTGTTTACAGCGTGTTTGCAGCACAGTGGTGTGTGTGTGTGTGTATGTACAGTGTAGGTGTTTTTATGTTATCATACGAGTCCAGATTCATGAAGAATCTCTAGTCGGGTATCTGATCCTTACTTCATGAACTCGCTTTATCAACAGGAACAAAACCAGCATGGTGTGTGTGTGTTTGTGTGTTTATTTAGCTTTAAAACCCCGATCAGGACGAGCTGCGTTTACTAAGACAGAACATCACCGGTGTGTCTGTGTGCGTTTACGTCACGGCAGGAAGCACTGACTCCTGATCGGGGTTTAGTTTTTTTACAGCGAGGTGTTTGATGTAGAGAGACGAACCCTGAATCAACCCCAGAGGCCTTGGTGTGGAGCAGCCGCTCTCAGCGTCTTTATCCTCCTCAGTCAGTATCAGCACACACCTCCACCTGAAATCTTAATCCAAATGTTCTCCTGAAAGCCAGCACTCTGACTGTGTGTGTGTGTGTGATATTTTATAAGACTCGTGCTCGTCAGGTGTAAGAACACTCGTTATTTTACTCAGTAATGTCTGTACGGTTCTTCATTTGCAGAATTTAATTAAAGTGTAATTCTTCTGATTCAGCCCTCGGTGTGTGTGTGTGTGTGTGTGTGTGCGCGCACGCGTGATTCACCTGATCATCACTAACACTACACCTGTCTCGCTCTCTCTCTCTCTCCTGCTCATCTCCAGTGATCTCATGTCCGACTATAAACACTAAAGCAGACAGTGAACTCAAGATTATATTCAGTGTTTTTTTCCAAAAAATAGAAACCTGCAATACTGCCACCTACTGGTTGTGTAAGACATTTAAATAATCACCAGCCTGAGTTAAACAGAAATTCAGCTAAAGTTAAGCCCTTATGTCTCTCACACACACACTAACTGGTGAAGAAAACAAAGTCACACACACCAACATTTAATTCACCACGTTTTACTTTAATTACACACACACACACACTGTGGTGTCCAGTTCAAGTGGGTAAACGATTGAGATTAGACCTGAGAGCCTTAAGTGACCCCACATCACAACCCTGGGGGAGACGGGGTTAAAGCTCTTGCTCAAGGCCACAACAACAACTTGATGGAGCTGGGACTCGAACCGCCGACCTTCTGATCAGTGACTCTGAGCTTTCAGACAAATCCAACATTACACATCAAGTGCTGTTTAACTGAACTGAATTTTAAAAAAAAGAAAAAAAGAAAAGTGGGTGGAGCCACTGTTGTGGGATTTTACACTCTCTCTCACACACACACGTGCACACACACACTCCGCTCTGAATGACGACACTTCGATCACTTTTACAAGATGCTGTTCACTTTATTTCTGTTTCTCAGTAGTACATCAAATAACTTTTCTCCTCTGGTCCGAGTCATGCAACAGGGCGAGAACACACACGTGAACAAAAGTAACAAGTGTCTCTCTCACACACACACACACACACGCATGTACGTTCACTAAGGTCTTCCGTTCTCCACCTAGGCGTGCTCTGAGTGTGCGTTTCACATCAAAAGGCACTAAAGAAGCTTCCGGAAGTCGTTAAAACGATAAACTGTGGTTAAAATGTGCTTCTCATGTGTGTGTGTGTGTGTGTGTGTGAGGAGTTGTTGTGCTGTTTACACCCTGATCGAAGAAGAATGTGCTGGTTCTGTTAGCTCTGCCCCTTATCTCAGGCCACGCCCCCTGCACAGTCACATCACTGTGTGTGTGTGTGTTGTGTAAATAATGATGGTCGTTACCGCGTGTGTCATTAAGAATAAAGCAGGTTTACGAGTAAAGCAAGACATTTATTACTGCAGCGAAATAAAACAAATCAAACAGATAAGAGCGTATTCCAGTTATTGACCAGCAGGAGGCGCTGTGGGGGACGATTTCCCTTTGTTTTGTTTTGTTTAAACCCCTGACAGACGGCTGTGCTACTGAGTTACACGCGTGATTACGTCATGAGGTTTCCTCGAACACCTCAGGGCACGGCGTCGGTTTAAATATTTCTGCGTCACCCATAAATAATTACGGATACAAATCCACACTCGTACGTACACACACACACACACACACACACACACACACACAGATATATATATATATAAGAAAAGGACGACCGTTTAAAAATATACACTACAGCGTACCAGTTCAGTTCACGCTAAATGTTTTTGTTCTCGCGGTAAAGTTCTGCGGCGGAGCTCGGCGCTGTGTCGAGTCCACGCCGAGCGTTTGTTAAATGGGCGAGTCGCCGAAGTGCTTGAGGCGAATGCGCTGGATGTAGCTGGCGTGGGCGGGGCTGTAGCGCCCGGGGCTGGTGCAGTCCGGCGAGTAGGCGTGTCTGGCCGGGCTGTAGCGACTCCCGGGGGAACCAGGAGTCAGAGAGTGGAGTCTGGAGTGAGACTTTAACACCGCCGGAGTCTGCCAACTGCAACACACACACACACACACACATACACACACAGAGTTATTAATAATGAGTCACAGTGCACAATTAGAGTGTCGTACACACACACACACAAACTCACCTCTGCATCTCTGCGCTGGTGTACGACTCGACGGTGCCTTTCCACTTGTGAATGCTGGGATATTTGAGCGGGTCGATTTCGGTTCCTTTCACTGCTGCGAAGACGTCCCGGTCCAGTCGAGACGGAGCGTCCCTGTGCACGAGACGAACACGACGTCAAACACGCTAACTCATTAGCGCTAAACACGACTACACATCACACCCGGGTTCCCGACTCACCCCTCGATGAACAGCCCCTTCCTGACCCGAGGGGGCGTGGTCATGATGAGGTCATTCGAGCGGTCCAATGATCGATAGGAACCAGAGGTGGCGGAGGATGAGGACGAGGAGGAGGCGGAGCTTCCGTGATCCCATGACCTGGAGCGCGAACAGATCGAACGCTCGCCGTTCGATCCCAGTCGAGTCCTCGCTCTCTGCCCCCCCTCCTCCTCCCCCCGCGAGCTCTCCGGCGCCAGGAAGTACTCGTCCGAACTGCCGCTGGAAAGCTCCGCCCCTTCCTGCCCGGCGCCGTCCGGGTGGTCGTGCAGCGTCATGCGCTCGAACTCCGCCATCAGGTTGGAGATGGGCGACGGCGGGCAGGAGGAGGCGGGCTTCCGTGGCTCGATGAGGGCGGAGTCTTGCGAGACGGGAAGGATGTGGAAGCCCCGCCCACTCAGGTCGTCGCCGGCGCCGCAGGCGATGGAGGAGGACGAGATGCTGGTGAGCGCAGCGTTCTGTCTGTTCTTCATCTCCTCCAGAGAGATATCGGTCTCGTCCAGGAACGCGCCGACCGACACCGAGTTACTGAACTTCTTCTGCTTCCCTGGAACCGTATCACACACACACACACACATCATACACACAGCACTTTCCTCTGTGAGTGTGTATGTGTGTGTGCACACTCTCCCTACCTGGAGAAGGAGTCCTGAACTTGTTGCTGTTGTTGATTTCCCCCGCCTGGTCTCGAGCGCGCTCACTGAAGTCCTTCTTGCTCAGGAACTCCTCCAGGCGCCGCAGACCCTCGACCGACGCCAGGTCCACAAACCCGTCCAGGAAGTCCCAGTACTCGGCCCAGGGGTGGCCCAGCTCACGCGCCAGGTCTCTACAGAGTCGCAGACGAAACACTCGAGATGTGAGCCAAGTCAAGGCCTTCAGGTTTAACCCGATTTAAATCGTTCGACAATGTCAGACGTTTTTAATGACACGTTTCGGTGGATCATAAATAATGGAACATGAAAACCGTTCGCCATCAGTGACTGAAACACAGGATGTACTGGGCTGAGGTCAGGTGACTGACCCGGCCAGTGATGAATCTCTCGGTGTGGGTTTGTCTCGGGTAGCTTCGACTGTGTGTTTTGGATCGTCACCCATCTGCAGTGTGACGCAGCGTCCTTTCACTTTGTGTCTCGTCCTGATCACCTCAGAACTCATCCTGAGACTTTTATCAGCAATAAACACCTGGGTTCACTCAGGCACACACACTTACACCACGAACCTCCACCGTGTCCGTTTTTTCAGTTAAATGTCAGCCGTTTGTTCCGTTACTTATGAGCCCCACAAAACAAAGTGTGTGTGTGTGCGTGTATGTGTGAGTGTGTGTGTGTGTGTGTATGAAAACAGCTGTAATTCTCTCTACACCGACCTCCCGACTCGTTCCGCTCCACGCTCAGGGTCTGATTTGAGGATGTGGTGGAAATGCTCCGCCCTCTCTCTAGGGGGCGTCTTCCACACACGCCTGAACTCATCCGCCTGACAAACACACACACACACACACACATTAGGATCTGTGTGAGGTCCCTGAACTAAAGACCAGACAGACAGACAGACGTGATGTGATTAACTGACCTTAGAGGGGCTCAGTGGACCAGCGAAGGCTCTCACCGCCATCACGGGCTCTCGGGGGCTTCTGGGTAATCTGGGCGAGCGGTTCTCCAGGAGCTCGGGCGACCAGGGAGCGCCGATGACGGGCTGGGCGGAGTTATCCGCCGCTCGGAGGAGGGGCACGTAACACCGGTCTGTGCGGCCAATCAGAAACAAGGCTCAGAAACATCGCGATGGTGATGATGACGTCAGTCGTAATTCTCACCGCGCTAAAGTCACGACGACGTCATTACCTTCGAGAAACTCCGTGATCTTCTGCCTGATCTCAGGGACTTTGTTTTTTTCCTTCATTCGCTCACAGATGATCTGAAATCGGAGCAGGACGGCAGAAATTAGCTCAGAACACACACACACACGTGCGTTTTATCAGATTTGAAGCCGCAGAGCATTGTGGGTAAACTAACCTCGCAGGGTTTCTGGTCGTATCTGTTCTTTCGGTGTTTGTCGATGTGAGGATGAGAGCAGAGGACGTTCACCACGGCGGCGCAGCCGAACTTACACGCGAAGTGCAGCGGAGTCTCGAAGCACTAAACACACACACACACGATGTTAAACGACAAACACGCGCCGCGCAGAGCTACGGCGTCAGCGTCACATGACTCACGGCTTTATCGGGCGTGTTGAGGTACAGGTCCACGATGTAGCGGATGCGCTGGTGCAGCATGCTCTCCGTGTCGTCGGGGTACATCAGGCGCATGAAGTCCGGGTTCTCCAGCGTGTCGAGGAGCAGCTGAGCCACGCCCGCCTGGTTCTCCTTCGCCGCCACGTGCATCACGTTATACCTGCAGCCCTCCTACATGACACACACACACACACAAAGCAGATTTAAAACACAGCTCTAAACACCCTCCACATGGTGGACACGCTCCTGCCGTGGGCGCGTCACCCCCGACTCCAGTGTTCCCAGTAAACCAGAAGCACAGAGAGGACGAAGAGAGTCAGTGTGAGCGGAATGTTCTGTAACGCGTCACCTTGAACAGAGGCTCAACTGGGCTCACAGCGAGTAAACTCACCGTATCAGCCTTCTAAACATAGATCAGGGAGTCCGCCAGCCCGAGGACAAGCAGGACTGTCTCTGTCTCTGCACACGTCCCGCAGCGCCCCATAAAGACCACGCGGAGGCGCTCTCGGGCGGCAGTGCATTATAAAACCACCTGACACACTAACACCGGTGTTTTAATGACAATCTTATCATTCTGATTCATACACATTGCATACAAACTTTTTATTGTGTAAAGCTGCTTTGCGACAATGTCAATTGTTAAAAGCGCTATATAAATAAAATCGACTTGACACGGTGAGGGGTGTGTGGATGAGGCGGCGCTCGGACCTGCAGCACGGTGGGGTTGTCCCCCGAGCCGATGAGGTAGCGCGGGTTGCTCCACACCAGGTCGGTGAAGGCGGCCTCGTCCCCTCGCTCCACACACGCGCGCAGCCTCGCCGTCAGGTCCTGAGGACGCGGGCTCTTGAAGCTGTTCGCCTTCTCGCGGTTCATCCCGTCCGTCTCTGCCAGAGACGCGCCGTCTAAAATACAGACAGAGAGAGGTCTCTCATCAGGACACACAACACTGTTACGGTTTAAAAGTCTCAGAGACACCGAGACAGGAGGTGACGCGAGGCCGGCTCTGGACGTTGTGAAGGAGCAGGAAGTGCGTCTGACCTTTGCCGAAGAAGAGGGCGGTCTTCACGGGGGACACGCACGGGGCGCACTTGCTCGGCGAGGGGAAGTAATCGCAGAGGCCCTTGGCGAACTTCTCCGCGTCCTCTCGGGTGGAGAAGGCCTTGAAGCGCGCGCCCTTCATCATCTTCACCGCCTGCAGCGCCTCCTTCTTATCCGTGTACACGTGGACCCTCTCTGCAGGAAGAAACGGAAATCACCACACGTCACGCAAGCGATAATAGTGAAGAAGGGGCCTCAGGCATCACCTGATATGATGTCATCACGATACCCAGGTGCTGATTCGATATGTACCGCGATACTACAAGGATCATAATTTCGTAAACATTCTGATCTGACATTAAGCGATATTTGTTCTTTGTTTCGCTGCGTGATGTGTGAATAGTTTAGAGAAGCTGTGGCCTGCAGGACCATCAGAACCATCACTGTCCCGGTTAAAGCTCACCATTCCTGGCCAACACGTCCTCCCAGAGCGGACACACTCCGTAGTAGTAGGTGGGCGTGACCTGGGGCGTTTTGTTCGGCGTCTGGACTTCGTGTCGCGACGGCGTGACGCTCTTCTCGCTCAGAGGCTCCTCCTCCGGAGGGTTGAGCCCGAGATGGTACCCGACGTCACCCTCTTCGGCCGGGCCGGCGTGCGGGGTCGCGCCCGGGTCTCCCGACTCGGACAGTCCGTCGCTCTCGACGAGCGCGCGGGCGAGTTTGCGCTCGAACACGGCGCGCGTGGTGGCGGTGATGGGGCCGCACTTCAGGTTGGCCTTCAGGATCTCCTCCCTCAGCTCGTCAGCACTCAGGGACCTGAGCCGGGTCAGAGCCGCCTCCATACTGCAAATGGACAAAGACAATCAGTTCTCACACACACACACACACACACACACATGACCCAGGGCTGCACCTTACACAGATTTTATAAGCATACGTTCACGAGTTTCAGTCAAATCAGTGTGTGTACAAGTTCTGTAGATCACAAGACTGGGCAAACACACACACACACACACACTCCTGTATACACACAAACTCTCCTGTAATCTCAGAGGCGTGTGTGTGTGTGTGTGTGTGTGTGTGTGTGTGAGTGATAGAGACAGGCTGCTGCAGGTGTGTGTGTGTGTGTCACACCCAGCGGAATGTCCCTGACAGCCCTGTGCGCAGGTGTCGATGTGTGTACCGGGTGTGTGTGTGTGTGTGCGCGCGGCACTGAGAGCGGTACTCACCCCACTACACTTTAACACTAACACCTCCTCCTCCTCCTCCTCCCCGTGCACTCCATGACCTTTGACCCCACAGGCGTTACCGAGGGCGCGCGCAGGGAGCGAGATCAGGACGAGCCGTGTCGCGCACTGTTTACAACCACCCTCCGCGCATGCGCACTGCCGTCACCCTCAGCGGTCCCGCGCATGCGCGGCCAGCCCGAGCGGCGGGTTTATCCTTATTCCCCCCTCAGATTTATCACATCTTTGCCACGAGCGATAACGCTTAACACGACCGAAGCCAAGCGCGCTCACCTTTACTCCGGAAGTAGACCTCCTCACGATGTGTTAGCGAGCTCGCATTAATCCACAGCCGTTACCTTGGACACCACATTTAGCAGCAGCCTATACACAATACTGCACTCAACTCCGCAGGGTTTCCTCACGCCGCATCCGCAAACCCGATGCAGCATCCGATTAACGCGCAAAAATCCTGACAAGCAGCTGAAAAAAAAAATAATAATCCGCCCGGTTTAAACTGTCAAGGGAAGCACGCTGGGAACACTCGCGCGCACGCACACACACTTCCGGAAGGCTCTTCTTCGCTAGTCTTTCGCGTTAGGATTCCAACAGCGCCACCTCAGGCTACGTGCCGCCATGACACCAAAGACGTCATAAATCCTGCGACAGTTAATCGCAGAGTATTTCAGCTTGTTTTGTTTTGCTGTGATTTTTTATATTTTTTATGTATGTAAACATATATTCCAGCACAGTGGTGTAGTGGTTAATACTGTCGCTTTGCACCTTCAGGTCCTGGGTTCAGTTCCCGCCTCAGGGTCTGTGGGTTTCCTCTGGGCACTCCGGTTTCCTCCGACAGTCCAAAGACATGCAGATTAGGCTAACATGAGAGGACAGGGACTGATTAGGACATGAGAAAGTGCAGAAAATGATGAGGAGTAAAATTAGTGCAGGCAGACTATTCTGTTGAAAAAGCAATAAGAAAGGGATTAGTCACTCATTCCTGCCCTACAAAGTCCAAACCTGACCCTCACCTCCCTGACGGCACGTCACTGCCGTCTCACGTCTCACACATCTTAACCTTACCCAGCATCCTTTACAGTAGATCGATGGATACCTGATTGCTCTTGAAGAAAATTCCAGATACCCCACACCAGGACGTTTCTGTCCTCTTTCAGGTGGTGAAATTGTGCACCAAACCCCCCTCACAACGTGATGCATTCACGGGTGTGACGGAGTTCTTCTGCCCGCAAGTCTGCTCCGTTTCCCATCAGAAATAATGATGGACATTTCAGCCAAATGGTCACATCTACAGCTACAGACTGCAGTCTGGCTTCTTTATGGTGGTTTTGGAGCTTCTTCCTCGCTGAACAGCCTACTGGTCTCGCTTACTGTGGATATAGAAACTTTTGTCTTCAAAAACATCCGTCGCTGTTGTTCTTGGGGTTGTTTTCTACTTTTTGCACTAACAGCACATGTCTCCTCTCTGAGCAGTATGATGTGTGTGTGTGTGTGTGTGTGTTTTTTTGTACAGATGAATGTAGGACCTTCAGGTATTTGGAAGGATGAAGCAGACCGGTGGAGGTCAGGCCACAATTTGTCTGATTTCTCTTGATTTTATCATGATGTTGTATTTTAAGGCCTAACTTTAATCTCATCCAGAGTTACACGTCCAACTGACTCAAATCATGTCCATTATCCTATCAGACGTTTTAACACCATTTCTGGAATTTTCCAAGTTGTTTAAACGCACAGCCACCTGAGTGTATGTAAACGTCTGAATTGTGAAATAATGAATTCTAGCAAAATAACAGATAATTCATAAGGGAATTTAATCGAGAGCAAACATCTGGCTTTATTTATCCCCCACCACGTCCCAATCACAGTGACATCGCTAGCTTCGTTCCAGTTTTTATCAGAGCATTATATTGGTATAAATCCCCTCTTATCTAAAGTCTCCCAAGGAAACTGTGACTTTCAAACGGTGTGTTTCTGATGTTAGAAGAAAATAAGATCAACATCAGGAAAACATGAACATGTGGAAGTATTATCTATTAGCTAATTCAAGCCTGAGCTTCTCTCCCTCATCATAGCTGTCGTTCTATTCTGGAGAAGTATATAGTATATAGATTTTTTTATTGTTTGGGTGACAACAAATAAATTAACAAACAAACACATATTCGATGAATGCAAGACAAACTCCGACTGCTGCATTTGTTTTCTCAGCTGTATTCACTCCAGGATTTCATCTGAGACACGACAGTTTGATTTCAACCAAAAGAAAAAGGTGCAATGCAATACGCCACACACACACAATCGTTTACACAGTATAGTGAGGTCCATATTAACAGTAACAGTACGGATTAAACAGAAAATAATTGGTTCCTTCAAACAGGACTTTCTTTGTCCTTGTTTTTTGCAGAATGGGACAGAAGAGTGAAGTTGTCACGTTCCTCATCGTCCGGGGCGTGACATGCACTCTGTAACGTCTCTGCTGTAACACTCCTGAGGAGGCGTATTAAAACTTAACAATGACAAAAGACCGGTTAAACGTGCAGAATTAAGAAGACCAGATGGTAGGGTTTTTTTTTTTTTTTTTTTTTAAAGCTTAATATTATTAATTAATAATAATTTACACTCTGTAGAATTCAAGCTTAAAACTAGACATGTGCTGAGATCCTGATTGGTGTGGAACAACTCTATGTGCGTGTGTGTGTGTGTGTGTATGAAGTGTCTGACACTGGAGGCTCCTTTCTTAATTGTTACAGGAAACAAACATGTGAGTGATCTTCCTCTCTCACACACACACCACAATATATCTCTTTTTATTGTGATTCGGTCCTGCGTCCCAGTCAGCAGACGCCTACTTTTGACACCTAAAGCACCTGGGTCTCCTCTCGTCTCGTCCCACACACACACACACACACACACACACACACACACACACTCAAACAATACTCCAAAAACACCAACAATAATAATATTTTACATCTTTTTCTGTCCCCCCCCGACCCCCAAGCGTCAGTTGTGCAATATCAGTGTCTGTCCAGACGTCTCTTATTATATATACACACACATTTTATATAAATTACATCACACTCCACAGCGGGGAGACCTGGTTAAGCGTGTACGCAGGGTCAGAGCAGGTGAGTTTGGCGGTCAGTCACTCAGCTCACAAGCACGTCTCGAGATATGAGAGGAACAGATAAAAAAAAAAAAAAATTATTAAAATAATATTAACAATGATCTTAATAAACTGACCAGAGTTTCCACAGAACTTTGAATATCACAATACTCTGCGGAACTGATCATGTGACAGGATGGAACGAGAGGAGGAGGAGGAGGAGGAGAGGATCGCACCCACCTACACGAGCGCGGCGTTTGTTTAAGCGTTTATGATGATGCGCGACCCTGTAACTTCAGCACAGTGTTGTGATGAGAGCATCGCCGGAGTGACGTTCCCTGAGGGAGGGGCTTGAGGGCGGGGCTTTGAAACACGAGGGAAGTTTCTGCGCCGTTCTCAGCGATAATAAACAGCCCTTTAATTCCTAATCCACATCTACACCGCGCACACGCACAGGAACGCAACCAAACATGGGGCGTCTGGGAAAAACTGAAAAAGTGAATCCTGTTAGTGTTTTACAAACAGGGAACTCCTGTCGTCATGGAAACATGGAGAGTGTGGAAAAGGTGCATTTCTTTTTTTAAGCGATTCGCAGCCCTTTAAACACACCGAGGCTCTGATGAACACTTTATACACACACACACACACACACACACATTACAGTATTGCCACTAGCTCAGCTTCTCGTTCAGGATCAGGGCGACCTGCAGAGAACGGAGCTGACGAAATAACCGCATGCGTACGTCTTATACACACGTATATACAATGTATATATTTACACTTGCGCGCGTGTGTGTGTGTGTGCGTGTGTGTGAATAGTGGGTCAGTGTGTCCCCCTCCGCACTTTGTCTTACTGGCCAATGTGTGGCATCCAGCGAGTGAGGCACAAGATTACACCTGGTAAACTCTAGTGAATCAACTCAGAGTCGACTCGTGAGTCACTTTTATGATTCCCACACACAACAGGTAATGTGTGTTTAGATATTTATTACGAGGACATTCTCAGCCCTACATGCGCCTCTAACATTACGTTTTGGTTCGTAATTAAATTAAACACATAATTATGTGAAATCGATCCAATACACATGAAACGATTTAAAGGAGTCAAATGTACTTTGATTCTGAATCAACTCTTTTCTATCGGATCAGAACCGTCTGACGATCCGTCGCCTTATTGCGGTTTACGATATTATTACCACCATGCCCGAGCCGACTTCCGTCCTAAACACGGCGAGACTCCACGTGCCCTACGTACGCAGCCTACTCACTACGGGAACACTGATTCTGACGTGTCAAACACGTCGTTTATATTTATATATATTTATATATGATTCGTCACATGATTTTTGGTGAATTCTAGCAACAGTCCTCAGACGTCCCGCCAGATAAATAAAAAAATGAAATAAAAGCATAACACAAGAGACAAACAAATAAGGCATTAGATCCAACCACACAAACAAATATGAGCGGGAAAAAAAAAACAAAAAAAAAACAAGTGTCTGTAAAACGCGCGCTCTCGGATAAAACGTGTCCGCCACGCTGATGCGTTTACGAGGACGCCATCTTTTCAGGCTGCGTTTCCTCTTCCTTATTGGGCGAGTTCCCGTTGTCATGGATACCGAGTCTCTGAAGCTCCTCCTCTGCCGTGACCCAGGTCGCCACGGTAACCGTGTGCTCCTCCATCTGTTTCTGGAGACTGTCCATCTCCTCCCTGGAGACAGAGAGACACAAGAGGATGGTAGACCTGATCAAAAGTGACGTGTGTGTGTGTGTGTGTGTGTGTGTGTGTGTAGACGTACTTGAGCTGCCGTAAGCAGTTGTGCAGGTTGTTGAGCGGCTCCTTGTTGACGGAGGCGGCTGGTTTCAGCAGCTCGTCCAATAGCGAGGCAGGAACCGGGCAGTCCGGGATCTTCACCGGGGTCAGGGGGGCGGAGTCACACTTCACCTCCATCCGCTGCTGCAGCACAGAGAGGGGTGGTCCAAAAGTTCTGGCACTCATTAGCAACTAATACTCTCTCACACACACTTTCTCTCACATACACACACACTCTCTCTCACACAGGTGTGGTGTGTGTGTCCTGACCTTGCGTGTGCGTGTGTGTTTGAGCTCCTGTTTCAGCTGTGTGTTCTGCTGCAGCAGGCTCTTCATGCTGTTCCTCAGCTCGCCCACCTTCGCCTGCAGCACAAACTTATCCTTCCTGCTGCTGTTCAGCTCCTCCTGCACCATCTCCAACTCCACACGCACCCTCTGAACACACACACACACACACACACACACACACACACAGTGAGACAGGCACTGAGAAACAAAGAAACATCCTGAAATTCTCTCTTACTGAACAGTAGACGCCTTGTATGTGTGTGTGTGTGTGTGTGTGTGTGTGTGTGTGTGTGTGTGTGTGTGTGTGAGAGAGAGAGTGAGAGACCTGCAGAGTCTCCTGCACAGTGTCCAGCTCTTTCTGGTTGCACTTCTCTGAAAGTTCCAGTTGGTGGCGCTGTGCATCAAGCTCCCGCTGCTTCTGCTCCACCTCCCACTTCAGATCCTCTAAATGCACACATGATACACTCCACAGTACACACAGCATCAGACACAACAAAAACAAGTTTAAAAAAAAAAAAACTGAAACTGATGTGAGATCAGACGCACTGAATCACAATTACTGATCTGTTGAGAACAGGTGTCTTTATGCTATACGAAGATGTGACAAGTAACAAGTGTGTGGTGTATGTCAAACTTTAACTTGTGGACACACTAACTATGAGGACTCCGAGATCAGAAGCTGATCAAAGTGTTATGTAGAGATTAGACGTGAGAACACAGGTTGTAATGAAACAGTAACACACATGTGAGATCAGACACTCTGACATGAGAAGTTCTGAGATCAGATGCAGTGAAACCCTTGTGTGAGATCAGACACTAACTATGAGGACTCTGAGATCAGAAGCTGATCAAAGTGTTATGTAGAGATTAGATGTGAGAACACAGGTTGTAATGAAACAGTAACACACATGTGAGATCAGACACTCTGACATGAGAAGTTCTGAGATCTGACGCAGTGAAACCCTTGTGTGAGATCAGACACTAACTATGAGGACTCTGAGATCAGAAGCTGATCAAAGTGTTATGTAGAGATTAGACGTGAGAACACAGGTTGTACTGAAACAGTAACACACATGTGAGATCAGACACTCTGACATGAGAAGGGAGAGAATCAGACACACATCACCCTTGTGTGAGAATTACACCAACTCTCAGGACTCTTAATCACACCCATGATACGAGGGTCTGGGTCTGATCTTACTGCACTGTGTGTGTGTGTGTGTGTGTGTGTGTGTGTGTGTGAGAGAGAGAGAGACATGAGAAGTTCTGAGAGAGAGGACACACTCGAGTCTCCCCTTGTGTCCTGCAGTGTCCACAGCAGAGGACTCTTGGTCTGGAGCTCCTTCCTGATCAAAGTGAGTAGAGATTAGACGCGGAGAACACAGGTTGTACTGAAACAGTAACACACATGTGAGATCAGACACTAAACACACATGACATTCTGAGATCAGACGAGGAAACCAAAAAAGAGATATTTCAACAACTACACCTACACTCTGAGATCAGAAAAAAAATATCTGTGAGAAAAACATGTAGAAACTTAAACGTGAGAACACAGGTTGTAATGAAACAGTAACACACATGTGAGATCAGACACTCTGACATGAGAAGTTCTGAGATCAGATGCAGTGAAACCCTTGTGTGAGATCAGACACTAACTATGAGGACTCTGAGATCAGAAGCTGATCAAAGTGTTATGTAGAGATTAGATGTGAGAACACAGGTTGTAATGAAACAGTAACACACATGTGAGATCAGACACTCTGACATGAGAAGTTCTGAAATCTGACGCAGTGAAACCCTTGTGTGAGATCAGACACTAACTATGAGGACTCTGAGATCAGAAGCTGATCAAAGTGTTATGTAGAGATTAGACGTGAGAACACAGGTTGTACTGAAACAGTAACACACATGTGAGATCAGACACTCTGACATGAGAAGTTCTGAGATCAGACGCAGTGAAACCCTTGTGTGAGATCAGACACTAACTATGAGGACTCTGAGATCAGAAGCTGATCAAAGTGTTATGTAGAGATTAGACGTGAGAACACAGGTTGTACTGAAACAGTAACACACATGTGAGATCAGACACTCTGACATGAGAAGTTCTGAGATCAGACGCAGTGAAACCCTTGTGTGAGATCAGACACTAACTATGAGGACTCTGAGATCAGAAGCTGATCAAAGTGTTATGTAGAGATTAGACGTGAGAACACAGGTTGTAATGAAACAGTAACAAACATGTGAGATCAGACACTCTGACATGAGAAGTTCTGAGATCAGACGCAGTGAAACCCTTGTGTGAGATCAGACCCTCCAATGAACACCGAGATCAGACGCCCACCTGCTCGGTCAGCTCCTTCACTTTGATCTTCTCCTTTTCCAGCGAGGCCTGCAGGGTCTGGACCAGGTTCCTCATCTGCTGGTCCTCCTCCTCCTTCCTCTTCAGCACGGCCTGGACCTTGACCCACAATCAGACAGGGTTTAGACTTCACAGTCTGCGTTTGGGTTAAACTACAGGACTTAAGGTGAGCGATGGCGTGTGTCTGACCTGCAGGTTGAGTTGGACCAGGTCAGCCTCCCTCTTGGCTAGCGCAGCCTCGAGGACGTTAGCGTGCTCCCGCAGTGCATTGTGGGACTGCCCGAGGCCGGTCAGCTTGCCCTTCTCGTGCTCGAGCTCCAGCGCTAGCTTCTTGTTCGCGTCCTCTAGGCGCCGGATTCTCTTCTTGAAGCAGCGCGCCTCCTGCAGCTGTGTGAGGAGAAACGCAGGGTGTTAGGGACGCGCTCTGAGGAGAACAGAAACATCCCGAAGCTGGTGCAGCTCTGCTGACCTCGTCCTCCAGCTCCAGAACCTTCTCCTGGTACTCCTCGAGCTCGCCGCTGGTCAGATTGATCACCTCCTGCAGCTCCTTCTCCAGCAGGGCTTTACTCTGGGTCACGGCGTTCAGCTCCGCCTGCAGCGACTCCACCTTCGCCTGGGGATCGATCGGACACGCCCAGCTCATCACCCGCATCGGGGACATTCTGTCTGATCGCTACACTGCCATCAGCGTTATCGTCAGCGTTCTTACCTGCAGAGCCTGGTTGGTCCCGCCCTCGTCCACCTGCGCTCGGAGTTTCACTAGCTCCGCCTCCGTCGTCTCCTTCTCCGTCAGCGCCTCCTGCAGGCGGCGGCTCAGGATGCTCACGGCGTTCTCGTACGCCTTGTGTTTCACCTTCAGCTCCTTCTGCGCGCTCGTCAGATCCGTCCCCAACCTCTTCATCCTCACCTTCTGCTCGGAAATCGCCCTGGGACGCGACAACAAACACTTTGAGTACCGCCGCCGCTGTAATAACGCTGGAGCATGCAGCGGGCTAGTTTTCGCCAGTTTGACTCTCTGTGACACTAATCAGACTAATCTTCGTTAGCATTCCTCCACAGATGGATGAAAGGTCATGTGACTCACTTCTTGGCGTCGTTCTGCATCTCCTCCACCTTCTTCCTCAGGACCTCGTTCTCCTGCGACACCGCAGACAGCTGGCTCTGATCGAACTGCACAGACTAGATGGAAAGAAAGAAATATTTATAATGGGTCTCTTTTGGTATACGCCAGGAAGTAAGATACGTGTGTGAATTTGTGTGTGTGTGTGTGTGTGTGTGTGTGTGTGTACCTGCAGCTGTGTGTTGAGCTGGTCGCGCTCGCTCTGTACCTCCTGCAGATGTTCCTCCAGGCTGCTCATCTGCTGCTGCACTCTCTGGACCTCCTGCAGGAGGCGCTGCTGCTCCAGCTCGGCGCTCCTCTTCCCTTGCTCCGACCGCTGCACCTCCTCCTTCAGCTCCTTCACCTCCGACAGCAGGCGCTTCTTCGTAGCCTTCAGCTCCGAGATCAGCTGCTCCTTAGAGGCTGCGTCTCGCCTGTACGCCTCCACCATCACCTGCAGGGGGCGACACGGAGCAGCAGTGCTTAAAGCAGTGGGAGGGGCCTGACTGGTGGGCGGGGCGGCTTTGTGTTTGACCGGCGTACCTTCTGCTGGTTGAACTGCTCCTTCAGTTTCTGTGCTTGTTTCTTCAGAGAGACGTTCTCCTGCTGCAAGGACTCGATCTGGAACATCAAGTGAAAGAAAATATTGGCACCCTTGTGTTTGACCCGAGACCTCACTTCCTGTTGATCCACTCACCTGCGTGGCCTGGACCTGCACTTCCTGTCTGAGCTTCTCGAGCTGGTCAGACGAGTCCAGCACTTCCTGTCCGAGTCTCTCGGCCCCGTCGCCCAGCTGGGTCTTCTCTGCGCGCGCCGCCTGCAGCGCCACCTCCAGGACGATCTTCTCGTTGCGCAGGAACTGCAGCTCCTCGTCTCGGGCGGAGGAGTCGGCCTGGAGCTCGTCCAGCTCGGGCTGCAGCTGCTCGTAGCGCGCCTCCGTCAGCTGCAGCGCCTGCTCTTTACTCTGCAGGGCGTCCTGAGTCTCCGTCAGCTTCTTCATCAGATCCACATGCTCGCGCTGGAACGCCAAGAGCTGAGCGTCCTTCTGGGACAGAGACACTCTCACCTGGACGAGACAGGAAGAGCGCACTGATCCACCTGTTACACCACACTCATAGACCTGTGTGTGTGTGTGTGTGTGTGTGTGTGTGTGTGTTACCTCTTCTAACTCCCTCTCGAGAGCTGCAGACTTGTTGGCCGCCCTCAGCAGCTGCTCTCGCTCCTCCTCGAACTCCTCCAGTTTGTGCTGTAGGTCGTTCTCCACCATCGACTTCGCGTCATGGATCTGCTGGATCGCTGCTTCCTGCGTCAGCATGTCCGCCTGGATGGGGGGGCGGGGTCAGAGAGGAGTAGTCAAATAGGAGGCGGAGTCAGAGAGGAAGCTTAAAACTTGATTTTCGTGAATAAAGTTCAGTGTGAAACTGATTTGTGGGCGGAGCCCAGGTCGTGATGTCACTGAGTAGGCCTCACCTCGATGCTCTGCAGCTGGACGGCGATGCGCTCCTTCTCTTTTATAGAGCGGTGTTTGGTCTCGGTGAGCTGGTGAGAGAGACTGACGTTCTCAATCTTCAGGTTCTCCAGCACGCCGATCTGAGTCATGTGACCTGCCTGGGAGGGGGGACGAGGAGGGGGACGAGGAAGAGGAGACAGAATGTAAGGCATCAGGAGGATTACACAGGACACAGTGTGTGTGTGTGTGTGTGTACCTGCATGTTGGCCATCTGACTCTGCAGTCGGACCCGGGCCTCCTGCGCGATGGCTAGCTGCTGCTGGTACCAACTGCGCAGCTGCTGCAGCGACTGCACCTCCGCCTGCGACGTCTGCAGCCGAGAGTTCAGCATCCCACGTTCAACCTCCACCTGCTGCAGCTGTGCGTGTAGTCCGGTCAGCTGCTGACGCAACTCGCTCACTGACACACACACACACACAGTTTACACTTGGCCGCAGTAATAAAAAAAAAATTTTATTCCCTTCCTGTGTTCGGGTTAGTGCCTCCTCACCCGTGGAGTCCCGAGTGCTCAGGCCCTGCTGCATGTCCTCCACCCGTCCCATCAGCCTCTGGTACTGCTCCTCGGCCAGCTGCAGGTCCTTGGAGAGCGACTCCAGGCCGGCGTTCTTCTCCTCCAGCTGACCCTGCAGCTCCGCCACGGCCCGCTCCAGCCCGCCCCTCTCCGAGCGCAGGGACGACACCTCCGACGCCAGGGACGCCTGACGCTCAGAACTCGCGCGTGTCTCCTCGCACTGAGCCCGCAGACGGGCGTCCAGCGCCGCCAGCTCCGCCTGCAGCTCCGTCTTCTCCTTCAGAGCCTGCGGCAGGGGCGGGGCTTAATCTTTACAATCGCTCAGATAGAAGAACGCCAATACCGCGCTACCATGCCTCTCATAAGATCTTAACGCTCAGTGAAAACGAGCACTTCTAAAGCAAACGAATGAGAGTCTGTGAAAAGTAATGGCACCCCATGACAAAAGGGACGAGAGTAACATTCACCAACGCTAATAAAACAGGTGACGTGTTTATAAATCTGTAATCACATGACACACGAGGTAGCGCAGGTCACTGTGTTACGAGGTCTCTCACCTGACTGGCCTCGGAGGACACGGACTCCAGCTGTCCCTCCAGCCTCATCTTCTCCTTCAACACCTGCAGCAGCTCGTCATGAGTCCCCATCACCGAGCTCCCGTACGACACGCTGACACACACACACACACACACACACACACACACACACACACACACACACAATGAGCTATCACTTTACACCACTGATAACCAGTGGGCGTATCCATTCTTTAATTGACTGCTTGTTGCCATGGTTTCACTCACACTTCTATCGTATCCTATGAGTGACCACACCCACTTTATCATCATTAACTCCACTTGCTGAAGTTTACACATTAATATATATTTACGCTTGTAATGAGTGGGCGTGTCCAAACGTTAAACAGCTGTAGCTGACTTTACGTGTCACTCGATGCCGAGAAAGGGGCGTGACATTATAATCTCGTTAATAATCGAGTATGTGACATTGTAGTTATGTGAGTAAGACGGAGGCGTACGTGCTGGAGAAGCTGTCCCGGCGGCTGCGTGACTCGGCCCCGCCCTCACTCTCCAGCTCCTCGTTGGCCCTGGCTTCCTTCTCCAGTTCCTCATTGGCCTGTTGTAGCACCTCCCTCAGCGAAGGGTACTGCACCACGACCGCTTCCTGTTCCGCCGCCCTGCTGGCCGCTAACGTGAGCTCTGTCGCTCCGCCGTTTGCAGCGTTCCCGCCGTTTTCGGAGCCGGGAGCGCTAATCTCTGACAGAGTCGAGACGGAGCTGGTGCTGATCTCGGAAAGCGTGGAGACCGAGCTCGAGTTCATCTCAGAGACGGCGGAGACAGAGACGGAGGACGACGAGGACTTGTCGCCGGGCGTGTCCGGGGTCTTGTAGTCGGCGAGCGAGTGGATCTTGCCGGATCGTGAGGATTTGGACTTCCTGTCTTTGGAAGCCGGGATGCCCAGGCTGCCCAGTTTGGGTCCGCGGGGAACGCTGGTGCGCAGGAAGGAGTACTCTGTCGTCATGGCGACAGCGGAGGCGCGGGGCAAGATGTCCGGGTGCAGCATGAGCTCCGGGTCGAGGGTGCTGCAGGGGCGGGACTTAGGGGATGACCGATGGTGCGACTGAGACAGACAGAGAGCGAGAGATAAAACGATACAGACAAACCAAAAGACACGAAGAGAAAGAAATAAAAACAGAAAGAACAGATAAAAGCCACAGAGTGAGAGAGAAGGAAAGACATGTGAGAGAGAAAAGGTGAGTCAGATAGATAAAAACAGAGAGAGACACACACACACACACACACACACACAGAGAGAGACAGATTGTTTTTATTCAGAACACATGGAGACTCAACAGGGTTGCTAGGCAACCAGGAAACATGCACTTTTGCAATGTTCTCCTCAGACGTGCCAACAGACTAATAAAATAGCAATCACACTTAGCATCAAACCAGACACGGACTCTGTGTGTGTGCGAGTGTGTGTGTGTGTTGTCATAGAAACAACATGTTTTCAACTTTCCGAGAACTTCTGCAAATTTGTCAGGCTGTAATTAGCGTCGCTCTGTGACAGAGACTCGCTATAAATACCACAGGAATCTTTCTCTCAATCAAATGATTGACAGCTGTGGGGGCGGAGCAATCAAAAAATATGACTTCAGAAAAAAAAAAACTCTGTGAGGAAAAGTCATTAATGACTCATGCTGTATGCTAATAACATAGAGGCAAAAGGTCACGCCGAGGCGCTAACGGCTAACGTTCCTGAGGTGTGAGGGAGCGGAGTAAACGGAACCGTTAGCATGATAGCTAATACTGGGCTGTCTGTACGACAATGCTAATAATCATTAGATGATAAATGCTAATCGGTAAGAAGCGGTCAGGAAAGGGAATTAAAAATTATTTTTTTTTAAATCACATTCAGGTTAGCATCTTAGCTAGCTAAGTTGTAATTTAATAAGATGCTAACAATGTTAGCCTGAGACTGCAGTTTCAACAACAAACAAAGTGAACATTATTGTAATTTCTGTGAAAACTATGCTAACTGCTATGCTTAAAACTATACTATCGCTAGCATTCACAGATAGCAGCGTTGCTAACAAACAATGTTAAAAGTGTAAAGGGTTGAGTTAGCATTCATGTGTTTTATATGTCGCTAATTTTCTTCCAGGGCTTCACAGGCGATGCTGCTAACGATGAATATGTGAAGGTCAGAAAGTGTTAGCATGCTTGGATCTCAGAAGAAGCTACCATATGTGTCACTTCTAGCAACGATTGAAACAAATCTCAAAAGTAATGGCACCCTGACAGACGGTGCGAGCACTTGGTATTGATGTTTGTGTGCGTGCCGCGTCTCACCCTCTCCCTGTGTCTCTGAACGCGGTACTGCTTCAGCTGCTCCTCCAGGCGCCGCCGAGCCTCCAGGCGAATCTTCTCCTCGTTCTCCATCTCCAGAGATGGCTCGTTCGCTACACACACACACGCAAACAAGTCAGCTTTCCCTCAGTAGCTAGCAGTTAACCTGATTAATAAATCCTGCTCAGAGAGAGACACAGACAGAGAATGAGGAACAAAAAGAGAAACACAGACAGAGAAATGGAATGATGAAAACACAAAGTTATACTGTTAATGAGGAAGAGAATGAATTCAGAGGTAACGGAGGTAAAGGACTGGATACAGACATTAAAGGAAAACGTAAGAAAGTAAAATATCAAAGGGAAAAAAAAAAAATCACACACTTTAGTGTGTGTGTTAAAGTGTGAATCTCCCCAAACCATGCAGAAACAACCCCCAACCCCCCCTGGAGTGCGTTTCTGATCAAACCCAGAGAGAACACACACACCTCATGCAGAGCAGTGTTAGAGGTGGTAGGTGTGAGAGCTGACGGTGTTTGATTTCTCACTTTGTAAAATAAACTGTAAAGATCGTCTGTAGCTGAGTATGTGTGTGTGCTACACGGCTGAGGAAACCTGCTTGAGAAACCCCGAGAGCTCGGATACACTTACAGAGTGCACCTCATGTCAGTCATGCGTTAGCCACGCCCCTAACCCTGCACACAACCCGGTCTCTTCTCATCAACCCTGAGAGAGAGAGAGAGAGAGAGAGGGAGAGACCCGAGCTGGAACGTGCAGTAACTCAGCAGCTAGTATGCATCATTACATGCGCTAACAGCAAAAAAAAACACACTAACGTGGCTAGACAGCATGGCTAACATGAGGAGGAGGAACAGACAGACACACACACACACAAAAAGAAAAATTACAAAAGCACCCAACAAGTCATACACACTGCGGGTCATAAGCGTGTTAGGAGACCAGAGCAGCCTGAGGGATCACACTCGGAGCGGGCGGGGCAGGGCGAGGAGGAAAAGGGAGGGGGCGGAGTCACGGGGCAGTTTGACGCCGTGTGCTTACACAGTTCCGTCTCCTGCATTGGGATACTTAGTCTGAGCGACTGCAGTGCCGAGCCCTCAGGCTTCTCTACGCTGTCAGGGAAACAAGTCACACCTGCACCAGGAAGTGACACGGGCCGCAGGACAGGAAGTGACGCGGCAGGCGGGCTGTCGCTTCCGATCTCTCCCGGAATCTCGCCGTTCTCCAGCGGCTCCACTCCCACGTGACCTGGAAAGAAGAAAGAGACCATTAAAAGAAGAAAATGCTAAGCGCTGTGTTACACTGTTGTTATTACAGTTAATGTGGACCACTGATTTGACCATGTGTGTGTGTGGCTGCTCCAAGGGTTCTGAGCAGAGCAGGAGGACTTCACTGAGAGAGCAGGTGAAGCAGTAGAGCAGGTAGAGCAGGTCTGGCGCTCCAGCGCCCACACACACACTCACACACACACACAGAGGAGCTGATTTACGCTCTGTTAAAGATCTCTGTCTGTGATTTTCCTGTTCCAGAAGAAATCCCAGGTCTAAGACTGAACTGACTGAAAGCCCAACAATGCCGTGACGTAGATGATAAGTGTGTGTGTGTGTGTGTGAAGTGTAAGAGCCGAAGCACAGCTCTCACCGTTGGGGATGTTCTCCTCAGCCTGCGCTTCTAGTCCTGACTTCAGCGAGCTTGTCTCTCCATCTCTGCCCGCGTGTGTGTCGGCGGTGGTGTTGGTGGTGTGTGTGTCAGCGACGGTGTGTGTGACGACGGTCTCCGCTGTCAGTGTGTTTCCGTTCTCCATCTCTGTAGCAGTGTGTATGGTTCTGCTCCGGCATCCATGAACAGAGAGCGCGCCTGCCCTGTCTCACTGCATGTCTGAGGGAAACGAACAACAAACATGACGTCAGACAACAAGTAAACACCACCAACAGCAACCGCATTACTGCCTATAGATAAGCAGCGGTCACGTGATCAAGAGCACTCCTCTCGCGCGCGCGCCTCTAACCCACATCCGTGTTATTTATACACACACACACACACTCTGCCTCCATCTCTCTCTCTCTCACACACACACACACACACACTATACACTGCACTATACACTACCTAACCACTAATCACTAGCTCTAATGCATTAACGCGCATTTAAGACACACCCCGCTGTTAATCACGGCTAGCCTGTTAGCGCGTTAGCATGTTAGCTCACACACACACATACCGCGTTCACCCCGCGGTAACACACCTCTCACACTCCTCTCACACTGTTACACGCTTATTAACGCGCTGTTACACTGTTAATAAACGCGTCTCCACACACACTCACACACACACAGCGGCGCTCTCCTCCCTGCTCCAAGCTACGTGGCTGTTTGGGTTCCGGCACAGATCACAGTCCGGCTGGAACAGCGGCGTCACGAAGGTTCCTAGGTAAAGACGGACTGATTTCACGGGAGCACCTGAGCTGAGCAACACATGATCTCAACGTTATTAAAACTACGCAAATTACTATTCTTCTAAATATTACATTTTATCAGATATGTATATATTTATACAGGCACACAGTTCCTACCTCTGCTAATAAATAAAAAACCTTGTGTGTGATGTTTGAGTCAGTCTTCCTCAGAGGAAACGCCTGTGAATTAATTGCGTTAGTTTTTCCACACAGTCTGTTCATGATATTCAATAAAACTTAACTTTATATTTATTATTTCTTTCTCTTTTTTTGGATTTTTTCTCTAATCCCTGATTTTTTCTCTTTTTATATCCCTAATTTAGTCGCGTCCAATTCCTCCCCGTCACTAGGGGGCTCCACATTAAGGCTACTACTACCACTCAGCCGGGAGGGCCGAAGACTATCACGTGTTTCCTCCGAACCACGTGACGCCAGCCGACCGCATCTTTTCGAACTGCTCGCTCGCTCACCGTTGGGGGCGGAGTAACACACTCGGAGGACGGCGCTATCCGCTCCCTCCGCTGCGCGAGCTCACAGACGCCCCTGACTGGCTGTAGAGCCGTGATTAATGTGGGAGCACTATGTACCTCTCATCCCTCCCCTCTGAGAGAGCTCGGCCAATCAGCTCTCTCTAGACCTCCGGCTGCGAGAGGTTACAGCACCTCCCGGGATTCGAACTAGCGATCTCCGGATGATAGGGCGAGCGCTTTAATCACTGCGCCACTCGGAGGCCCATTATTTCTTTCTTTAACACATGAATTGGAAACAATGCTCCCTAAACGTACCCTCCTCACAGTTTGCGGTTTTTATATACAAACCTTGGTCTGCGAGTATTTCGCAAGACCAACAAAAATGAAAAATCAATTTTAACTTGGTAAACGAGAGAGGTCTTGAAATACGAACAGTATTGTGGGTATTGTGGGTATTGTGTGTGTGTGTGTGTGTGTAGGTGAAAGCCGTCCTACACAGTAGCCCCCTTCCTCCTGCTCTCCTCTCTCTGGTCTCAATCACTACAGCCACTTTTTTTTTTTTTTTCAAAATAAAGTGCAGGTGAATTTGTTAATTTTTTCTTTAGATTTTGCATTAATTCTTTTTATATGAATATTTTTGGGTTGTGGAACAAATCGTCAGAATTTCCATTGTTTCTTATGAGAGAAATTCACTTTTATATACAAGTGATTTGATATACAAGCACACTTCCAAAATGAATTATGCTCGCAGTCCAAGGTTTAACTTTATATTGAAGAACATTAATGAATTCATAAAAACCCTGGATCGAGCGCTCAAACTAAGTAGCTAGCAAAACCTTATCTGTAATTTCAGTCACAAATTTATATAAATAAAAAGGTTTTGTCTGTACATTGGTCAGAGCTACATTGGAGGACCTGTCTCCAAAAAAATTCTGTCTGTCTGTCTGCAGGGCTTAGCTAGGTACTGTGTATTGAAAGTGTCACTAGTGTCTGTAGCAGTAAAAAAGCATATTCTTCAACAAGTTAGTCACAAATCTAGATTCGAAATGCAAGTTGAATCAACACAACAATTGTTAAGCAAGTAATTGGCAGTTTGTATAGACAATGATCTCATTCCTGACTCGGAGGTAATGCAATGTGTTCAACCTATCCCTGTTGTCAATTCTCACAGACCGAAACACTTTCTCTCACACAGCAGAGGCAGATCTCCCAGAAACCTCATCTACCCTACATTGCTGTCTCATTCTCCTGCACTGGTGTATTGTAGGTGGGCTCTGGAACTGCCAATCTGCTGTAAAGAAAGCAGATTTTATCTCAGCCCTAGCCACCCACTACTCTCTTGAATTGACACCTGGAGATCTCCACAGAACTACACCGGCAGGCCTATCCTCTGACTTTGAATTCTCTGACTCTCTAGGAGAAACCGGCAGAGGTACTGGTACGGGCCTGCCGTTATCTAAAAGATGGTCCTTTTCTCCTCTCCCCCTGCCTCATCTCAGTTGTTCATTATTTGAATTTTATGCTAAGATAATCTTAACACCATAAAATTAGAAATTCAACATCCTTAATTGACGTCCACATCCTTGTTCTCTACCGCCCTCCTGGACCTCTAGAAAACTTTCTGGATGAACTGGACATACTTCTTAGCCATTCACCTTCAGATTCTTCTGACTCTTCTCACTGTTCTAGGACCAACCTCCCCCATGATAAACACCAATCCTCTTTTCTTCTCCCTCTCCTTAACTCATTCTCATTAACACTAAACAGCTGCCCTTCCACACACAAGAGAATTTTCTTGACCTGGTTTTCTGCCATCCTTCCCCAGCCACATGTATCACCATATATCCTAAACCATGGGTTTCTTGTCTGGCTCCTTGGCTATCCGAGGTATTATGCAACTACATAAGAGAATTAAGAACTGCAGAGAGGAGATGGAACAGATAAAAATCATAGCTTGATGCAGATCTTGTATCTTACCATGCTCTTCTTTATAAATTCTCATGTGACATGACTTCTGCTAAAACTGCCTTCTACAGGGAAAAAGCTGGAAGCTTCTGCACATGATCATGGCAAATTCCACAATATCTTCTTTTCACTACTCAACAAGCCGGCTGCTCCATCCTCTCTGATTGCTAATGACTTTGCCATATTCTATGGTGGGAAAATCGCAGCAATCCGCCAGAACTTTCCTCCCAACTCAACCCTTACAGCAGAACTTCAGGACCTTCCCTCCTCTCCCTTAGCATAATTATCCAACCTGTCAACTGATGGGATTCAACATATCATCTCGTCCTCCAATCCCACCACCTGTTCATTAGACCCAATCCCTTTCACAATGCTCCAGGCCTTCTCATAAAACCTCTTGCCCTTCATCACAACCATCATCAACCATTGAATATCATCTGAACAGTTTCCTGCTGCTTTTAAGAAGGCAAGGATTATTCCCATCCTCAAGAAACCCTGCCAGGATCCAGCACACATTAGCAACTATCGGCCAGTATCACTTCTCTCTTTTCTTTCTGAAATTGTTGAAAGGACTTTTTACAACCAAATGTCTCTTCATCTCTTGCAGACTAACCTCAATGATCCAAACCAATCTGGATTCAAAGTGGCACATCACACAGAGACTGCCCTTCTGTCACTGAGAAACTTCATGCTGCTAGATCAGCCAAACTGTCTTCTGCCTTCATCCTCCTGGACCTCTCAGCTGCATTTGATACAGTAAACCACAAGTTTAAGTAAACCTCTTATCTATTCTTAGAATCCCTGGAATCTGTGGCCCGGCATGGCAATGGTTTGCTTCCTACCTAGAAGATAGGTTGTATGAGATGACATTGAGAAGATCCACATCCACATTCACTCTCTACTGGTGTCCCACAGGGATCAGTACTTGGTCCTCTTTTGTTTTTCCTCTATACCCGGTCTCTTGGTAAGGTCATATCCTCACACAGCTTTTCATACCATTGTTATGCAGAGGACACGCAACTCATTTGGCATTTTCCTCCCTCAGGGGTCCACCCTCAGGATTCCACCCGGATTTCAGCATGTCTGGCAGATATCTCAACCTGGATGACAGCTCATCATCTGAAGCTCAATCTCAGTAAAAACAAATTGCTGTTCATCTCTTGCAACTCATCCCCCAGTCAAGACCTTGTGATCTCCCCGGACAATAATCAGATCACTCCTTCAGCCACTGCCTGCAATTTTGGGGTGAATATGTACAAACATCTGTCATTTTCCCTACACATCGCTAACCTTACTCGCTCCTGTCAATTTCTTCTTTACAACACCAGAAGAATCGTCCATTTCTTTTTTCACAGGTTACTCAGGTGCTTGTTTAGTCTCTTCTTATTTTAAGACTGGACTACTGCAACTCAGGTCTGCCTCTATGCACCATTCGTCCTTTGCAGCTGATTCAGCATGCAGCTGCATGTCTCCTTTTCAAGCTTCCCAACTTCTCCACTCCCTACACTGGCTTCCTGTAGCTGCTCACATCAAATTTAAAACCCTGTCGCTTGGCTACAAAGCTAAAAATGGCCCAGCACCCACTTACTCTCAGCTCTAATCACACCACGCACTGCACCACGTTCCCTCTGATCCACCATCTCTCAGGGATCAAGGAAGACATTCATCCAGACTCTTTTCTCGCACCTAGGCGGTGAAATAAACTTCCTCAAGATGTTCGTACAGCTGAGTGTCTTTAAACGATGACTTAAGACATATCTATTTCTTCAGTACCTGGTTTAATCCCTTCCACCACCACCGCAACAAAAAACCTTCCCAATAGTGTTTGACTGATGGTACATGGTTAGTAACCTAATAATCCAGTGTAAGGATCTGTCCAATGACGCAACCTTAAGCACTTTTGTAAGTCGCTCTGGATAAGAGCTCACTCATTCATCGTCTATACTGCTTCATCCTGTATACAGGGTCAGGAGGGCCTATTCCAGGAGACATAGGGCACGAGGCACGGTACACCCTGGAAGAGGTGCCAATCTACAGTATTACCGGGTACACACATACACATGCACATTTACACACTACGGGCAGTTTGGGAAAGCCATTTAGCCTAATCTGCATATTGTTGGCATGTGACAGACAGGAATCGACCCCAGACCCTGGAGGTACAAGGCGACAGTGCTCACCACTAAGCCACCATGGTGTTACTGTTATGCAAAAAGAGTTTTATTTTAAAATTCATCCATCAGAGGTCAAATGCCAAAGGTGTCAGATGTCTCGATTCCTTGATTTATGTCATTTATTTTGCAGGTGGCACGGTTGCTGCTTTGCTCAACTAAGGTCTGTGTTTGATTCCCGTCTCAGTATGCACAGTTTGCATGTTCTCCCTGTGCTCGGTTGCTTTACTCCAGGTACTCCAGTTTCCTCCCACAGTCCAAAGACATGCAGGTTAGGCTAACTGGCAGTCCCAATGTGCCCATAATTCGGTTCTTGCCCTGCGATGGATTTCCTGGGAAAGGCTCCAGGTCCCCTGCTATCCTGAATACAGGCTTAAGTGGTATAAAAAATGAGATGAGATTTATTTAGCAACTTTATGACTTTTAAGTCCACTCATCTAAATTTACTTTCAAGTTACTCATTTTATAGCTGGACATAGGGCAGGGGTAGCTCAGTGGTTAACGCATTGGACTACGGTTCAGAAGATCCCAGGTTCAAACCTCACAACCACCAAGTTGCCACTGTTGGGACAACCTTGAACAACGCCCTTAACCCTCAATTGCTCAGATGTAATGAGATAAAAATGTAAGTCGCTCTGGATAAGGGCGTCTGCCAAATGTCTAGATGTACATAAGGACTGATTACATCTAATAATTGTTTGATTTCGTCTTATACATGGAAGCCATTTTGTAAATAATTAGGATTTATTTTTCCAAAATTGTCATTTGTGTCATTGGTGTTACACCAGTTACTAAATCCATTTTTAAAATGTTCCATAAAAGTTGACTTTTTTCAGATTCATAAAGTTGAACAGTAAGTTATTGCTATTAATTCTAGGTATGAAAGAAGAAATACATTCAGATTTTATGATCCAAATTCAACCTTTTCTGTATAATGAACTGCAATTTCTTTTTAACATATGATTCGGAAACAACAGTACCTGAACTTCTCCTCACAGCTAACACTTATAAAAACAAATATAAAAACAACTGAATCATTAAAAACCTAAAGAAATGCTCAGACTGAGCGGTTAGCAAACCTCATCTGCAATTTGTCACAAATACAACACAAACCTGTGTGTTATTGTGTTCACTAGATTGAAAGTAAGCTTAGCCAATGAAATTGACTCGTGTTTAATTTTAACTTAACTATAATGTCAGTAGTAAAACCTAGCGGCCATGTTTAATACCCTGCTAGCAATCCTTATTCTACGCGATTAGTTTACTTAGCCATGCTAACACAAGCATGTTTTAGGTCGTAGTTTGTCAAGATAAATACTGTATAAATTATGTTACATAATTAAAAACAGCATATGTAATTGAAATTACACAAGTTATTTAAACTATGTATAATTATGCAGTACACAACTTTAAGCAAAGAACAGCTAGCTAGGTCAAACTAGCATGTTATCATTTAGGTATTTCCATGACCGCCATAGATTTGAAATTTCCCAATTCAGAACTTGTGCAAAGCGCAGCAGATTGACTACATCATTCCTAATTAGCCATTTCATTTGATCATCCAATCTACAAAGCGTACACAGCGCGACGATACACTGAGCGACTGATGATCAGTACACGCGCACTGACGTAACACAACAGACAGACACACACACAAGCTCGAGTGAACTTTCTTTATTTCCTCCATTTGTTTATAATCAGACAGAGCAGCGCCAGGTCTCGGGGTGCTTCACTCATCACTCCAGATCCTCCACTCGGGCAGGAAGCCCCGCCTTCCGGGTTCTCCCTCAGAACCCCGGCGTTCCGTCGAACAAACGCGCTTCCTGCTCGCTCTGCCTCGAGTACAGAAAACAAACGAACAAACAAAAACACGAGCTGCGGTGGGAACAGAGCCGAGCCCCGCCCCCCCGTCAGAGCGATCAGGTGGTCCATACACAAGCAGACGAGTGCGAGAGTGTGTATGTAGGTGTGTGTTTTAAGTGTGTGTGTGAGGAATGGTTTAAGAATGACACCCAGGTCTCTGATGGACAAATAATAAAAAAAAACAAAAAAACAAAAAACCCAAAATAAAGAGACTAAGTGTCCGAACGTCGTGTTCAGAGTCTGTTTTAGAAAAGATAAGAAGTGCAGCAAGGAAGGAGGGGATGGAGAGGAAGAAGGAAAAAAAACAAAAACGCGCTCATTTCTCCTCGCCCTCCTTCTTTTCCTCCTCCTTCTCCTTCTTCTCGTCCTTCGTCTTCTCATCCTTGATTGACAGCTCCTCCAGTTTCTCCGCCACGTTGTCTTTGTTTGTCCCTTCTGAGAGAGAAAGAGAGACATTAAATTAATAAGAGGACAAAAGTAGTACGACGGACATGAACAAACAAAGATGAGGAACTCCGGGAGACGGTGCTGAAGGAAAATCAACTTCAGTGTGAAAACTGTGACATCACACACACACACAGTGATTCATTTCCTAAAAACACCACCACCCTTAAGATGACAACGGTTAGAACTGAGGAACGTGTGTGTGTGTGTGTGTGTGTGTGTGTGTGTGTGTGTGTAACAGGGCGCCCTGTAACTCCTCCTAGAGGGGGCGGAGTCAACATCGAGCGAGTCTGTGACCTCACTGTAGCAGACTGAAAAAGTTCAAAGCCGGAAGCGGCGACTCCAAACAGAGTGAGTCTGCGCACGCATGTGTGTGTGTGTATATAAAAGAGAGAGAGAGAGAGAGAGAGAGAGAGAGAGAGAGAGAGATACCTTCAAGTGATTTCCGAACTTCCTCTTTGCATTCTTCGAACTTCACCTTGAACTTCTGTGCGTCTGAAACAAGAACAAACAGACGAGTTGTGTTTCTCTCACAGGTCTATGTGGGCCGATGTTGTAGTGTGTGTGTGTGTGTGTGTGTGTGTGTGAGTGAGTGAGAACTCACTCTCTGCGTTGAGGAATCGGATGGCCAGCATCTCTGGCTTTGGTTCTTCGTCTGCAAAGTCAGCGTGTGTGTTCCAGACCCAGGCCCTGTCACTGCCTGCGTTCGGCTTCAGCTCCATCAGTGGCATGACTGTGCGCGTGCACACACACACACACACACACACACACACACACACACACACACACACACATTACTGAGTCTCATTCATTTAACCTATAGAGCACTATATATTTTTAAAAGAGACACACTTCATAATGCTGTATAAGCCCCGGCCCCTCAGGACAAGCTCCTGTGACACCTCAGTAACGGTGTCTCTCTCACACACACACACACACACATTACTCACTGTGGTGGTTGGCACAGATCTTGAGCGTGCGGTCTCTCCTCATCAGCAGGCGGATGGAGCCCTTCTCTTTGTGGCGCAGCAGTTTGACGTCCCCCGTACCGCGCTCCTTCCACTCTGGCGGGTCGTTCTCACTCGCAAAGCGGTACAGCTTCGCCCTCCTACACACACACACACAGAGTTAGAGGACTCACAGTTCACTCCTCACAGTAACGACACTCACACTCCTGGTTAAGGACGGAAAGCACCAGCCTACTCCTGATACATCACCACGATCCCTCAATTAATATTGCTATTCTATAACCATCATGATTTTATGAATATCCTGATTCGTTATTACATTATTCCTGATTGTTACACTTTTAAACCTTTAATGTTGAGGGATGTGATACATTTACTCAATCCTTTTTTGGTTTTCTCACTTAAAAACCAAGCGCAGCATTTAAACACGACTAACTAACTTCAAATACACAAGTTAAGCATTTAACTTTAAATTTTATTTTTAAATGTTTTTTTTTTTTTTTATAATATAGACAAATCCAATTCTCAAATATAAATGCGCTCCATTTTTGAAAATGTAACGCCATAAAAATGCGTCTGTTGCGCCACTCGGAAGCTTCTGCTCTCTGTACAGAATCATTTATATCTGATATATATATTTATATACGATCACCAGTGATGACCTGAAAACCAGACAATTCTGGAGTGGAAACTGCTTTATAATAGAGGTGGACCGGTCAGTCGGTCAAAGTTCATCTCTATTACAAATGTAAAAATAACTTTTGAAAAAATGATTTGCGTCAGTTATAATAAAATCTTAATCACCACCCAAAGGAATCGCAATTCATAACGGAAAAGATTTTAGTAGTTTATTGTTTAATGTACTTAATGATTAATTCCTCTTTGTATTATTCATAAACAAGCCTGTGTGGACGGAGACACTGCTCAGGCTGGAGATTTTCCCATAAACATATTGCAGCGCTCACAGTAGACCCGCGAGTGTGTTCATGAGATAACGATACGATTAATAGGACATTAAGGACAGCTGTTAACACGTCATGTTGTCCGGCCCTGACTGAGCTTTAATTAAATGACTAAATCTCCAGTGTGAGGTGAACGTGTCCCAAATCACAGCACTCGGGACGTTTGAAGAACAGGACATCGCCCGTACAATCCTCCTGACCCTTTTAAAACTTTTTTTTTTTTTTTACCCACAAACCCCCAGTGGTTCTCACATTTTGAACAGCTCCTCCTCGTCCTCCTCCAGAGTTTTGACCTCGCGCTCAGGCAATGACACGATGGGTTCGAAGTGCGGGTCATGGTTCGAGTCCTCTGTGTTATCCGTGGAGGTCTCGTGCTCCTCTTGTGCGTCCTGCAGGAGAGACGTGAAGACGCACACTACGGGTTTTAATGTGTAATTTTAATGTGTAATGCGCGCACACGCACAACAAAAGCATAAAAAGATTTATAGACTCGCTCTGTGGCGTGCTTGTCTTTTGTCCAAACGCTGAACTTGCGACACTCCCTAAGGTCACTTTACACAGCGCGACACCCCTGCACGTCAACACGGACCTGATCGCTGATTTATATCAACCTTCACCCATTTCTTAAAGCCCTTAATTAGCCGCGTCATCAGTCACGGTGATGAACTGTTACCTGGGTCATCACATCCTAAACATCCTAAACAGTGTGTTAATGAGGAATTCACCAAAAACTCAGGATTTTAAACTGACAAAACACAGAGCGGAGTTTTCTGGACTAAGTATAATAATGAAAGCGGAGTTTCCTGTAAAATTTCACTGAGTCATAAATATTGGAATTCGGTGTTTGCTATGGATGACTAAACACTAATTACTTATTCAGACGTAATGTATTCGGGAGATGACCAAAACGCATGAGATTGTTAGCAGACCGGTCACATAAAAATATTCATTTTGTTCACACCTAATAAACAGAGAATCAACCTTTAACACATTTAACCAAGGACAAGAATCGACAATTTAATCAACCAACGTCCACCGTTTATACCATGATGAAAAGACCCAAATCAACAGTTAATGATTAGACACATTTTATATTATAATAATCTGAAGTGACTTTATCCAGACAACACTGTCTACAGTTTGTTGTCTACAGAAACTGAAGTCTCACTCTCTCAAGTCATCTAAAGTCTATTGAGATTATCGTCACATCGCCCAGCTCGGACCTCAGTCGCACACTCTGAGGTTCATTTGCATTTTTACACAAACTGAAATATTTATCGCCTCAGTGTGTCACGCATTTGCTTTAATCAGCACTAAAACAGCAGAATGAAACTCCGTCAGTCAGGGTGAGCGGTGCAGCACGAGCTCATCCATGTGGGCGCGCGCGCCGCTGTGGTCTCGCGCAGCACTCGGCCTAGCATGCTAATCATCTAAACTAATCTAATCCATCACCACCACGGGGCCTTTATTACTCACCAAACACTTCATTAAACCGCTTTGCTCTCGAACACACACCTTATTTAAGCACAGACTTAACTTCAAGTTGTGTAAAAAAAAAAAAAAAAAAAAAAAAAAGTATATATATATATATATTAAAAATGTAAAAATATATACTGTGCTTAGCTAGCTAACATGTTAGCTGACTAGCTGGTGATATATTCGCCTAGCAAAGTTTTTTTTTTTTTATCTAAGAAACAAATCTTAAGTATTAAAACAGTAATTGACTCTTTAAAAAAAACAAAAACAAAAAAAAACATTGTTGATTCGGGTGAAACGCGCGTGCGTGTGACCGGCTAGCACGCAGAGAGAGAGAGAGAGATAAAGCGCGCGAGCCACCAGGAACTAGCATTAACGGTACACTCATGCTAGGTTAGCGCGCGCGCGCGCACACACACACACACACACGCATGACAATTCCACAGGCGATGATAAACAGGCAACTGACCAAAAGGAGACTTTTATTCGTGTATCTATACAGTTAGATCACCTAGCGTTCGTAGTGCTACAGCTAATCCCCTGAGCACACGGTGTGTGCGGGTGACTGAGGCTAACGCTAATTAGCACTCGGCGCGGGTTTAATACGCCACTGTGTAACTAAGTCACTTCAGTTCGTTTAATAAACACACCGGACTAAACACAGGGGTGAGGACACGCGCGGCGTTCACTCAGCACACACACGCTACGAACACACACACACACACACACTCATGTACACTGTCATGTACATACACAGAGTTATTATACACACACTCACACAGAGAGCCGGCTTTCTTTTAAATTCCCGCACGAGCCGGTGAGCGCCCCGACTCCACACTACTGTGTACTTTATTAATAAAACCCGGAGTAATGCAGCGGAAATGTCGCGGCGCAGCGAGCGCGCGCGGGGTGTCCCGGCGGGAGGGCGCGTGTCTCACCTTGGGATCGGCCATGGTTCGTGCGGATGGCTCGGGATTGTTCCTGGAGGGGCTTTTGCTTGATTTTCGGCGCTTTTTCTTTTCTCTCTCTCACACACACACTTTCTTCCTTCCGGTTTGGTGAACGAGCTCGCCCCCTCCCACTGTGTTCCCGCTTCGCGCGCGACTCAACCGGGCCAGCGGCTCGCTGACGTCATCTCCTTTCTAGCGCTGGGAGTCGATTCTCTTGAACCGGGATTCGACTCTGCGCCGTTCAAGGTTTATGATTTATTTAAATAGAAACATTGAAATGCTGATGAAATGTGTGAGGAAATATTATTCTATTATGAGTCGTAATTAATTTATTATTTTTAACATTATTATTGTATTTTTTTTTATATTAGTTTATTAAATAATTACCTGGTGTACAGATCTATCTGATACTGGAGACTCCTTCCGTACAATCAGAGGGCAGGATTCAACAATACTGTGGAAGGAATTAATTTAATATCTTATTATATCACAATAATAACATTGAATAATACTTATTTATTTACTTACCTAACTGCCATCTCTCGTTCTCTCTCTCTCTCTCCATGTCTCTTCTGAGCTACCAGTGATCCAGACCCCCTCTGGACCTGTCTGATTTGTCCTGGTGTCCCGCTTCTGGTTGGAGATCTGGTCACATGGAGCCCCATGTGTCTGTCTGGGACGCGTGTGGTGACTGGGGACGGTTGGTGCAGACAGCTGTTCTTTAAGGACTTGTTACTGCAGTCGCTTGCTAGTTCAGGACTGGAGTTTCCTACAGTCTACCTGAGCCCCTGCTAACGACCTGGACTCCATATGAACTTAAACACGTCTCCTGTTATACTGAACTTCCAGCATTCTAACACACAGTACGAGTGCAGATCAATCCCTGCTCTCCGTTATCACCCAGATGAGGATGCACTGCATGAAAAGAGCTGGATCCGGACAAATATGGTATGGGAAATCCCCGCTAAACTAAAAGCTTTAAGTCTGCCAGATGTATGAGGCAGAGTGCGTGGAAAGGGAGAATGCAAAAGGAAATTTTGTGAAACGACCAGATACCTCATGTATGTGGATGTATACGGGAATCGGTGAAACTTTCTAGTAGTCCTCACAGCTAGCAGTGAGAGGCGATGGCTGTGAGGTGTGAAGGCCCTTTTGTATGTTAATTACAAAGAGGTGCTGTCCTTCTTATCATAGCCGGGTTGGAGGTGGGGGGTTGGCCATGAGCCAATGAGGAGAAGCAAGCTGCACACACTGCTCTTCTCAAAGAGGTTATCCAGCGTCTTGATACATTTGAGCGCAAGTTTGATGAGTGAAGACTCAAATCAATTCTATTGTCATTTTTTAAATAATGTAGGGTATGTATAGTACTATTGGAGGGGGAGGGGGAGGGGTGGATAGGGTCAATCTACATACCTGCCCAATAACCAATCAAGTTATAAGTCATAATAAGTTATGAGGGCTTGGGTTGGGCTGAATAAAAATGAGCTGAGTAATGTTCCAATAGATGTCAGGGTTTTGGGAGTGTTTTTTTTTTTTTAACAACCAATCAAAGTAGAGATAAATAAACCAATAGGGAAGAGCAGAGTTGTGCAAAGGTGTAAAATGCAAATGGGGCTTGAGATGTAAAGGCCTCCTGACAAAATCCTTGAGTGGATTATTTGCCATGGCAACAAATGGCTGTACCATGGAAGGATTCCTCAGCGAGATACATCCGAATTGGTATCAATCCGGAAGTATCCTAGCTTGGTGGAATTTGATGTAATACGGTCAGTGGTACTTGTAGATACTTCCGAAAATCAGTGGTGTATACGGGAGTTTCCTAGTACAGATGCACCTCTTTTCATGTTGAGTCTGGTTCCTCTCAAGCTTTCTTCCTATTACCATCTCAGGGAGTTTTTCCCTCAGCACCGTCGCCCTCGGCTCGTTCATCAGGAACAATCTGATAATTTTCATACACATTCCCATTTCATACAAACTTTAATAATTCTCTTGATTGTGTAAAGCTGCTTTGCGACAATGTCAATTGTTAAAAGTGCTATACAAATAAAATTGAATTGAACTTATTATATTTAAGATTGCATTAAGATTTCTCTCTATTTATTAATAATAATAAAATAAAAAAAAAGTTTTAGGACAAGTGTTTAACGAATCGACTCTTGGGAATCGGTTCATTCGCTGAATAACACGTTGACCCGTGTCAGGGAGTCGACTCCGTGGAATCGAACAGTTTCATTTCGGAATCTCTGACTCGACTACGTCACTTCCGCTAACGGACTGGCTGTTTTTTCTTACTACGTTTCTTTCCGACTTTCCCTTTTCTTCTTCTTCTTCTTCTCCTTTCTCTTTCTTACAGTACTCATATCCACTTTGAGGTTCTACGAATGTTATTGATGTTTTACATTTATTTTTGTAATCAGTGCGTCACTTCCTGTGCAAGTCTAAATAAAAAGCACAGAATGGAAAACCTCTAGAACCTCTAGATCGAACAGAAAAGCACAAATCCTCTGTTACAGAATTCAACATGCAGATGTCATCAGTCAAACACAGATTCCCCCTACGCTGGTTTATTCGGGTTAGAATTTATTTTTAATACTGTACTGTAGAACAGTACTGTGTCATATTGTTATATTATACTGTTTCAATATTGTACTTGTCATTTATATTAATAAAACAACAACAACAACAACAACAACAAAATCACATATTATTATATCATTATTAAAAATATCAGACGGTCATAATTGTACAGTTTGATCATTTGGGACACATCAAGTGACACAAAAGACTCTTAAGAGTTTTGAGGAGAAAGTGTGAGGGTTACTAATCAACAGATAGAAGGGAAAAAGCATGAATTATCAGAAAGAATGCAGTGAGTAACAGTGTGAATGAAAGGACGACCGTGGTGTGTGAAGGACGGATTCGGTTTAATTGTCCTCCGGGGACACCTACCTACTGAGGGTTTAGTGTACTTAATGAAATACAACGAAGAAAGGAAGACATGAGGTTTCATTTAAAGATTTAAAACAATATACATCTTTAAGTGATACGTGTGTGTGTGTGTGTTTGTGTTTTTACTTGCTATTTACCTTATGATGACAGACAGACACAGACACCACAGAGCCAGGTTTCACCCACGAGCCACAAACTTTATTTTCATCTTTAAAATATACATTATACATCATCTGATTTTTAAATACCCTACAACCTCCCTCCCTCCTCCCTTCCCCCGCCCCCCCCCCCCATCCACACTTCAACTCCCCCAGAAGAAAAATAACACACAGCCCTGTAAGTGTGCAGCAGATTACACTCTCTGATTCCCCCCCCTCCCCCTCTCTCTCTCTCTCTCTCTCTCTCTGTGTTAGAAAGTTAAATGAAACACTACTGCTTGGTTCCTGCAGGGGGCGCAGACGCTACAACAGCCTGGACTCTTGCATGGATGGAATTAGAGTTAAAAGAAAATGAAATGGTCGTGTAGAAAAGCAGCGGAAGGTTTGCTAATTCTCGGACGGCGTGCGTGCGTGCGTGCGTTTGTGTCGTCACTGTAATGGCGTAAAAGCCGCATGAAGAAGCATGATCAGAGGACATGCAAAAATCTGATTTTATAGAACAGTGAAATGTGCGGCTCGAAATCTGCAAAGATTATCTTCTAGCTGTGGTAGCGGTAAGCCGATAACGACGTGATGATCGGGGATTTACTCACGTTACTACAAGCCAAATTTAATAAAAAATGAAAGTAAAAGCCAGATTCTGCTCTCTAAGCCACAATCAAAGCCAAATAAAATTCTTAGCTTGCGTTTTGGCGCAGTGGAATTTGACTACTCAAAGCCCTTCAGTTTGCAGTACTAAATCCAGCCTGAAGGTGGCAGCAGCAGCTGAAACAAAATAACTTAAACAATGTCAAAATGAATGCGTTCAGAGATATTTACCTCAGAAAAACAATCAGTTATTAACCAGCCACCTCAGAACAAGTGTTGGAACCACCTGACAGTGTGCTAGCCGGCTAAATGTTATTGTCAGTTGTGGTACGGATTTCTGTTTTCGCCACAGTCTTACTTGTGTTCTAAACGTATTTAGCCAAAATCATTCAGCTCATCTCCATGCAGAATTCAAACAGATGCCATGTTCTTCGTTAAAATCCTCAAAAAAACTAAACAAATAAACAGCTATGGTGATAAATTTCCAGAGACATGATCACTAGTCAAATGTACAGCGGTCACAGTATGAACACCGGCCTGTCGAGCGTATGCTGGGGCTTTAGTGAACAGATTGTGTCGAACTCAGCTAGCTACATGACAGAGCGTACGTGACATTTGCGTGATTCTGTAATCACAGTGCCCTTTGCTTTGATTTAAAGGCCTTTGTTAGGATCGGTTGCGTTTTTTCGTTGCAGTATTGAAGCATTCCTGCTCGAGTCCAGTGTTGTGGCATCCTGCGCTCCTGATGCAGTTCGCTAATGCTAACACAGTTAGTCAAACTCCTCTCCGGTGTAAAGATCCCGAGTCCGTTTCCCCTCCGCATGACTTCCTGTTTCTCCATCGACTTCCTTCTCTGAAGCTCCTCCCGCTGGTAACCGAGCGGCGTTACGGGTAACAACAGATCAGTCTATAGGCCACGATCCAAATCCACTACGGTCTCCGCGCAGGGCTGCGTCCTCCGTCTCGAGGGGGCGGGGCTTAGGCAAGGCAAACACATATCCTGTCCTCCTTCAGTCACAAGGCTACGTCAGCGGAGAGGCCGTCAGTCTGGTGTGTATAGTGTGTGAGTGTGTGTGTGTGCGCGCATGTTCAAGATGCGCTGTTCTAAAATCAGAAGGCAATATTTTCTTTCATTTTTTAATTTTTTTTAAACAGTCCTGCAGTGTGTGTTGGGGGGGGGGGGGGTCACACACGTGGGGAGTATTTGGGGTTTCTTGGCACCTCGGTGAAGGACTTGAGTTCGTAAGGGATCCCCGTGTCCACCTCGATGGATTTGCGGGAGAATAGCAGCCGGATATCGTTGTGCAAGTAGATCTTTCCAGACTTGGAGCTCTGGAATCTGAGAGAGAGAGAGAGAGACACAGAGAGAGAGTGATGAGGACGAGTGTGGTTTGTCTTCAGGTTGAGGTTAAAGTCATCAGCGCGTGAGAGACCAGCAGTGAGAGAACAAACCTAAGGTGTATCAGGTAGCATAGAATCTTCTTCCTGTCGGGGACGGTGCTGTCGGACCCCGCCCCTGACTCCGCCCCTTCCTCCACAGGCACCAGGAAGATGCGATGGCGCAGGAAGGTCATATGATTGACAGGCATGTCCCCGAAGTTGTAAGTCACCAGGAACATCTTCACCACAGTCTTATTGGGGTTGAATAAGGTCTGACCACCACACACACACACACACACACAAAAAAGCATGATCACTCAACTACTAGGAACACTGATCACTGGGAGAGACCGACAATGAGAGAGAGAGAGAGAGAGAGAGAGATGGACGGACAAGGACAGAAAAAGTCAGAGAGAGGCAGTTAGACAGACAGACAGACAGAGTGTGTGACTCACCACTTGAATGGTCCCTGCTTTAGGTACACTGTATCCTTTCTTTCCCAGCGGCTCCAGAGAGATCACACCCTGACACACATGCAGACAGTGGATCAGTGCCATGTAACGCGCAGACACACGCGCAGACACACGCGCAGACACACGCGCAGACACACGCGCAGACACACGCGCAGACACACGCGCAGACACACGCGCAGACACACACACACACTGTGTTTACCAGGAAGGGCGAGGGTGCGCTGTGCTCGGACGTGTCGTAGTAGGTCACCTGTACAGGTAGAGTGGCGTGTTTGGGGCAGTACGAGCCGCTCGCCCCGATCTCAGCCGTGAAGCCCTCGATTCGCCCTGATGGAGAGAACCGGCCCTTCAGGATCGACTCCTGCAGAGAGAGACAGAGAGGGAGAGACACACACACTTGTAGTTTAAACTCTGTGTAACTATTTGTCATGAAGACTTAAGAGTTTCAGCCGTTAGAAATACCTCAAAGTTTCCCAGGAGCGACCTGCTAACGGCTAACGACGAACAGGACGAGCGGCTGGTGTCGGTGCGTCTGCCGCTACGCAGCTGACGACTAAACACACGCACACACACACGTGTTAAAAGCGGCTCTTGTAAAGTCTTGATGTATTGTGTGTGTGTGTGTGTGTGTGTGTGTGTGTGTGTGTGTGTGTGTGTGAGAGGGAGAAGCTCACGATTTGAGGCGAGAGCTGGTCTTTAGCCTCTGCGAAGTTCGGGAACACTCAGCCGAGCTCTGAGGACACGAGACAGGAAGTCAGGCTAACACAGGAATTAGCGTTACAGTAAACAGGCTGTATAGATGAGTGAGTGTGTGTTTACTTTGCCCTGCTCTCTGGCTGCGGGCAGGAGGTGTGTCCAGTAGGGGGCAGCCTTGGAGTCAGTGCTGCGCCCCGGCGCCACTCCGATCCCGGGCGTCAGCGCCAGACGGCAGCGCTTGGACGTGGAGGGTCCCTCGTCCTCCGAGCACGAGTCCCCGAGGTCACTGAACGACAGCAGCTTCTTCCTCTTCAGCTCGCCGCTCCTGTCTGACGCGCTCGACCCGTTGGAGCAGGAGGGGGGTGACGGTGGGTGCGGCTGTCTTTCTGACGGAGGTGGCGTCTTCTCACGCTCCGCCCCCCACTCCGCAGCCTCGCCCGGGGTTAAGGGTGGACGCGAGGGTTGCGACGGCTCCACGGGGGCCGCGGGGGGAACGTGAGGGTCCAGCATGGGTGGCGATTTCGGTGACAGCGGGGCAAAAGCATCTTTCGCAGGGAGGGGTGGTAGAAAAGGGGCGGAGCCTCTTCCACACAGCACCTCCCCCTCGAGTTCTTCATCGTCGTCCTCGTCCTCTTCGTCGCCCTGGAGGAGGCGTTTGGGGGTGACGACGGGGTCTGAGGCGTCCTCCTCGAAGGCGCGCTTCGTACCCCCTTTAAACCCCCCTCTCTGGGAGAAGATGGACAGCTGATACACCTTCTGCAGCCGCAGCTCCTCCTGGTTTAAAGGTCTCAGTTGGGGGTCGAAGGTCACCTGGGGGTCGCTGGGCGGAGGCAGGTCCCCGGCGCGAGCCTCCTTACGGACCGGCTCCACGTGGAAATGACGCATGGTCACGTGTTTTCTTTTGTTTTCTTTTAAAAAAGACAGTCCTGTTTTAATTTATAGTTATGTATGTGTATATAAATATACTCTTTTTTTAAGTTCTACAAAGTTCAGCAAAGTGAAACAGGAGAACCAGACGCTTTCAGATCCCGGAGGTCCGGGTTAGGATTGGTTTCCCATGATGCCCTGCAGCACAACACCTGAAAAACATGAGCGGAGAGAGGAAGAGTCACACGGCGCTACGATACTTGCATCACAACTCGTCATGTCTCCCAGAATGTGAGCACACAAACACGCCACACACTCTTCTCTCAGAGCGACGGGTCAGACTGGAGTGTTGTGTGTTTCAAAAATAAATCACATCATGAATACATTCGAATGCGGTTCTAGAGCCGGAACCATGACATCATGGCAGTGAGAGCCGCGTTTACACTCAACTCATCAGTCAAATGTAACTGTAACTGTGTCTACGTGTGTGTGTGTGTGTGTGTGTGTGTGTGTGTGTGTGTGTGTGTGTGTGCGTACTTACACATGCTCCAGCTCGCTCTTGATGGTGTCCCTCCGTGTTGACCTTTGCCGCCTGACCCCGAGTCTATCCCCCAAATTCGTCCATCTCCGAAACTGCTCGTGGGACGCAACAACAGCATTCCTCCTCAGGAAGAGAACAAAGGCCTGGACACACACACACACACACACACACACACACACACACACACACACACACACACACACACAGTGATTTAGGAGTAGAAATGCTAATTGGCGTCACTAGTTAATTATCCGTTTACTCACCAAAGGGGCGGAGTGTCAGTGAAGCGCCCAGGAGAAACAGGCGGGGTCTACCCTCAGGCTCCGCCCAGGCGAGGCCAGTGGCCAATCACGGCCCAGCATGGCGGCACACTGCTCGCTCGGGGGCTGCATCCTAACCGCTGCATTCCAGACACACCGAGCTGTCAATCACAGGACAACGGAGAGCTCTGAGTGGTGGGCAGCAGGGTAGGACACGCCCACTTTTTTTTTTTTTTACTAACACTCACTTTTCCTTGATGCAGTGTGCGCACACACAGTTTATTATGTTCATGTCTCTGGTTAAAGTGGTGTGAGAGGAGTAAGTGTGTGTGTTTATTTATATACATATACATACAGACACTCACAGATGTCTAGAGAAGACAGAGCTGAAGTCATGCCGGGTGCTCGTGCTAAAAAGTGCAGAGTGGACTCTGAACCCAAGACGGGTCAATTTCAGCTGACCACACACACACACACACACACACACACACACACACACACAGCACTGCCTTATTAATCTGATCCACAGCTAATCTCTCGCAATGTTACATAATCAACCAGAGGTCAAAGGTCAAAGGCTTTAAAAAAAAGAAAAAAAAAGAAAAGATCATTCTGGAAATACAGGTTGCATCAGGTCATGTGACCTTCACTCAGAACACACTGACGGCAGGACCTGCATGGAACATACACGAACACACACATATATATACTGTATATATATATATATATATATACGCTTACACACAGCACAGGAAGTTAAGACGTTACCACAAACAATGGCGTGTCAACACACACACACATGCACGCACATACACACAGGGTGGCACCGAGGGCAGCGTCTCTGTGCTTATCTGCATGCAGCGCTGTACGTGGGTTTATCAGACGCAACACACACACACACACACACACACACACACACACACACACACACACACACACACACACACACACACACACACGTCTCATGTGAACTACACGCCTGTTACAAGTTGCTCCTCAGGCTGTCTAGTGGGCGGAGTCTTTCCTGGGGCGAAGTTTAATTTGAAAGACAGAAGGTTATGAGTTCAGATCCCAGTAGCCCTTTTCCCCACCACAGTGAAGCAGGTGCTGGATCATGTCTGGTGCCGGTGCAGAGCCGCTTCAGTAGAGCAGCTCCTAGTACTGGCTTTGATTTTCCGTGGGCTAGAGACTCGCGCCATGATGTCATCGTATACGTCCACAACAACAACACAGACGACCTTCACCAGGGCTTGTGATCAGTTCTCCTGGCTTCATCACTATTAGAAGGCATTGAGCTGCGCATTGCAGACTGACGGTCATGAGGTTTTAGTTGGTGTTGATGACCCCGCCCCCAGCCCCTGATGTTCTGTGTTCTAGCCCAGCAGTGTTATGGAACCAGGTTTTTCTGTCTAAGGGCGGGTGCTTCAGCTGTCTGAAAACACAGAACCGATTCAAAATCACCATCATCATAATCACCACAGTCATGACGTCTGAGAGGTGGGAGGACTCCCAGAGAACCCACAGGAACCCCAGAGGGACGCAGGGAGAACATGTGGAACTCACACGGAGACAAGAAGCCCTTGTTGTCATGGAGACGCCGGGTTAGACGCTTGGTTACTGACGTACTGCAGAGTTACAAGCGTGTGATACCAGAACAACACACACCTTCTGAGCTGATCTGGAACGCTGTTCAGCGAGATAGGTGTGTGTGTGTGTGTGTGTGTGTGTGTGTGTGTGTAAGCATTCATGGACACGATCAGTCCTGACTTACCTTTGCTGCACTCCTCCTGTCTCCTGTCCGTCCTCTCACAGGCTTTTCCTCTCAGTCTGTCCGTCCTGCCGGCCGGTGAGTGGATGAGCGAGAGAGCGAGAGAGCGAGAGAGAGAGAGAGAGAGAGGGGGGGGGTATTGGGGGGGGAGGGGCAGTAAGACAAGAGCACAGGAGTGAGATTAAAAAGCACAGGATGAGTGTGTCTCACACACACACACTTAAGGTCTCTCACTCTTTCCTCCATACACA
>QNUK01000470.1:345000-355000 GCA_013621035.1 Clarias magur | reverse complement strand
GTTACATCATGACATTCAATACTCCTGTTATAAAACCTCTGCAGAAGCTCAGCACTGACCTGAGATCAGTTCCTCATGGTTCACACGGGGGATTTGATGAAGAAAGGTGGACAGATCTGACATCAGTTCCTGGTTTGTTATGAGTAGTGGATTAAAAGGTCTGAGAATGTGTAAACTGTTCTCAATAAAACCTGAGAACTGATCCCAGGTCAGTGTTAAGCTGCGCTGCAGTTCTGGGTGCACTGTAGCTGTTACGTTCCATCTCTGACCCAGGAACAGTCACAAGCTGATCCAAGGTCAGATCGGTACCTGTGCCGATCTGGTAACAGACTGTAAACCAAGTGAAAAAAAAAAAAGTGTTAACTAATCCCAGGTCAGGGCCAATTAGCTATTTAGGTTTTATATATACATTACCATCTATAAATTACAGTTCTATATAAAATCTGACCTAGGATCAGTTTACACTGGCCCAGTCTGGAGGAAACCTTAAAAGGCATGAATGTGAACTGTTCTGGGATCAGCTCCAGGTAGTGACCCAGCATTTTTGACCCAGCTATTTGAGGAGACAGGGATGTTGTTGAGTGTATGGACACACACACATCAGCTGAAGCCCTACAAAAGGCATGTGTCTGCATGTGTGTGTGTGTGTGTGTGTGTGTGTGTGTGTGTGTGTGAGTGAGAGAGAGAGCTTGACAGTGACTCAGAGGACGAGTGCAGAGGAGCAAAGCGGCACAATCACACAGCAGATCCGGTCTGTCTGCACAGAGATAAGAAGAACAAGAAGAAGAGAGAGAGAGAGACGTCATGAAGAGGACAGACGCCCCGGCACACACACACACACACACACACACACACACACACACACACACACACACACACACACACACACACACACACACACACACACACACACACACACACACAGACACACACAGACACACACAGACACACACAGACACACACAGACACACACAGACACACACAGACACACACGCTTGCTTATGAAAAAGTCCAGAAGGAACAGGTGATGCCGTAATGACCACAAGGGTATGAGATCAAAGCTCACAATCCCAAAATCTTATATTTTATAATCCTCAGAGACGCCTAACTATACACCTTCACCCAAGAGCGATGTTGCTCTGCTGTATTGTTCACTTGTACCACAGGTGTATAGGTGTTTCTGTAATTACAAGGTTGTGAGTTCAAATCCCACCTGCCTCAACTGAGTCACCCACATTTAACCAGGATATATATATATAAAATAAAATAAAAAACCACTCCACATGTAAATGATTTTTGTTTCACACACATACACACACACACACACACACACACACACACACACACACTATATGTAAATAAATCTGTAGTAGCTGCAGTAGTGCTTCGTGTTCCAGTAGTGAAGGGGACGCACTGGGAGAGCCTTCAGGTCGGACTGGGAGGCGTGTGACATCACACTGACTGAGGTCTAACCTGTTTAGAATTTGTATAAACATGTACCGACAAGTTCCTGTCCCAAATTCGTCTCCCTGATGTTTCTAATCCCGTCCTGATTCCAGCTGAGCTGCTCGGTGTGTGTAGACGAGACGTCTGGTTGTCGTACCTCGTAGTGTAAAGCTGGAACATGTACACATCAGGCTCATCACCCTCCTGTTATTATTCCTCCTAATGGTTTTAAAAAGCAATCCCTACACACACTCCCTGATCCGCTCGCTCCAGGTCTCGCCTCGCGCACCCCCCCCCCCCTTCCACACCCACCCGTCTGTCTCACACCCCTCTCTTAATCAGGCTGTGGTAATACAGGTTGTAACGCCGTTGTGCAGCGTTCAGCATCACATCACCCAGCACAACCTGCACCACGAACCCCTCCTCCTCCTCCTCCTCCTCCGACGGCTTTAAAACCCCGGCACGGTTCGGTCCCGACTCGATAATGAGCCCCGTGTGGTTCAGAGAGGCCACTGTGCATTCCTAATGACCCCCTGACTCGCTCCCCAACCTGTCTCTGTGTGTGAGTGCACACACCATTCAGCATGCTCTTTCAGTAAAAAAAAAAAAAAAAAAAAACCCTCCGGGTGGCTGTGGTGCCTTCTCTATCATTCTCTGCTCATCTCATTGTCTCTCTGTCTGTCTGTCTGCGTGTGTGTGTGTGTGTGTGTGTCGCCCCTTCTCCTTCTCTCCCTTTTGATTTATTGCATGCACAATTAAGATGCAGGTGAAATCGCTTACACAGTCTAACATTTTTGCACAAATCTCTAGAACAGAAACTCTTTTATTAAAGTCCACGAGGGGCCTCTCTCTCTCTCTCTCTCTCTCTCTCTTTCTCTGTGTGTACAAAGAAAGAGCAAATGCAAGAGCACAGAAATACAAAAGAGAATGAGATGGAAAGCATGAAAATGGACAATGCACACACACACACACACATATATATATATGCAGGCCTTCAGGTTGTCCGAAATGCATACAAAAGCATGCACGCGCGCACACACACACACACACACACACACACACACACACACACACACCAGGGTCTCATTAAAGAATTAAAAAAAACACACATCCTGTAGAGATCAGGAGAGGAATGAAAAGCCTAGATGGGCGTGCACACACACACACACACACACACAGTGAGTATGTCACTCAGATATACACCAATCTGACTTCTTGAAGAATGTGTGTGTGTGTGTGTGTGTGTTGCTACAGATGATCAGACACTACAGATGTGTTGTTGTATTGTTGTTGTGGTGGATGAGAGGTTGTGTTACTCACCTCGGGGTAAGTGTGTGAAGAAACAGATGATCAGGGCAAAGGGAAGTCGCTTACAGAGCAGCCAGTGTGTGTGTGTGTGTGTGTGTGTGTGTGTGTGTGTGTGTGTGTGTGTGTGTGCAGGAAGAAAATAGTTGCTCTGTCCTTGTATTTTTAGTAACAGCAGATCAGCTCCTCTCTGCAGTCCAGCCCAGTGCTAACAGATCCCCAGCAGGTCCCCAGGTCCATGTCCATGTCCATGTCCTGCTCTAACACTCCTCCATGACACCAGCTGTGTGTCTCGTCCTGTCTGCGCTTTAATCCACGTCCTCCTCAACCCGGGGCCTTCTCTCTATCTCTCTCTCTCTCTCTGCCTCTACCTCTGTGTCTGTGTCTCTCTCTTTCTCTCCGTGTGTGTGTGTGTGTGTGTGCGCGAGCTCTGTCTTATTTTTCCCCCAGCAGCCGTCGCCCACAAACCCGAGTCTGTCCCTTTAAAACGCACCACTTCCGCGTTCAGCTGCGAGACGAGCCCGGGGGCGGGACCAGAGAAACAGCTGAAGCGCTCTCGAGCGCGCGATTGGTCCAACGTGACACAGGCGCAGCCAATGACCTGTGAGGAACGCTGGCGTCATTTACATATGCTAATATATTCGCGCGTCGTCGCGGCGGATTGGCTGCGCTGTGGGGTGACGCAAAGCGTAGCCACGTGCAGGGGAAGGGGAACGGAAAAGTGAACAGGAACTGTGAGGAAAGTTCATAAACACTGCGCTTTATTTCACCTTACAGACACACACACACACGCACAGGTGGGGCGAATCACACACTACACACAGGCTCTGACACGATCACCTCAAGACAGTTACTGTGTTCAGGTCTGCTAACACACCAGCTGTGGAAAGATGATGTAGAGCTTTATCAAGCTTGTTAAAAGCTATAAACACACACACACACACACACACGAACCGTGCTCCAGTCATTTCAACTCCAGGCCGATTACTCAGATGTGCACTGTGATGTCATGGTGTGTGAAGGTCCTCTTGTTTTTCTAAGGATTATTTATGGGGGTTTTCAAGCCTCCGGGGCTTTTTGGAGCTTTTAACATCCTCAAAAAGTCATGAAACGTTTGGAATCAGCTGCCATTAATACCCCAGGGGATTGATACGATCTCCACCAAACTAGGCCTTAGTGATCTCCAAACACTCAGGACACAAAACTGCAAAGGGACGTTTAACATCTCAAACAGTTCAGCCGTGATCGTGACTTAAACTAATGCTGAAAATGGCGAATAATTAGGGCCCAAGCACTATAGCACCCTAGCAGGACCCTCTTGTTTTCCTAGGGATTTTTTTCCGGCCCCAAGCACCCATGATATCAGTCCTATGTCACCGTAGTGTGTGAAGGGCCCTATTGTTTTCCTAAGGATTTTCCCCCAACATCTTAACATCTTCAAAAACCCATGAAAATTGGCATGGAATCTGATGTCATTTGGATGCCTGAGAGTTTGGGGCCTGGGGTGTAGCTAGGAAGAGATATAATCTTCCTGGGGAATTTATATGATCACAAGATGGCATTAACGATTGAGAATTGTAGCGGGATTAGCCGTGAAGGTGCCTCAAACTTACGCCGAAAAGTTTCTGTGGGACATCATATTGAGTGACACCACGTTACGTGACATCATAGTGTGATTCTTTTTTTACTACCATCTGTGGCCTATTGTACACACGTACACATCACAAATGTTAACACTTACACACACAAACACACACATGCTAACACACACACACACACACACACACTAATACACATATCACAAGTTAACACACAGACTCACACACGGGGGTCACATGACTCACCTGCGATGGCGCAGGGTGGTGATGGCCCAGAGTGCAAAGCTCATACACACTTTCACATAGGCACACGAAACCCTGTACACATTTAGAGCCGAACAACTTTCGCGCTGCACGTCCTGGGCTCAACTCAACAGGAGGCCGGTTATTTTTGGGTCATTCGCAAAAACACACCCGATGGATTTTGATATACTCCTCCCAGGGAATTTACACGAGCATCACGAAACTGGGCCGATGTGATCTAAAGACATTGAGGATGCAAAATTGCGGAGGGATTTTTGATACCTCAAACGGGTCAGCTGAAATGAGGCCTTAAACGTACAATGAAAAGTGATTAATAACTTTGTGTGGCATTATATTGAGTGACATGTTCAGTGACATCACGTTCAGTGACATCACATTTTTTCCAGCAACTACAGCCTATTCTACACACATACACATCTAACATTTGTGATAACAGTTACACTCACATACACACTCATACATTACACACATACTCACACACTCGCATCTCTCTCACAAACAGACACACAGGCATGCACACATAAACATACTTATGTTAACCCCCCCCCCCCACACACACACATGTTGACAAATATTTAGGGCCCAAGCTGACATTAGCCCTATTATGTCATATAGTGTGACGTGTGCAAGTTGTGCAGCGATGTCTTTTTGTAGGTCTTAACAAGCTCAATAGACAAACAGGTTGTGTGGTGATATACTGAGTGACATCACATTGAGTTACATAATAGTATGATGCTTTCTTTTCCACCATCTTTTTGGAGCTTTTTGGAGGTCTTAAACATAAAATTCCCCACGCTCTAAAATGATGTCATAATGGTATTGGTATGAATCTTTTAAATGCATGTGCCCACTGTGTCCACTATCGTTCTGGTGTGCTCAGGCAGTGAAGGTGCAGGTGTTTGGGCCCGAACATTGTCGCTTGCAAATACACTGTATAGATTTTTAAAACTCCTGATCTTCTGGGACTAACAGACAGAAGCTGACTTTATTTACCGTCTGCCTTGTTTTTTATTACTAGAGATTTGGATTGGTCCTATTTAAGTCTACCTTGATTAAAATAAATATAATAATAATAAGATAGGATAAGATAAACCTTATTAATTTCCCAAAGGAAATTCTTGTTTGTGCCAGGGACTGTTCCAAGAGCAAAGAGAGTAAACAAATATAGAGGCAATCAAATTTAGTAATAAATAAGGTAAAAATAAAAGGAATAGATCCACAAACTAGATTTAAAAAAAGCAATGCAGCAACCGGTAGCAATAAGAACACTGGAAACCAGATTCTGACTTAGAATTGTACACGGCAACATACATGATGCAAGAGTACTATTGTACATGATATCGCTAATCATTATGGCACATGATGTTACATACTGTATGATATTGCTAATCAGTGTTGTACACGATATGGCTAAATGACGTTACACATGAGATCGCTCAATGATGTCGCACATGATATTGCTAATTTATGTTGGCCTTGATATGACTAAATGATGTTGCACATGATAATAATCATAATAATAATAATAATAATAATGATAATAATAATCATATATGAGTGGGCCCAAGCACCTGTGCCGTCACCACCCGGGCACCCGGGCACCGAACAACCGGTGTGTCCTTTGAACCTGCTAAGACCTCCAAAAGGCCCCGGACGCTTAATATGTCACTTAATATGGTGTGGGAGATTTTTTCTCTTCCACTGTTCCACTGATGTTTTATCTTCCATTTTTTATCTGCCACTTAGACTTCAGCACTGGAACATAATTTGACTGTAAGTCAAATTATAAAAGAATCAAAAAACACTCCGTTGTTCTGGGTGAAGTAAACGGCAGCAACAAAGCCCAAGTGAGTGAAGAACAGGCAAAGAGCAGACTGAAAAGCAATTCACTACACCCTCCTGATATACTGTTGGTTGAGGGACAGGCTCATCTGTCTCCTCTCTAGGTTTTTCCATTTTTTTCTTCCTTCCATTGGACCTGTTCTGGTTCTTGCCAAATTGGTAACCTTGTTTTTTTTTATTTTGCTCACTTATTCTTGAAAGTCTCCTCATTATAGTCCAGTTGTCTCTGTTTGTCTCACTGTTTCTCTTGTCCCGGGTGACACTCAGTCTCCTGAGTCCATTTGAGAATGAGTATCTCTGTTTATGTGCCCCACACCAGTTGGTGCGGTTCTTGCTCAGAGACGTCTGGCCTCCCCATCGTCCTCTTCAGTGATGTCATTCTGCTCTCGTTGACCTGATGCTTCACACCTGCTCCGTACTACAGCATATCTGATGTGTCTTCTGTATATATCTTAGTTCATTATTCATAATTTCTTGTGATATTAGCCGATATTTCCCCAGTGTATCAGCGTCACATGTGCTCCTGCCTGTACGCTTTGTATTCATGCAGGGAATTAAACTGTACTTTGCACCAGCCGTGTGTGTCTGTTGTGGTTTAATGGGTCCTCACCTGATAAGAGATAATGAGCGGCGCTCTGCACAGTGATATAAACCCCATCCATGCTGCTTGTGTTGCCCCTTCATCCCACTATGGCTTCAGCTTGACTTCTCTCCTGGAGCAGCTCATTAAAAAAGTCCACATTAAGTCTGTATGTTCCTTATCTCGGCCAAGTCGACCTTTCGTCCTGCAGTGTAAGTGTTGCTCTCACTACGATCTTATGTGAGAAAACACACCCTGGTCCTCGGGACTCTCCATGTCTCACAGGTCATCCCTTATGCGCTTTTTAAAGTTTTAGCAGACTATATTTTAGACGTTTATATGAAAGGTTACATGATTATATTTAATATATCAGTGATTAGTGTGAGGACATTTGTTATGTAGTAGGATGTAGGATGTGTAGTGTGTGAATTTAATAATGCTGGTGTCATAAATGTGCATTTTTTTTTCTAAATGGGCTGGTGTTGAGTTGAGCTCGTGACATGCAGAGTGAACGTTGTCCAGCTCAATAAGATCTAGAAGTGTACCGGGTTTGACATGTCTCTGTGCAGGATGTGTATGAGACGCGCATGTCTCCATTGTGATGATGTCATAGTGTTCGGGCCCTAAATAATCATCAGCACAGTGTACCAGTTTTATGATCCAGCTTAAGATTAGTCACACTCATTTCACGCAACTCAAGGTTAAAATCTGTTGTTCTGTAGGCAATTTATTTATTTTTTCTAGAAAGTAATGCTTGAAATTGAAGCAAAATGTAACCAGTGGATCTCTAATCCTGCGTGCTGTATCTACATGCGGCCACCAGATGGCGCACAAGCACTATAAAACGTACCAGTGGCCTGATTTACATCTAATAAGGTTTTCAGTCTTTAATTAAGGTTTTAATTGACATAATTTCCACAACAGGTTGTTTTTAAGTCTTAAAACTACAATCTATAATAAATAGCTATAATATAATTTTGTAAAAATAGGATATTTCATCATCCCGGATAAGAAATAAAACAACAGCATGGTGTATAAAACAGCATTATAAATCAGTACATATAGTAAACATGAATAAATAATTGTGAACAGTATGAATATTTTATACTCCATGTTTCACTCATACTGCTGCAGTCATACCTACATGTCACATCTTGACTTCCCTGTACCCCTTTGATATCGCACATTCCACATAATGTATACATTTTATACATTATACATAAGGGAAATCTGTCTCCCTTTCTGTCTTTTTATTACATCTCATCTTTCCATTTTTAGGTCATGGACAGTCATATAAGTACGTATGTACTGTATGGCATAGTGCCTATGGTTGTGTATGTGACATATAAAACCTGAATGAATGTTTATAAAGTGAATTTATTCATTACAAGTAACAACTTTTTTATTCATCCTTATAAATTTTATTTTTGGTGGTTAATGTACTATATAAGCATAGATCACATAGATAGTGGATGTAGACTGTAAACAAACAATACAATGTAATTATTTAATCATTGTTTGGTATAATGTAGCCGCTAACAACTGTATTAAAAGCAGAAAACTGTGAGCCTCCAGCGGGAATTGCACGTGCATACGTCATAGGTTTTAAATATTTCTATTTTATTTTATTGTAACTGTATATCTGGGTGGCATTGTGGCGTAGTGGTTAGAACTGTGGCCTCGCACCTCCAGGGTTCGGGTTTGATTCCCGCCTTGGGGTCTGTGTGTGCATGGAGTTGACATGTTCTCCCCGTGTGCTTGGTGGGTTTCCTCCCGGTACTCTAGTTTCCTCCCACAGTCCAAACACACGCAGATTAGGTTCATTCCTAATTTCAAATCCCTCGTAGTGCGTGAATGAGCATGTGTGTGTGTGTGTGTATGTGTGTGTGTGTGTGTATGTGTGTGCCCTGTGATGGGTTGGTGCCCTGTCCAGGGTGTACCTCGCCTCATGACATAAGTCTCCTGGGATAGGCTCCAGGCCTCCAGAGACCCTGTACAATAGGGGACATGAGCCGGTGTATGTGATGAGTGAGTGAGTGAGTTACGAGTGAGAGTGTATATCTATATTTCTGTACTTTTTTCTTTTCTATTATTGCCAGGAAATGTTTCTATCTAACTATCTTTCTATTCGCTTGTCCTATCTTCCATCTTTCCCTCCTTAAATCACGGACAGTGGTATAAACGTGTCACTGCATGTCACACTGTGTATGGTTGTTTACGTTTTAATCAACATTTAATATAAAGAAGTTCATGTATAAAGCAGGAAACTGTCCGGCTCGAGCGAGGTTTGCGCGTGCAGGTGTCCGCGCGCCTTCACCTGTGCGCATGAAAGTTTCTGATTGGTCCAGTGTCCACCCCTGACCCAGAGCACAGCAGGTGATTGGCTGTTGCCGCTGTCAGTTCCTCCTCCTCCTCCTCACTGAATGAGCGAGCGTGTGTGTGTGAGAGAGAGAAAGAGAGAGAGAGCGCGCGCGAGGCTCCTCTCGAGCTCCGCGCCTCATCATCACCTGAGAGCGGGACAGAGCTCTCCTCTCACACACGTACACACATACACACGCAGACTCTAACACACACACACACACACACACACACACACATGTCCGGATTACGCCTCACACTCCGGGGAAAGTTAGTAAAGTTACCGAGTGAAGTGGCGGATTTAAAACCTCAGCCTGCGGAATGTCACTGCTCTGCGTCCGAGGTGAGTGAGTCACTGGGTCGGCTCGTGAGTCGACTCCAAGCGCGTTTAAAGTTTTATTTTATTAATTATGTAGGAGAATTCACACTCGTGTTTGTGAAAAATAAAAACAATTCTCCTGTCCTTACTCCACCTCATCATGCTGGCGTGATATAGCCAGGCTAGGCTACGCTAATGGGATTAAACAGTCTCGCGCGCGACGTAACGGTCAGGTGTCAGAGGCGCGCTCGAGTGACTCATTTGACGAATCGGTTCGCTTCCGTCACT
>QNUK01000470.1:332500-340000 GCA_013621035.1 Clarias magur | reverse complement strand
TCTGCGGGGAAATCTCAGTGAGGAGAGGAAATGAACAAGAAGAAGAAGAAGAAGAAGACTCCAGCATACAGCCGTCTCCTTCTTTCTCTCTCTACCGCTGTCTTTCTGTCTCTGCATGTGTCTTTCTTGCTTTGTGTATCTGTCTGTCTCTCTCTCTCTGTCTCTCTCTCTCTGTCTCTCTCTCTCTATTGTTCTGTCTCTGTGTGCTTGTCTGTCTCATCATTATAATCAGTACAGCGTACTCCTGATTGTCCTCGTTAATCACTACGAGCGGACGTTCCAGGTTCGATTCCCGTCTCTGTGTGTGTGGAGTTTGCATGTTCTCCCCGTGCTTGGTGGGTTTCCTCCGGGTTCTCCGGTTTCCTCCCACAGTCCAAAGACATGCAGATTAGGTTAATTGTTGTTCCCAAATTGCTCATAGTTTGTGAATGAGTGCGTGAGTGTGTGAGTGTGTGTGTGTGTGTGTGCTCTGCGACGGATTGGCACCCTGTCCAGGGTGTACCCTGCCTCGTGCCCTAAGTCTCCTGGGATAGGCTCCGCCCCCCCGCCTGCCACCATGAATACAGGATTAAGCGGGACAGACGATGAGTGAGTGAACCGTCCCCCATTCACACGTGTGTATATTAATCTTGTACTCAGTGTAGTCGACCCCGGAGGCGGAGCTTGTGTACTCGAGCAGGGATTGGTGTGAGGATGGGGGATGGTGCCATTCAGATGTTATTGAGCCCCGCCTACTTAATAGTTTTGGACATGATTTCATGTCTGATGTGTTTGAGTGTGAAAACGACATGTGTGTCTCAGCTCCAGTGACACGTCTGTACCGTCCACACGGCTGAGTGTCATGAGGACGAGCTGACAGTGAGAGTCACAGAGGAAACGGGAACTGCTGTAGGAGTTCCCACGGTTTCCCGGGTCAGGTGTGAGAACGTAAAGTCAACGTCAGTGTGTAAGTGAACAGAACTGAAACACCACCGCCGACGAGGAAACACGGACTTGTGCTTAATTTCTTAATATTAAAAAAGACCCGTCTGTATTTGCACGTCTCCAGATTTGCCTTCTTGCCCAAAGACAAAACCCTCAGCACTCTGGTGCCAGTCTTTCAAAAAGTCTTTTAAAGGAGACATTTTGAAGCACCCTCACACATCAAAACCACTGACTGTGGACGTAGATGTGAAATTCTGCTGGGACAAGTTCTGTCCCAAAGACTTGGAGATAAACCTGAGCTCTATCAAGTGCAGTACTGGAAGAAGCGTCCAAACTAAACTGTGACGTAGGGAACCGATAGGGTCTGGGGTTGAAGCTCACCCTGGAAGAAGGACATCACTGATTAGAGGGAACGGTTTTTATCAATGATCTGAAGACAGCAGAGTGCCTGAACCCCTGCTGAACCTGACTGAGCTTCATTCTTCAGGCTCTTGTACTGACCAGGTGTCAACAAGTCAGCAAGATGATGGAGGAAACCTCACTTCACCACATGACACCCCTCCTAGGTCCTCAGGTCCCTCAGTGACGAGTAGTTTACATGGCATGAGCCAGAATGTACGAGCCAAGTGACCGGTCATGGTTATTAATCAGAGACTCTCACCCAGGACGTTGCATTGACCCAGCACCCCCTACGGGATGTCCTGTCAAATCCAGGCACCGTCATTTCACGTGTTTGATGTCCCTCCACCACTGGACGTAGGACCTGTCCACGTGGTCTAAACTCACGCCCCAAAGAAATTGGCATCCCTCATTGAATGTGAAGTTTGTGTCCTGCAGGAACCGGCCTGTATCCTGTCTCACAGTGTCCTCTCAGACCTCCGGCTCTGCCAGGAGATCTGTACGACCAGAACCTCACCCTAGAGGTAGTAGACCCAGGAACAGTATGCACCAGGAGCTCCACGTTCACGCTCACACTCTCCATCACCTGTTCTCTCACAGGTACACACACTCACCCCGAACCAGCAAGCTCTGGACATCAGCATGCCTCGACATTCAGGGGTTTGATCTTCAGGGGTTTGATCTTCTGGGGTTTGATCTTCTGGGGTTTGATCTTCAGGGGTTTGATCTTCAGGGGTTTGATCTTCAGGGGTTTGATCGTCTGGGGTTTGATCTTCAGGAGGTTGATCTTCAGGGGTTTGATCTTCTGGGTTTTGATCATCAATGGGTTTGATCTTCAGGGGGTTTGATCTTCAGGGGGTTGATCTTCAGGGGGTTTGATCTTCAAGGGCTTTGATCTTCAGGGGGTTTGATCTTCAGGTGGTTTGATCTTCAGGGGGTTGATCTTCAGGAGGTTGATCTTCAGGGGTTTGATCTTCTGGGTTTTGATCTTCAAGGGATTTGATCTTCAGGGGTTTGATCTTCAGCGGTTTGATCTTCAGGGGCTTGATCTTCAGGGGTTTGATCTTCAGGGGGTTGATCTTCAGGGGTTCGATCTTCAGGGGGTTCGATCTTCAGGGGGTTCGATCTTCAGGGGGTTCGATCTTCAGGGGGTTCAATCTTCAGGGGTTTCGATCTTCAGGGGTTTGATCTTCAGGGGGTTTGATCTTCAGGGGTTTGATCTTCAGGGGTTTGATCTTCAAGGGTTTTGATCTTCAGGGGTTTGATCTTCAGGGGTTTGATCTTCAGGGGGTTTGATCTTCAGGGGTTTGATCTTCAAGGGGTTTGATCTTCAGGGGGTTTGATCTTCAGGGGGTTCGATCTTCAGGGGGTTCGATCTTCAGGGGTTTCGATCTTCAGGGGTTTGATCTTCAGGGGGTTCGATCTTCAGGGGGTTCGATCTTCAGGGGTTTGATCTTCAAGGGGTTTGATCTTCAGGGGGTTTGATCTTCAGGGGGTTTGATCTTCAGGGGGTTTGATCTTCAGGGGGTTCGATCTTCAGGGGGTTCGATCTTCAGGGGGTTCGATCTTTAGGGGTTTGATCTTCAGGGGTTTGATCTTCAGGGGCTTGATCTTCAGGGGTTTCATTTTGCCCCGGTGTGAGGATTTAGTCTCATGACCCGACCTTCTGTCTGCTCCATCCTTCGGCTTCTTACACCAAGCTTTGGAATCGTTAATGAAAAAGACTTTAACTAAGTTTTAAAGGAACTCCATAGCGTCCATCTTGGTGAATTTTCTGACTTTCACCCGTCCAGAACCATTTGTTATACACGTGCCTGTGTCGTTACCATGGCAACCTACAAGGCTTCACCAGCAAATCTGACAAGATTCCGAGCAAACAAATCAGATTCGGTCACTTGTCGTTTGCATTGCAAAAACACTCCGTGTACAAAAAAAAAGAGGAAAAGTAAAAAAAAACAGTGAGATTGTTGTCCTGCCGTGTGAACGTCACCGTGTGAGATTTTTTTGGGTTCGTTCTTTTCACATCCGGTGAGTCACACAGATCATCTCAGAAATTAAAAATGAGAGCTTTAGACGCGGCTACCTGTGGGCAGACATTCTCCACACACCTGGTTAGATTTCCTTCATGGAGGACTTTTATAATCCTCACTATTGTTTGAGTTGAAAACCTCAAATCTCGCTCTCTGTCTCTCTCTCTCTCTCTCTGTCTCTCTGTCTCTCTCTCTGTCTCTCTGTCTCTCTCCCTCTATATCTATATCTATTTGTATATAAATTGTAAAATAGTCCCTTTTTTAATTTTGTAATAATAAAGTGAGTTTAAAACCTCAACCTCTCTCTCTGTCTCTCTGTCTCTCTCTCTCTCTCTGTCTCTGTCTCTCTCTGTGAGTGCACATGTGGAAGGCTGTTTTGGCGTCCTGCCAAGTTTTCGGAGGACTGTTTACCTATTTTACTTATCTATTCAGTTATATTTCTTTAGTTAGTGAATGTGTTTCACTAAAAAAAAAAATAAAAAAAAAATTATATATATATAAAGTTTATAGTGAGAGAGAGCGGGCGGGGCACCATGGCCTCTGAGGCCGGTATAGAGACTTTGTCTCTCCGGATTGGCGCCGATTGAGGACGTGCTGTTTGCTGTGGGGGAGAGGATCAGGTGTGAGAACATCTACTCTGCCTCCCGGATGAACAAGGACGTGGTGGTGTTGGTGAACAGGGTCGACCTCGCGAGCACGCTGACGCGGAGCGGAATCTGTGTGAGAGGAGCCGCGGTGGCGCGGGTGCTCATATCTAACGTGTCTCCGTTCATAAAGGATGAGGCGATATTGAAGGAGCTGCCCATTTCGGGAGGTTGGTCGGCCCCATGAGAGCGATCCCGCTCGGGTGTAAGAGCTCCAACATGCGGCAAACATCCTGTCCTTCCGCAGACAAGTGCTTATGGTCTTAAACAACCAAGATCAAACGTTAAACGTTAATTTTAAATGTAAAGAGGGGGACAGCGGCTACACCGTCTTCGGCACCGTGGAGCCGCTGAGGTGCTTTGAATGCGGGGACGTGGGACACAAAAGGCTGAGCTGTCCACACGGACTCTCTGTCTCTCTCTCTGTCTCTCTCTCTCAGTGGAGCCGTGTTTCCTTTCAATAAGCCGGGTCTAACAGCTCGTTAAGGGCTCTAATCCCCTCGTTTATGTGCAGGCTCATTTGCGTAATTAGATTTGCGTCTGTAAGGTGATTATGTGTTTTTTCCCCCTTTTCAATTTCTGTGTCATTAATTAAAACGCTGTAATACGGCGTTCATCACTTGAGACGGGGGTCACGCGGTTCGGCGTCATGGCGATACTCAGGCGGTGATTCCATCTGTGTTACGAGTCTGTGAAATGTTTTTAATGCAATTCTAAACCAAATCAACAAATAACTCGCGTCGTCTGTTTGCTGACTGACAATGTGTGAATCGCTCAGATCTCCGGGAACGGCAGGTTTTTTTACCACCTCAAGTACAAACCAACAGCATACAACTGAAAAAAAAAAAAATATATATATATATATATCTGAATGTCCCCTCCCGTCTCTGCCTCCACACAGGGAAGTGTCCTCACATCAGTGCGTCTGAGACAGAACCGCGTTGTGTGTTTGCGCGTCACGGCTGCATGGTCCTGCCTCGAATGTTTTCAACCCCACGGTTAATGTGTGACTGAGGACTTCAGTCAGGAGACGCAGACGAAGCGCGGGCCACGTCCCCCTGACAGGATACACCCGAACGTCACGCGTACGCGTTTTTCCATGCGTAAAAAAAACGTCTTCTAAATCCGTCCAGGTGTCCTGATGTATTAACGAGCGTGTTATAACACTTCGTAACACCTTACACTCGCATCACGCTGTTTTATAAAATCACATTTCAGTTTCAGATAAAGGTCTGCTCCTTCGTCTCACACACACACACACACACACAAACAGAGTCTCTTTCACATCTTTGATTTGTCTTCTACACCTCACCATCTCTCTCATCTTCAATCTAAGCTCCACTCGTCATTCAAGGGGCTCCATCAGGACTGAGTGCTTTTTAGAGGTGTGTGTGTGTGTGTGTGTGGGTCGTGTCGGTCTGGCCAGGTCCTCAGCAGGAGAAGGAGAGATGGAGTGAAGTCTAATAAAACTGGGATTACATTCTAAAGACGGGATCTAAATGACAAACACACACACACACACACACACTCTCTGAGACACTCCTCTGTGGTGAGAGTGGAGGAGAGGATTAGTGTGAGATGAAGATAATATTAATAATAATAATAATAATAATAGTAGAAGCAGAGAGAGATGTGGAGTGTCAGGCTGACATGACGACACAGAGCACAGAGACCTAAACACACACACACACACACACACACACACACACACACTCACACATGTGTAACTGCGGTACGAAAGCGTATCTCGTCGCACACACTCGTATTGAAGTTGAAAGGACGACGCTGATGAAAAGCTCCTTGCAGAATCAAACACACCGCGGGCAAGACCACACCCTGACCCGGGGTTAGAACCTCAAGCCTAGGGTGTGGCCCGAGCCTTTGACCACAAGTGCAAGCAGACACACGGCTATCACAGCATCTCCCTTTGGTGAGCGCCCCCCTGTGGACGAGCTGGACGTCAGAGTAAACGCTCTCTGAGTGATGTGCTTCACTAAACACACTATCACACACTCTATCAGGAGAATGTGTGTGTAGAAGTCTAAAACCTTGTATATGTGTGTGTGTGTGTGTGTGTGTGTGTGTGTGTGTGTGTTGTTTTAAACACACATTGAAAAGCCTCCCACTTTTTTCTCCTTAATTATTAGACAGACCTCTGATCTCGGCCAGGATGCTTGGCCCCGCGTCATCGCTGCTTACAGATGTTTATTGGTTGGAATTTAACAGGATTAACACAGTCTGTTAATAAAGTGTGTGTGTGTGTGTGTGTGTGTGTGTGTGTGTTACAGATCAGTTAAACGCTTATGTGACCCTGAAGGTTCAGAATGTTAAGAGCACGACTATCTCAGTGCGCGGAGAGCAACCATGCTGGGAGCAGGACTTCATGTTGTGAGTGTTTAACCACACACACACACACACACACACACACACAGAGCTGTCACAGGTGTGTTGAGTGTTATGGAATGGAATGAGGCTCTAATGGTTTCATGCATTTCCTGTCACTGTTTAAATGAGCTGTCAGAAATAAAACGGACGCATGTTGTTATTTTGTTTACAAGAAAATACTGACAAATGTACAGGCCACGCCCACCTTCAGCGTGACTGACATATTTAAAGACCACGCCGTTTTCAATGCAACTGACACACATACAGACCACACCCCATTTAATGTGACTGACAGCTGTAAAGGCCACACCCCCTTCAATGTGACTGACAGATGTATAGGCCACGCCCACCTTCAATGTGACTGACAGCTGTAAAGGCCACGTCCCCTTCAATGTGACTGACAAGTTTAAAGACCACACCCCCTTCAATGTGACTGACAGATGTATAGGCCACGTCCCCTTCAATGTGACTGACAAGTTTAAAGACCACACCCCATTTAATGTGACTGACAGCTGTAAAGGCCACACCCCCTTCAATGTGACTGACAGATGTATAGGCCACGCCCACCTTCAATGTGACTGACAGCTGTAAAGGCCACGTCCCCTTCAATGTGACTGACAAGTTTAAAGACCACACCCCCTTCAATGTGACTGACAGATGTATAGGCCACGACCCCTTCAATGTGACTGACAAGTTTAAAGACCACACCCCCTTCAATATGACTGAAAGATGTGCAGACCACGTCCCCTTCAATGTGATTGACAAATGCTTCACAGTGAAGTGGGTGTGGCCTCTAAATCTGTCAGTCACCATAAAAGGGTGTGGCTTGAAGACCTGTCAGCCATATTGAAAGGCATGTGGCCTGTGGACCTGTCAGCTTAAGTAAAGGGGGTGTGGCCTCTATAAACCTGTCGATTTAAATGAAGTGGGTGTGGCCTGTTGACCTGCGTCTGCGGACCTGTCAGTCTTCGTGAAGGGGGTGTGGTCTGTAGACCTGTGAGTCATATTGAAGGAGGTGTGGCCTGTGGACCTGTCAGTTTCAGTGAAGAGGGTGTGTTCTGTCCATCTGTCAGTCACACTGAAGGGGGTGTGGTCTGTGAATAGGGGCGTGCCCTTAT
>QNUK01000470.1:282500-327500 GCA_013621035.1 Clarias magur | reverse complement strand
TACTCCCAGACCTTTAGCATCTAAGATAAGATACGATTCAGTGGCCACACGTAGCTTACAGCACAGTGAAATGATTCCTTTTCACACATCCCAGTTGTGAGATCGCAGGGTCAGTCAGGATGCAGCGCCCCCTGGAGCAAAGAGATTTAGAGGTCTTGCTCAAGGGCTCAACAGTGGCAGTACTGGGTCTTGAACCCCTCACCTTCCCATCAGTAACCCACAGCCTTAACTATTTGAGCCACCAGAGCCCAAAGTCCAAGGTCTGTATAGTAGGGTGTCTCTGCATGTTGTGGTGGTGTCATGCTGGGGTTTGCAGTTTGGTGGAGTGGAGTTTGGGGTGACAGAACCTCGTTCCAACATTCAAAGAGCTGAACCCTTTCTGCCTCAGGGGAGAGGGCTGGTTTGAAATTAAACTACTGTAGATGTTACATGCTGGAATCCAGCAACGGTCCTCATGTCCATGACCGTCGCATTCAGTGGTTCTCCAGCTTCCACTCTTCGTGGTGTGAGTTAAGAACTCGTCTTACTTGGTGCGTCAAGGTGAGTGGGTGCTGGTGGTGTGAGTGGTGGAACATCATAAGATAATGAGTGACGAGTGGTGTGAGTCAGCTGTGGTACTCCAGGTTCAGCTTGTGTGTGACATCAACCTTCTCTAGAGATGAGGTTTCTTACAGTCTTGGGAATTCTTAGAGCTTCGGGCTGGCCTCCGAGTGGCGCAGTGCTAAAGTTCTCGCCCTATCGTCAGGAGATCGCGAGTTCGATTCCCGGGTGATGCTGTAACCTCTCGCAGTTGGTAGAGAGAGCCGATTGGCCGAGCTCTCTCAGAGGGGAGGGATGAGAGGTACTTAGTGCTCCCACATTAATCACGGCTCTACAGCCAGTCAGGGGCGTCTGTGAGCTCACGCGAGCGGAAGGAGCGGATAGCGCCGTCCTCCGAGTGTGTGACTCCGCCCCCAATGGTGCGCTTGGGGTTTAAACCAAACACACCACGCTGATAACTGAGCCAACGAAGGGATGCAAAGGACGTGAGGGATGTACTGCTTCCTTTAACCAGTTGCGCAAATCCTTCAGTATTACTTTCACTTTCAAGAGGTTCATAATTGTGGTTGTGTTTGGCCGCAGAAAGCTTTCTTGACAAACCAGTCTTGTTTCTAAGCCGCCTGTGTCTCCTGTGAGACAGATTTGGACAGATCTGGGTGCTGAAGGACGAGGTGGTGGTTGTTCAGAGTTCCACACCCAGAACCTTATTTAAGAGTGATGTGAGGGGACTTGGCAACGGAGCTGAAACCGACCATGAGCTTTAAGATGAGATGTACCTTTATTCGTCCCACAGTGGGAACATTTCTAACAAGCTTCAACAGAAGAGCTGGACACACAGACGCTGGGGACAGATGTAGCCTCCCGGAGCGCTCCATGCACACACTCCTCCGTGGCTTGTTATTTGGATAGGGAAAGTGTACTTACGTAGTTGTGTGGTGGCGTAGAGCCTGGTACGAGCTCATGTCACTGGTCATAACTGGTCATAGCTACGGCCTTACTGAAGATCTCATGGAGCTGGTGACGTACAGAAAGTTCTCAGACCCTTTTAAACACTTCCTTACTTGATATGGATTCAAATCTTTTACACTCCGTAATGACAAAGTAACTGACAAACAGGTGTTTTGTTAATTTATTAAAAAATGAAGACTGAAATATTCCATTTACATAAGTATTCACACCCTTTGTTATGACACTAGCAATTGAGCTTTGGTGCATCAGAGGTTATCAGACGTTCTCGAGATGTTTCTACAACGTGACTGGAGGCCACCTGTGCCTACGTGACTGGACGTAACGAGGAGACGACACTCACACGTGTAGATAAGGTCTTACAGTGGATTGGTCAAGAGGATGATCTGTGGACCTGCGACAGCATTGTGTCCAGACTCAGATCTGGGTTAGTGTACAAGAAAGCTTCTGCAGCATTGAAAGTTCCCAAGAGCACAAAGTGCCTTACTCAGCCAAACCTCAGTAATCAGGAGTTAAGGGCCTTGGGTCAGGCGGGTAACCAAGAGCCCCAGGGTCAGTATAAATGAGATCCATTCCTCACTCAAAGGCACATCACTGAGAGTCTGCTGGGAGTTTAGCAAAAGCACGTGAAGGACTCTCAGACACACCGTGAGAAACTAAACCCTCTGGTCTGATGACACGAAGACGAAACTATGTGGAATCAGGAAACTAACGACTGCACATCAGCGTATTAAACCCGTCCCTGCAGTCAGACATACCGCGTGCCAGAGTGTCATAATCAAACCGAGGGGAATGTGAGGAAGGTGAAGATGACGCTGGAGGGGATAATCATTAAGAGGAAAAACTATTTATTAAAGTGAACTAACTCGTCTTGTTCAACCTGATACTAATTAATAACAGCAACACACCTTGGTCATTATAACAATTAACACATACTGATGATGTTTCGCATTTAAAACACTGACTTGTGGACATTTTTGTGTTTGATACTGCAAAAAAAAAAACAAGAGGTGTGTGTGTGCGCGTGTGTGTGTGTGTGTGTGTTTTAGTCCAGAGGTTATTCGAGTTTAGAATACGAGATGTAAACATGTTGTCATTAATAATGCAGCTGCTGATCGACTGCGTTCGTTATTTCCGTCTGTCTCCGTCTCCTGCAGGAGGGCCCGGGTGAGTGGATCTCTCTGGACTCTGAGGTCCTAATGAAGGCCGATGAGATCTACGGCACCAAGAACCCGACTCCTCACCGGGTCCTGCTGGACACGCGCTTCGAGCTTCCCTTCGGTGAGGACCGAGAGACTCTGAGCTCTCTTCGCCTTTTGTGTTTATTATGAAAAGCAAACCCGAGATGTGACCTACAGAAACTTTTCTGCTCGTGTCATACTTAATAGTTAGCAGAGATAAAGCGTAGCGCGAGCTCGGCGTGTGGGCTGGCGCGCGAGAACAAGAGGGAAGAGGGTCGCCGGAGCCGTCTCCACTGCACGCTCTGCTTATTATAGAGTTCTGTTGTTTTTATAGACATTCCGGAGGAGGAAGCGCAGTACTGGACCAAGAAGCTGGAGCGCATCAACACCATGAGGGTACACGACGAGGTAAAGAGGGGTTAGGGTCCGCACACCATCTCACCACAAGTGTTTAGATCAGCACTCAGAAACACGTAAAAACAACAACAACAATAATAATAATAATAATAATAATAATAATAATAATTAAACACAGGCGCTGTGAGACACCTGATAACTCGTTTTGCACCAGGAGTGAAACCTCGGAGTGTCTCAGGTCCTCACTCCGTGGTTTAGATCATCACTGTCCGGGTTAATACCTTCAGCCCACGGTCTAGACGAGACCTTTTGGAGACGTCAGTGTGAATTCAATTACGAATCGTCTGGTGTAAAAGTCCCTTTGACACCAAAAAGTTTGTTCTCAGCTCTCTGTCGCCATCTGCTGCTGACTGCTGAAAAAGTTGATTTATTTCAGGAATTCAGTTCAAAAAGTGAAACTCGTGTATAGTATATTATTTATATGTATATATGTTTATTTCTGTTTATTTCCATGATTATGGCTTACAGCTGACGAAACCCCAAAATTTCCCCTTCTCGGACAATTTTAATATTACTTCAGACCAACAGCAAGAAAAGATTTTTAACCCAGAAATCTTGGACTAGTGGAAAGTGTGAACATGTACAGCACTCAGTACCTGGGCTACGGACAGAAAGGACCGGACTGGACTCAGTGGACCAAAGTCCTCCTTTCAGGTGAAAGCAAATGTTGCAGTTCATTTGGAAACCCAGGTGGAGGAAGAGAGGAGACACACACAATCCAAGCTGCTTGTGTAAAGTCCAGTGTAAAGTTTGCAGTCGGTGGTGGTTTGAGAAACCATGTTATCTGCTGGTGCTGGTCCACTGTGTGTTATCAGGTCCACGGTCTCTGTAGCCGTCTATCAGGACGTTTTAGATCACTTCATGCTTCCGTCTGCTGAACAGCTGTATGGAGATGCTGATTTCATTTCCCAGCAGGACTTGGCCTCTGTCCAAACTGACAAAAGTACTAATACCTGGTTTAAGGACCGTGGTGTCCCTGTGCTTGATGGACTCACCCGACCTGAACCTCATAGAGAATCTCTGGGGTACCGTGAAGAGGAAGATGTGAGACACCAGACCCGACAACGCAGAGGAGCTGAAGGCTGCTATCAGAGCAACCTGGTCTTCCATACAGTAACACCTCAGCAGAGACACACACTGATCACCTCCACACCACACCGCACATACTGAGTGCTGCACATGTTCAGACTGCTCAGTAGTCCAACACTTCTGTGTTAAATATCTTTTTTTAAAATTGGTGTCAAGTAATATTCTAATTTTCTGAGATACTGTATTTTGAGTTTTTATTAGCTCTAAGCCATAATCATCAAAATTTGCAGAAATAACCACGTGAAATATATCCGTCTGTGTGTAACGAGCTTCACTTTTTGAATTCATTTATTAAAATGAATGATGATATTCTAATTTATTGAGGTGCACCTGTATTTGACCCAGTCTGTTTTTTAACGCTTTGTGATTGTTTAAAAATAAGGCCGATTAGAGATTTATTTTTAAGTTAGATTTATATGTAGTTTTATGTTTTTGTGTGCAGGATGAAGCGCAAACAATGCAGGTCTCCTCCGTCCCCTCGCAGTGCTGTGAGTACGCTGTGCTTGCATGTCAGCGTTTAATTCAGATGAGATAAATGAATAATAATTTTAAAAAGTGTTACATTTATAAGATGCTGCTTTTGGATGTTTATAGCCGAGACCAGATTTTGAGACTTAAATTCTCTATGCGGTCACTAGAGGGCAGTGTAGGACTATAAGTAGTATTTCTTACGTACTGTATATGTGTGTATATATATATATATATATATATATATACACACACACACATATACACACACAGTCTCTCTCTCTCTCTCTCTCTCTCTCTATTAAACTCTATGTTCTATTTCTGAGTTCTCTTTAACAATACAGTGGCAGAAAAAAGTATGTGAACCTTTTGGAATTTCATGTTTTTCTGCATTAATCTATCATAAAATGTGATCTGATCCTCATCTAAGTCAAGAGTATTCAGAAATATAAAGTGAGCTAAAATAATAACACAAAATAATTCTGATCTTTCATGTCTTTATTCAACATTGAAAATGGTAGTGGAAAAAGTAAGTGAACCCTTGGAGTTAATAACTGGTTGACTCCGCCCCCTTGGCAGCAATAACCTCCACCAGACACTTCCTGTAGCTGTGGATCAGACCTGCACATGGTTCAGGGGGAATATCTGTCTGACTCTGCGTCTCCAAAAGCAGGATTTAGTGTTTCTGAAGCCGTTCTGTTGTGGACTTGTGGCTCTGGTGTTTCGGGTCTTTGTCCTGTTGCATCACCGACGTCTACAGAGTTTCAGCTGATGTACAGACATTCTCACATCATCCTGAAGACTTTATAGATACACTTGTGACATCATCTTCTCCTCTGTGACTGTGAGCGGGCGACGCCCTGATGCAGCAGAGCAGGTCCACATCATGATGTTTCCTCCACCACACTGTACAGTCGGGATGATGTGTTCATGATGACATGCAGTGACCTTTTACTCCAGATGTTGTGCTGCGTCTTTTCAAATAGTTTAATCTTAGTTTAATCTTAGCACATTTTTAAAAACATTTAGCCGACACCGCTGTGGAGTGTCCATGTGTCTTTCACAAACTTCAAGGGCAGCGATGTTCTTTTAGTGAGCAGCAGCTTCCTTTGTGGTGTCCTGCCGTGGACACTCCTGTTCAGTGTCTTACGTCCTGTAGACTCATGAACACAGATGTTCTCCAGTTCCAATGATGCCTTCAAATCTCTGCCTGTCACTCTCGGTTGTGTCTTTACCCCACTGATGAGTCTTTGTTGTGGCTCTTCAGGTCATTTTTACTGGGCGTCCACTTTTAGGTAGAGTAGTCTCAGTCCCAAAGTGTCTCTGTTTGTCTAACTGTAGACAGGTGAATTTTTAAAGTCTTTGAAGTGACTTTGTAAATCTTTCCAGCTTTGTCTTTCCAGCTTTAAACACACACGAGTGTATTTCTTCTTGTGTGGAGCAAACTCAAGAAGTTTGAGTGGTTTTTCTCAGTCAGTGTAGCTCTAGTCCTCACCTTAACCTTCATTTTCTTAACGAGACTCCAGGTATGCTAACACCTGATTAGCTTTTTTGACGTCATTCACTCAAGAATTCACACACTTTCTCCACTCGCACTATGAGGTTTTTATGGTCGTTCTCAATAAAGAGATTGTGTTGTCGTTATAGACTCATTACATGACAAACTAATGCAGACAATATTTTTTTCTTGCCTCTGTACTTAAATCCTGGTTTATAGTTGAAATGAATGAAAATGAGTGAATATGTTTGAGCTGTTGATCCATCTGTCCAGATTTGTAATAATGCTGATCATTAGAGTGCTGTTCTTATTCACGTGACTTTCCTTCACACATCCAGGCGGCTGGACTTACTTCGGATGGGGCGAGCAGCAGAGTACGTAGTTCATGACTCTGTGTCCATGTCTCGTCCGCTGGCATGTCATTATTTCATACATTATAACGTCCATCCATGCCGACTTTTCCACCAGAGTTTGGGAGAAACACCACGTCTGAAGCTGTAGTGAACATCCCGTAACTTTCACACTTTCATTCTCCTCATTTCCTGCTTTAAAAAGTGCCAGAGAGTTCTCCTCACTTTTGGCACTTCCACCATCACTCCATCGCGCTCACTAAAACATCATTGACTTCTGTGACACAAAATGTCAGATTTAAAATGTCATCCGTGGCCTGTGCTACTCATCAGCATCGATCTGCTCCGTCACTGTGTGTCATATCGTTCTGCCTGAGAGAAACGCTAGACCTCCTCGTGTCTGTGTGTGTCGCCTCCAGCTCTAGACGATCACGACAGCGCGGTGGACGACAGAGACAGCGACTACCGCAGCGAGACCAACAGCCGTCCTCCGCGATACCACACCACGGCGCAGCCCAACTCCTCCGTCCACCAGTACCCCATGAGCCGAAAGTCGCGCTCACAACCAGCGTCCACGGAGCCCGGGACCGAGTCGATACACAGCTACGAGCTGGACTACAGGGAAGGCAGAGGGCCGAGGTACACGAGACACACAGACACGCCCGCAGACAGACACAGGAGAACTTAGCATAGGAGAAATCCACTCGTTAGGGAAACAAAACACGCTGCAGACATTAGGGATCGGATCTGTGTAGGTGGTAAGATGCGGTTTTTAATAATAATTGGTACTAAAATGGAAAGTTATTATTCATGTACAAATACTTTAAATACATTAAATGTTGTTCTTTTCCTTTGTTTCAGAATATATAAGTATGGAAACAAAATATATGTTTAATTTCACATACAGTGATTAAAAAAGCTGCAGGTTTCAGGTGTATTCTCAAACCTTTTTTTTTTCTTTTTCAAAAAACTATAAAATACGCACATGTACAGAAATAAACACTGAGTAGTTAAAGTATCCCTAAATTCAAGCGCCTCAGATTTGATTTCAGCCTCTCCAGGATGGTCCGCATTAGCCGAGCGACGGGCCTTAGGAGCGATCGTTAATGTTTAATCTCACTCTTCATGCCACCAGCGAGTCACAAATCCCGAGCGTTCAATACCGCTTCCTTATTTTTAGCCTCGAAATGAATTCAAAGTGATAAAACAAGCAAAAGGGAAATATCGCAGTGTTCTTTACTATTTTCTAGTTTTGAGCAATAATTTTCATATTTAAAATTTTTTAAATAGTTTTTTTTTATTTGTAGAAACAAATCTAAACAAAATTTCTTAATAAATTGTGATTCTGTAAAATTATTTGCTCATTGACGATGCTTTCAGGAATATAGAAAGAAAAAAAATAAACCTGCACAAATCAAATTCTGTATTTTCTTTACAAGCAATAATGAAAATTAATAATAATAATTAATAATAAATTTATTTTAAGATTTTGGAAACAAAAATTACAATGTTCTTTTTCTGTTTAAATTTTCATTATTTGTGCATCTATACATTTTTATTTGCTTAAATTTACATTTTGAATTTTCTTCCTTTACTTTTCTATCCAGCATGATTTTCTTTGCCTTTACTTCGCCTCTAACTCTTTCGTTTCCTTGCATTTTTATTTTCTTGCATTCTTTCTCTGCGTCCTGTTCTTACCTGCAACACAAGACACCCAGATGGCAGAGCTGAGGTAAGCATTGTACCTGTTGATTCAGGGATGGGCATCGAGGACTGGGAGGCTAAATACAAACTCGACGACAACCTCTTAGACGACTATCTCGACTCGGAGCAGAAAGCATGGGAAGATGACGACGAAACGACGAATGAAATTTACCGCATCGTCAGCAATCATAGTGACTCGAAGGGAAGCTGTGTGGAGTGTGAAATGACATCTCCAGAGGCTAACAAATATGATGAAGCTGGAAATGCTATAAAGACGCCTAGCGTGGGAAGCGATGAGGTTAGCTTGGTCTGTAAAGAAGCAGCAAATTTTGAAGATGGACCCCCTTCTCCAGAGATATCTATCATTGCTTCAGTTAGGAAGCAGGAGACAGAACCAGCGGAATATGAAGAGAGTCTGGTGTACAAGGCAAGAATATGGGCAAAGACTCACATCCAGGACATTCTGGAGAACTACGCAATTTATCGGGAGACGGAGGAAGCCAGGAAAAGGACAGAGTATGAAGTTGGAGAATTGGCAGAAGTTCCGTTCTTTTTTGGATCCGAGGAATATTTGGACGTTCAGGCATTTATTGAGGATGATACACAATGTGAATACGACAGAAAATACATTTCTTTTTATGACGAACATCGATACAGTTATTGTGAGTCAAGCGGAAATGTTAGTACTGGGGTTTTAGATGATGTCTCACCAGCTATGAGACCATGTGACGATTATATCCATACCATGAACGAACTGCAGAAAATCGTTAATACAGTCACTGAATATCTTGCTGGACGAGAGGAGGAGATTAGTAAGTATGAGGAAATGCACAAGTCTGATAAACCAAAGATGGTCGACAAGGAAAAGGAAGAAGAGATCAAATCAGACGAGGTAGAGAAAGAACCTGCAGTCGAACAGGGTATCACAGGGGTTACAAATGCTATGAACTCCTTGTTTAGCTCACTTGTAGGGACCAAGTCAACAGATGAAACCTCAGATACCACTACCACAACAACATGTTCTCCTTTACCTCACCACTCAGAATCAGGCATCTCTAAACTGTTGTCCTTCATGCCAAAATCAAATGGCAGCTTGACTCCTGTTGCAATTGTTCCACCTGCTCATCAGGAGCCGAATGCAGATAAGAAATCCTCTCTGCAGTCACTTCTGCCTCTTCAGCCTTCAGGTATCTTCTGTGTGGAAGGCACAGAAGATACAGCAAATGCAGTGCCTAGTCCTGAGACCCAGGGTTCCACTGCAAGCCAGTTGCAGTCAGTGGTTGAGTCTGTCTTGGGACGACTGAGTCCTTTCAGGATATTCGGAGACAAACCAGCAGAGGAAACTATTTCACAACCAAAAACACCAAACATATCTGATGGAAGCACTGAGACAGAAGAAGTGTGGAGAGATGAAGCTAGATCTGAGTCAATAGACCAATCTGCCTCACAACCACAACATCAGACCTCATGTGGTGACTCATGCAGTGGATCAGTGGAACTATTACCCGAAACCGAGTCATCAGGAGAAATACCAGATGTCCATCTTAGCGAGATGACTCTTAAGCCAGGAGAAAATCTGACTACTCAAACTACAGCTGATGAAACTTGTTTTTTCAGTCCTTTTAAAAAGTCTCTCACATCTTTCATGACAACAACCCCTGCTCCTGACAATAAAACCCTTGAGGGTTCACCTGGCACCTCTATGTTCTTAATTTTTAAACCCTCTGAAGCCCCTAAACCAGACGATGCACCGATTACTACTGGAGACAAATTTAAACTTCCCTTCTTTTCTTCTGATACTCTTGCCACTTCTCAAACTTCAAAACAAGAAAGTGGCTTTCTCTCTGGGTTGTTGAAATTGGGACCTGGTGAAAGTACAACAATTTCAAATCAAGGTGTTTCCCATAACTCTGCTAAATCTAAACCTCTTTTGAGTCGTGCTGCACTGCTGGAGAGTGTACCAAGGGGAAATACAGACACAGGATGGTTTTCTAATCTTTTCAAAATGAGTCCTGCTGAATCACCCCCAAAACCAACAACTCCCATAAACATACCTGCCGTTGTAGTGGCACCTGAAGAGTCTACTACAATGTCAGCACAAGAAGAACAAACAATGCAAGAAGATTCAGCACCAAAGTCTGAAACTGATATCCGGTCTATGCTTGACATTGAGAACAAAGGACAAAGTGTAATTAAATCGGAGACACAAGCAGATTCCTCAGACTTTCCACATCAGGTCCAGGCTGAAGAACCAGCAACGGCTGAACCCACAGTATCGACTAGTGACAGCAAAATTAATGATAAGCTTCAAGAAGGTGGAATGGTCTCAACATTGTTTTCATCTCTCGCCAACATTACAAATGAGAGCCAGGCTCAACAAGGTGCCACGCATCAATCTACAGGGTTGTTTTCTGGGATTTTAAAAATGGCTTTCACAGAAAATGCCTGCATGGATAAAAAAACAACTGGTGCTCCACAGCAGCCTGTCAGTTCTGAAAGCCTCCATAGGTCTACCTCACCTGCCAATGCCCAGACACACTCACATGAACAAAAAACAACACCACAGAAGGGTTTCCTGGCAAGATTATTCAGTAAGGGGTCAGAAGAGGACAGCATATCTAAATTAAAAGATACGACTACTTCTTCTGTAAATAAGGAAAATTATTCTAGTGTTGGGAATGATTTGCTTTTTACCATTGTCAAATCAGAAACCAATGAAAGTAGTAGGGCAGATATAAGTAAGGACTCTTCATCCACTGACACTTCTGCACTTCCACAAGGTGGTGGGCTTTTATCTGGGCTTTATAAATTAGCAAATGATACTGTTTCAAGTTCTCCAGGCATTCTTGCCCAACAAAGCAATCAACCTTTATCAAAGCCAGTGACCACTCAAGGCTCAAACCAACTACCACCTCAAACCACCCCTCAATCTCAATCAAGGGGTCTCTTATCAGGCCCTTTTAAATTAGCTGGCACTGAAAATACTTGTGACACTGGCAATATAGCTCCTGATCAGCAACTAGAACAGCCAGGGAGCTCTAGGTGTGAGCAAATAAAACCCCAGAGTAATGCACCACCTCAGTCAGGAGGATTATTTGGAGGAATCCTGAAACTAACAGAGAGTGCACTCGCACCATCAAACACACAACAGCCAAGTGGAACAAGCAGTCATCCCAATCAGCACTCCGCAGAATCTTCCTCTGCAAAAGGAGGAATGCTGTCAGGATTTCTGAACAAAGTAACTGAATGTACTCCACAGCAGTCACATCTCTCAGATGCTATCAAATACCCAAAATCATCACAACAACTTGCTTCTGCTTATCAAGGAACCTTTCTTTCTGGTTTATTTAGTACAAGTACTTCAGACATCAATACAGGTAATCAGGTATCTCCCCAGAATATTAATACACAACAATTCAGTAGGCAAAATCTGGTTCTACAGGAAGAGGCACAACCAAGCAGACCAACTGGGATTCTTACAGGCCTGTTCAATAAGATTGCAGACACAGCTTCTCAGTCAGACCCAGACCAGAAATCTGCCCAACAACCATCTTCCGGTCTTTTATCTAGCCTCTTTCCCACTAACAGTCCCCCAGCACAACAACAAAAATCTCCTTTGATAACACAAGTGCATCACAATCAAGAGCAGCAGAGCAACAGGCAGCCCTTACAGAGTCGGCATCAGATCCCAGTAAAGCCAGCTGCAGCACCTGAGCCACAACAGAGTCTCTTTTCTGGTTATTTTAACAAACTGGCATCCGCTGATAATTTACCTCAATATCCTGTGGCTGTAGGTTCATCCAGTCGACAAGCATGTAAGTCTGAACATTCAGTGCAAGTCCACCAGTCTTCTTCAGGAAGTCAAGACCAATCTGAGGTTGTCAAAACAAGTACAGCCTCTAAAAAATTGTCTGATGTGCAGCAACAGCTGTCTAATGAAATTGGATTACAAGGTCCAAAGTCACCACCACCACCAGTAGGAGCAGCACAGCAGCAAAACCAATCAGGAGGTTTTTTGTCTAGCCTTTTCAAGATGTCACCATCAGAAGAATTACAACAGGATCAAGCTCAATCAACTATCCAGACAGCTAATAAATTACAAGCACAAGGTAATGATTCTCAAGAAAGTGGAATTTTATCTGGGTTTTTTAGTAAAATCATTTCAAACACTGTGGATATGAGTGATAGCCATAGTCCTTCAGGTCAGAAGCCACATCAACATGAAGAACGTAGGCCTGGTCAGATTCGTCCACAGGTTAAAAGAGCCAAACCGATTGAGCAAGAGTGCAGTCAGGATGGGGGAAAAGAAAAGGATCAAAAACCCCTGCTGCAGAAAGGTTTTCTAGTGGGATTATTTACTAAAGAGTCAGAGGACAACAGCTTCTCTAAATTACAGGGAGCAAATGAACCAAAGGCTATTGTAAGTGCTGGAAAGGGTATGCCTTCTACTGTTCATGCATCAGAGGTCAGTGAAAGTCGTAAGGCACAAATGACTGAAGAATCAGAAAAGGGCTTTGTTAAACATAAAAAGACTAAAGAGGACGTTTCTAGTCATAACATTGAGCCTCAGGAACTTATACCACTGCATCCAGCAGTAAAGTCTACCCAGCTGTACCTAGAGGAATTCCACAGACTCTTGTATGGCACAGCAACTGAATATGGATATCAGGATCTGTTGTATTTATTTGCTGAGCATGGTATAGTTCAGCCAGAGCTGTATGAACATCAGTGCCTCATAGAGGCACTTCTGTGGCAACAGCTCAACAATTATGCATTATTAGAAGCCTTGGAAGCACAACCTCTAGAACATAATGTAGGACATCAAGAGGAGGCATCAATCAGCCATGAAACAGTCTTGCAGGAGCCTGAGTGGTGGAACCTGAAAAATATGGATCCAAGGCTATTTCACATACCTTCATATCCCTGGCAGAATGCATTCAGTTCAGGATTAAAAAAAAAACTTCCACAGGCTGGAGGAGACACCGAAATTGTATTTGACATGAGTATCAAGAGCAGGAAATCCTGGGGAAGCTGTGATAATGTGGATCGTCTTCGAAGTCCAACAAAAGGATACCACTGTATGGAGAAAAACTCAACAGGAGCTCCAGGAAAGTTAACACATTGTCAGTCACTTTTTGACTGTAGCAAATGTGATAAACCTGTTCAGAATGGCACTCTGAAGCCACAGTTTGATATCTCAAAACTCATTAAACGATTGACAGTCAGAAAAGATCCCATAGATTTGACAGCAGGTGCAGTTGATCTCAGCTTTTCTGTTACCACTGGAGAAGACGACATGTACTTTGAGGATTCAGAATGGTACGAGCAATGGCTGTCACTCTTAGAGCAAGGAATGTGGTGGCCGGCTGAGGCTGGTGATTGTGGATATTATATTTATGCAGATAAGAGTTATATATACTCTTTGTTAACAGATCGGAGTGGAAAACATCTGTACGCATATGCTACCCAGGAGAACAGACGTGATTTGGAAGACATTGCAGAGAATATTTCGGATATCCTGCAGAACAAAGATAAACCGAAGACAACACTTTGTGGGTTTAAGATACCATTATTTGATGAAGAAGAGATGCTCTGGGTTCCAAGTGATAGTCAAGCTGGTGCTTCCGGTTCTCCTGTTGATTTATCTTCAGCCTTCAAAAAAGGTGATACAATTATGAATATGAATCTTGAAAGTTTTTCTGAAATGCTTCAAGATTCCATAAGTGGACAGACAGAGCATCCTGTTGATTTGTGTATTTACAATCTGCAAAAAATAAAAGTAGGAATGAACGTGCCAAATGGAATTCATTTAAAAGAGAAAATGAAATCATCTGACCTTGCAAGTGAAGTTAAAAAGGTGAATAATGGTGGCTCATACTGGAAAAAGCCTGGAGTGGAGGATAGTTTTCCAGGGGAGATAGATACAGTTCTGCCAGCTCCTTCAATGGTTTCATCAATAACTTATAGTCAGAATCCTTGTATTGGATGCCATCCTGTAGTACCTGATATTGATATTGGACATGTAGAGAAAACTAATAAAACGTTTTTATTAAATGGCTTGGGTGCTAAGACAAAAGATGTAGAATCCTCTCAAAAGACTTTGATACCAAACTCTACAAACAGCAGCTTTTTGGGTTCTAAAACTGTCCTACAGAATCAGCATGCTCAAATACAAACAGTATACTCTGAAGCATCTACCAATTCAGCCAGATCCCTTACATCCGCACCAAGGTATATAGTGTCTGAACCATCAGCTCTTCTAACCACCTCTTCCCAAATTAGTCCACGAAGTTTACATTGTTCTTTTGGTTCCTCATCTTCGGCTGTATCCCATAGGCCACAACTCCGAAGACAACCATCAACCTCAACACAGTCGTTAAAGACATTGAGAACTGAAGGGGTCCAAAGTTCAATATCTTCCATTTTACCTCATCCACCAAAAGTTGTTACCTCTCATGAAAAGCGACCCTTACCACCTCCACAAAATTTACTTTATAATAAACCTAAACAAGCACTAGATTCTCTTCTAAAGAGTAAACCTTTAGACTTTTCAGATTCATTAAAAAACAAAGAGAAATGCCCAATTAGGAATACCACACTCCTATTATCAGATGTGTCTAATGATGATATCATAATCGAGAATATACTTGATTTTACCAACAACAGCCTAAAGAAAGTTAGAAAGAAAGATCAAGCAGATACATGTGAAGATGCAGGAATTGATCTGACTGTTGAGATTAAAAAGGAAGTGAAAGAAATTAATATGATATTTCCAACACTGGAACGTACCATCCCTTTCCTGATTGTACCTGAAGTATCCCAAAGAACTGTTTCTGCTTCTCCTTCACCAAGATTTGGTACGGATTCAGGACCATCAAGCTCTAATTACAGGACTGATAAACACTCAACACCTAAGATAGGATCTAAGCTTGCCAGACAGGTCTCAGTTCAGTGTTCTAATTTAAGCAAAACACCTGAAATCTCTGACCAAGTATCTGTCAGTACATCCCTGAAATTATCTGCAAATATTTCTGGATCTGAAGTAGTTAGTGGGAAAGCCCAGAAAACCTTAGTTGTAGACATTCATCAAGGAACTTCATCATCACAGCCTACAAGCCCTGAAATAAAGAAAAACTCAACAATACATCTAAGATCACAAGGAGTATGTCAGCCCTCCTTAGCAAATGGATCAAAGAAAATAATTCCAACAACTTCTCAGCCTTGGTATAAGAGCACTGCTCCTGCAAACTTAGTCAGGAATACCTTGGATATGTCTTCAGCAACAGCAATTAAACCTACGGACAAGCCAAGTGCTGAAACTCAAGTTGTGCCCCTTGTAAAGCACAGACGATTCTCAGTTGCACATAATGCTGGTGGTTCTTTCGGCGTACCTTTGATTGTAGATCACTCAACAGAACAGGTAAAACAAATGAACTCACAGCAAGAAACCATAACTGGGAATGGTCAGCCACAAAAATCTACTACAAGTTCTGAATGTGATTACAAAAGCAGCAGAGATTTACCAGAACATTTCTCTCAGACATGTCAGAATGCATCAGCTCCAGCAAATTCCATTAAAACCATAGTAGATATGCGTTCAAAACCGGCCGAGGTAACAGTCAACTCTCCAGATGAAGCAGTGTCACTTGTAAGGAAAAGATCAAGATCAACTTCGGGGATGATTGAGGATTATGGTGTGTTATCTTTGGTTGTAGAACCTCTGACAACCAAAGGAAAGCCAACTCTTAAAAGAGTCTTAAAAGAGTCACAAGCTGCAATCTATAAAACTGTAAAGCAAACACTGAACATGAGGCCAGAGATACAATCTGTTACCCAACATCAAACTACATTTTACAAAAGTGAAATTCTCTCAGTTGTAGGTAAGGTCAAGAATGTTTTGGAAACCAGTGAAGTAACTGTTGGACCAGCCTCAATTATGTCTCATGCAGCAGCAGACATGCTCAGAAAATCTCAATCTGCAGAAACAATCAGCCAGTATTCATCACAAAATGCTAATTCAAACACAACCACTCTAGATATGTCTCTACGAACAGCAATTAAGGAAACCGACAAAGCATCAGGGAAAATTCCTGAAATGTCACCTGGCAAAGTAATGGCACTTATTCAGAAGAAAAATGTGATTAGTGAAAAAGATTTGGTTGTTGAAGCTATTGCAGCTCCTGGGCAAGGGTCTGAAACACAGCGAGAGGCAGAGAAAATCCTAAGCAACGAACAGTACGCAGCAGAAACTCTTTTGTGTCCGCAGACATCCGCTCACTACAGTGACAGGCTTTTTTCTCTATCAGTGAAACACAGAGGAGAATTACAAGCTCAGAGCAAGCCAGTGGACTTTTCAGTTAGAGATTTACATTCACAGTGCAATATGCAGGACGGGCATCTGATGGATTTTACTAAGACTAAAGAGGTTGTGTCGAGAAATAAACAAAGGCTGAGAACGACCAACCAAAAACATCAAACGCCTGTTATTGATCTGACAATTTCCCAAGATGCACAGACACAAATGTCGGACATCAAAGATCTTTCAATACCGACGAATTCTTTCCTCACCGATCAATACACATTAAAACCTTTAGCAACGGATCAGATGCTAACCTGCACAACAGCACAATATCCTCTCCAGGGTCTTAGAAGAGAAGGACCATGTATTACTCAGTTACAGAATACATATTCAACCATCCAGCCTGCTTTACCTATAACGGCAACAACTTTCAGAAGAACTGCACAGCGCTTGGAAAACAATTTCAACATGGCTGGGTTACAGATTCTTCCAGAATCTTTGTCTGCACTTTCGGTCGTACAAAAGGAAATAACTGAATCTTCTCTTCCTCAGGAACATCTGACAGATAAGAGCCATTCTCTTGAAAAAAGTCTTATCTCTGAAGGCCCTCCTGTCCTCAGACCAGTTTCTAATTTATCTGAAGTACACAGACTGAAACAGAATTCTCTGTCCACTTCTCAGAATCAGTATATAAGACATACTGAAAGTCATGGGTCAAACATTACAAAACATCCTTTAATTATTCCTAAATTTATGCAGCATGATAGTCTGATTCCCCAGGTCACCAAATGTAACAGATCACCAGAAGTCTCTAGATCCAAACCCCTTGTCAATCAATCAACAGTAGAATTTTTGAGAGAAAACACCACTCCAAACCAAACTTATGTACCAGGGATACCTCATGTCCTAAACGCAAATCAAATGTCAGACCCTAGCTCAGTAGTTGGATTTGTATCTGCACAGGATGTGTCATCCCTGATTAGTCACAGACAAGATTACAATAACTTAAGTAAAACTTTGACTGCATTACCTACAGATTTCACACTTTCTACAACTGAACAGACAGTAGGAGAAGATATGTCCCAAGTTACTGTGGAATCTGAAATTTCCGTAGCACAATCAGGCTCAAACTTTCCTGGTTCATCTCCAAAGCGAGAAAGGAAATCTCTTCTGGCCATTAATACAGTCATCAAACCTCAGGTATCTTCCAGACCAAGTTTACTTGAAACTGAAAACTCAACTGGATCAGTCAAAAGCCTGATTTTAAAATTTGATGGAACAGGTGATGAGAATATTCCACAAAGATTCCAGCATAAGACAGGGTCCATTTGCAGTCCTGTTCCAGATCAGCAACTGCCAACATTTCCTACCCATCCAGATACCTTACATAAAATCAGTTCTGGCACACATTTTATGGAAGATACTAGTTCAGCAAGGATGGTGACAGAAAATTCGGCTTCTGGTCATCTTTCAAGTTCAGCAAATCCTCTTTTGACAGCTTGCCCTGTTTCCACTCTGGCAGGGCCAGTATGTACTGCCCTACCAGCAGTACAATGTCCTAGTACAACACATACATCAGAGCCCTCTGTGCCATGTTGTCCAGTAAAGAATTTCTCAAGTCAAGAATATGTCGCATCAAGTGACACTGGATTTTCACCATTTTCAAATCTTCAAGGTCCATGGTATACTGTTTCATCTCCCTTGGGATACCCACCATCAGAACTCTCTGTTACATACAGTCATGTTATAACTCTTCCAACTCCAGAACATGCTCTATCAACTGCCACTACATTTTCACCACCTTTGCCTTTTCCAAATTCAAGATATACTGCTCCAACCTCATTGGAATTTTCTCCAAGTTCTTTGTATACAGTAGAATCTAAAGCATATCCTCCTCCTGAACCTCTTCCATCATCTCTGCCTCCTTCAAGTCCAGTGAGTGCAGGAAAGCCATGTAGTCCTGCTGAAAACAATGTATGTACTCATGTTGAACTTTGTACATGTTCTGGATGTGTTGTGTCTCTTCCTATGGAACCATCACCAGGTTCATTATTTTCATGTACAAAACACGAACCATCTCCTCCTACGGAATTTTCATCCCCAGTCCTTCGTAATATCTCACACACTGCCACAGGTCCTGTTGTTTTCTCAAATGAAGAACAGAGTACTTCTTCTACCCTAGGGAGTATTCTTGATAGACCGACCTCAAGATTGCAAAGAAAAAATCAAAACATCAGGCATCTCTCCAAGGCACCCACTATTGTTATAACAGAAGTAGAGGCAGAGTCACAGGAACCAATAAGCTCCTCAGTAATGCTTACTCAATCTGAGATACTAGAAAAGGAAGTAGATTTATTGGTGATCAAAACTAACTGTGAAACCTCTTTAAAGATTTCAGAGACTTTAACAAATACAACATGGAATAACTCCACTTCTGTGGTTACTGGTAGCAACATTCCTATTACAAATATGCCTCAACAAACAATTGATGATTGTCATGAAACCTGTTCACATTCGTTGAATTCTGATGAAGAAGTTCATGCTGCAGAGCTTGCTTTACAGAAAGTTATGAGTAAAGGCAAGTGTTATGACTGCTTTCAGAAAAAATCCACAGTTATATCTATGTTCTCTGAGATGTTGTTTCTGGAGGAAGTTCCATCCTTTGATGCAGTTTCACCTACTGAGAAAAATAGACGTTTTACAAGATTACATCCCAGACAGATGCTGATCCCTCAGATTACTCTCAAGCACCTGGAGGAGGGATGTCCCAGTGATGAAAAGAAAGTGACTGGAGGTGATGCTTCTGTGAGTGTCAGCGAAGCTTATAAAGACACAAAGCAACAGTCAAGCTTGTTTGAAAAATGTGAAGCTGCAGAATCAGCTCTTGAGGAACCAAAAAACCCCTCAGGTGTACTGTCTTTACAGATTATTGAAAACCAGGTTGGCTTAAGCACAATCATTGTTCCAACGGCCTCTGCAGAGGTCTTGGAAAATAGTATGAATTTTCTCTGCTCTACTTCTTCAACCACAAATGTTTTAAACACTGAGGATTACATATCTCATTCTTTACTGGTCCAGAATACTCATGAAAAAATGTTGGATCAAAATAAAGCCTTGTTCTCACTTGAACCCACTCCCAAAACTACGGACGTAACGTCTTCTGAGCAAGTTAAAACCTCAGAAGGTAATAAGGAGAAATCGGAACATGTGGACCAGAAAATTACTCATGAGACTTCAGAAGTAGAAAAGCCATTAAAGGAGGAATATGCTGAAGGTTCAGCTGTTTCTGTGAAAGAACCTCTTTCTCCCAATGAAACACCAGACATGTTCAAGGCACAGGAAGTTGTGCAGGCTGACTTGCACAACGTATCATCTCCAGAAGCTCTAGTTTTAAGTACAGAAGCATTGGCAAGGGAAAGCACATTACCACCCTCTGCTATTTCGAAGGGGCAATTTGGCAAAGTTATTTTCTCGTTGTTTGGAGGGTATTCTAGTGCCCATGCACAGACTCAAAGTGGGCCGTCAATACTTGGTGGCACCCCCCCAGGAACCCCCACCTCTAAAGAAACAACAGGAGCAAGTCTATTCTCAGTGTTTGGTGGTGCTAATCCACAGCAAAGTCAGGCATCAACAGTAAAAGAAGTACCTGGAAAGAAGATGTTTTCTATATATAGTGGAAGTAATGTTGAGCAACAACTTGGCCCATCCGGACAAGGCCCAAGGGGCCCACCAGAATTTGATACAAGAGAACTGATAATGCCGGGTGGAAGAGGAAAACCTGGACCTGATCATAGGGAAAGTACAGGCTTAGGACCTACTGTAGGGTTTCCACCTAGTGCAAAACAACCCAAGGAACCACTCGGAAAAGGAAAATTCTCCATGTTCAGTGGTCCAATGACACAGCAAACATCTGCTAGTGGAACTCCACTAAGACCACTTAGTTCAGGAGCTCCAGCTCTTGGAGGTATCCTGTCTGGATCGTCCACACACAAAGACAACACTGGCTCAGGCTTGTTCTCCATGTTTGGTGGAAGAAGTGGTCAGTCTCTGCCAACGCAAACAGGTAATGAATGTTCCGATAAGGAACCAGCAGGAAAAGGTCTGTTTTCCAGATTTGGGGGGCTGGCATCATCAGAGTCAGAGAGTCTGTTTAAAGTTCCTTCTGTATTCTCTCTTGGCAGTAGTTCAGATAAACAAACAACGAGTGGGTTTGGCCTGTTGTCCTTCATGAATAATAAAAAATCAGATGACCCTATCTCTGAAGATATAGCCACTACAAAGCCTGATGATATAGCCAGTGAACCTTTCTTTGTGGATGATGAAATCAAATATTTTAAATCATTACATGGCACGGCCAAAGAAAGTGAACAAGATCTCCCAAATAACTCATCATCTATAGCTAGTGAAAGTGATGGGAAAGTCAGTATTGGAACTGAAATCAAATTTGCTCATGCTGTTCTAACTCCAGATGTTGAGATTTCTGAAGAGAAAACAACAACAACAACAGCTGAAGTTATACATGCCCAGTTCATTGAGGAGTCAGAAACTGAAATAAAATCTGTGGAACATCTAGCAGAAGAAAATCAACAATCTTTTGAAAGTGAAAAAACTGAAGAATCTGTTAATGTTATGCAAAGTCAAAAGGACAATATAACTGTTGAGGACAAAACCTTACTAAGACTGGATGTAAACTTTACTCAAATAACTGACACATCAGAAACAGAAAGTAGAAAAAAACAAGAGTCTTTGGAAATTGAGAAGCCACTAGACTCTGCGCAGAATCACACTAAAGAACCGGAGTCGGATACATATAAAGACCCTTCAAGGCGTGCTTTCGCTGTAGAATCACCTGAAGCTGAGATGACTGAGAAATCAGAAAAGCTATCTGAATCAGCCGAAACCTTAGAAGCACAGATACCTCAGAAGTTAAACAAAACACTGGATGATGTAAAACCTACTGAAACATGTGAAATACCAGGAGCACTGGAAACACAGGACACAGAGCTTGTGGATGACAAGACCCTTACTGAAATTCCACAGAGGCAGAAGGAATCTTGGGACAGAGAAAAAGCAAAAAAACTGGATGAATCAGACAAAGAAGCTGACTATACAGAGCGGCTTAAAAATGACCTATGTGATGCTGTGCTAGAAAAAGAACAAGGTCAAGCCAAAGAGCCAGTCTCAGAACCAGTGTCTGCTGTGATTACTAAGCCACCGCCTCAATCTTTGCACAAATCTAAACCGAGAATGGAAGAGCCTCGACAACCGAGACCTGAAATGCAAGACCACCATAGACCAAACACAGGGTCTTTTCAAAAGCCATCTGAATCAGGTGCATTTTCTGGATTTATGTCTATGTTCTCCGGTCCTAATACCTCCAATTTCTTCTCATCACCCCAGCATTCATTTTTCAAATTACAGCCAACTGGAACTACATCCACTCATCAACAAAATAAGACTATGTTTTTAAACCTGCCCACTAACTTATCTGCCGGCCTCTCTGCAGAGTCCATGAAGGGTGATTTGTTTGGTTTATTAAAAACTAGAGATGCTGCTAGACCAGAGGAAACCAAATCTACTGTGGAGACCTGCAAGCTCAGGACTGAGGACTTTAACAAACCAGTCATTTCTACCAGCATGGAGTCAAGTACTGTTGGAGAACCAGAAGCAGTTGCTTCACAGCAAAAAAATGAAGAAGACTGTAAAATGTTTGATGTTGAGCCTGCTGAAGAGGAAAAAGGTGGGAACATAAAGATCACAGACACATCTATTAAAATGAAAGCATCTGAAGAAGGGATCATGCAGGAAGAATCTAGCTTAGCAGAAACCTCTGCAATGCCTACTAACAGGGTAGTCACTCAGGAGAATCATCCTGCTACATCTACACCTAAGAGCATGTCCGAGTTTTCTGGTCGATCAGCACACTCATTCGGAGGTTTACTCTCAGGTGCTGCTGAGACTGCAAAGCCTTTTACTTCTCTATTTGGTTCCTCCACTGATACAAAGCTGCCTCAGCAGACAACTGACTCAGGAAATCTGTTTGCGAGCCTCAAAGGATTTTCTGCTAGTCTCTTTCAAGAAGAAAACCCAGCCCTCCCGGACGAAGAACCTGTGTCTAGTCCGTCCATGTTTGGGAAGAAATTAGGCTTCCCATGGAAGAGCACAGCACCTCCTCTGAATCCTTCTACCATTGTATCCACAGAGGTAGAAAATGAAAAAGACAACAAAGAGCCAGAGATTGAAACTTTATCGTTAGCATCAGATGTCACAGAGAGTCCAGATTCCAGCGATAACGAGGAATCGACTGACATCTCTTCAAATAATCAGCTAAGTTTTGAGTCCAGTCCAGAAGTAGTGTTACCTGAAGAGGAAGATGAAGCTGAAGCTGATACACATTTGAAAGAAAAGGACGGGGATACTTCAGATCATACTGTGGGACAGCTCCCAGCGAGTCCACGGAACAAGCAGCATGACAGAAGGCTAGTAGGAACATGATCTGTAGCTGTGCTGAGTGTTTACTGTACCGTGACGTGAGACCCATCCTGTATCTCCACTTCCTCTACCCCCTAGTGCCGTAGTTTGACATGTGCTGACTCTTTTACTGTCCCTTTGTGTATTGCGTCCATTTTGAACATGATGTGGAATGAATTTCATGATTTATTAGAGGTGAAGAAAAATCTATTCAGTTATTTATCATGGTGCAATTCATCTATAGCCATCAAAATCCAATTCAACTCCAAAATCCATTTTACTTAAATCATTTTTGATTCAGGCAGCACAACGCCCTGTGTCATAGCAACAAATTATTTTCTAATTTTATTTCAAAATCTGAAAAAAGTAATATCGAATCGGGATATTTATAAAGTTTTGATACCTCCTGGATAATGTTGATTATATATCGTAGTCCGTGGTTATTGTCATCGCTATTATTTATGATTATAAAACAACGAAGCAACCAAAAATAAAAAAACAGGCCATATTTATGGTCTCTGAAAGAGTAGACCATCTCAGCCTATTTTGGTAAGCAATACATTCTTAGACGACACATTAACAGTATTTATTTTGGGGAAAGTTCTGCCTGAGAAGTGTCTAAATCTACAAGAGAGAAATTTGCCCGAGGCCCAGATTGAGTGGCGTTGATGGAGGCGAGGCTGCATGAATCATGCCCCTGGTTTTATATATTAGCTTTAAATGTACGGTTGGATCGTTTCCTTTCTTTCAGCCTGAATTATTCCATTACCTCCAGCCAGTTTGTTTGCATCAACTGAAAGCGTAGAGATTTATGCAGCGAAAGTTACAGAGTTATAGGCTACGCGGTGGGCGTGGAGGAAAGGTAATAGCGAGGGTAATTTCGGCGAAACCCCACGGACGGTAAATCTTTGTGGTCGAACAGAGCAGACGGTCTCGCTAAAACATGAAGTACAAATACCTCAGAGTCTCAAAGTCCTGTTGATGTTTCTTTCCTCAAGATTAAGCAAACTGCGAAAAACATAGGAGCACGGTTGTGTTCTGGCTGCCCCTTGGCCTTGCTAGATTGGTTTACTTTGTGTTACTTAAGCCCTTATATCACGGACATCACCCTGGCTAGTGCTTTACCTTTATCCCGAATTCATCCAGAATAATCCCACTGAGCCCTGCAAGGTCTCGGCAAAGCTTTCCATATAAAAAAAAAAAAAAAAGTAACTGATCCCTTGACACTCCAGCCAATTAAACAGGAGCACTGAGGGCTGGAGCTAATACCCAGTTCAGACCGAGGCAGGTCTCTGTGGGCTATGAACACACTTATACATTAGCTCATACTGTCTAACCTGGCTCGTCTCTGTGTCGCACGTTCAGCCCGGCGAGCAGCTCGCGGTTCGGCTCGTCCGGTAACCTGAGCCAGGCCAGTTCCCAGTTCAGCTCAGAACCGGAGGAGAGAAGCGACCCAGAGAACCAGACCCGACATCCCGTCGGCGCCCGACCTCGGCTTTCCTCGGAGGACGTAGAGAAAGGGGAAAGAGAGGCACGAACGAGTGCGCAGGGGAAACAGAAAGAGCGTGTCCTCTGTGCCGAGTCAGAGAGGTGAGAGATAATGATGTGCCTGATTAGCCCGTGCTAATTGCAGCTTTTGTTAAATTTGAAAGGATGTTTTGAACAGAGTTTTATGAGCTCTAAGAGCAGACAGAAGTAGCCTATGAAATGCAGGTTTCTGCCTACTGAAGGCAAATCAAAGCTGGTTTTTATTTATATTTATTACAAATTGGAGAATAAATACGTGCCACGTCCTCTCCACCTGTCCTGTCTGTCCAGTTTATACTCTTAAAACGCCGCGTCTCTAACCGCATGTTAATGTTGATATTTTCTCTCCGTTAAATCTGTATTTTTTCTCATGATTTTATGTCCCTATGTGCTCCTGGCATGGTGTTTTGTTTTCTCTCCGCCTCCCACGCAGCTTATCCTCAAGTCTGACTTTTTTTTTTTTCCTTTTTTAAAATTTTTTTTATTGCTCAGTTCCTTCAAAACCGATTCTCCTCCCATCGCCGTGGCTCGCCTCCGCTGGCTGAAGGCCATCAACAAAGTCCGAGTTCACCTGAGCGAGGTAGGAGAGAGCGAGCACGCTCCTCGTTCCGTCTTCCCTCACGTCTGTATCCCTCTCACACTTTTCTCTGACACGTGACCCGGGCCTTGATGCGTGCTTGAGATTCACTCGAGGCAGCCTTCGAGGAATTTCCTCATTTAGAGTCTATCGTTCTCTGCTACGATGTAAGTCTTACATAATAAGTCCTATTAATCTAACCTGGGTTTCTTCAGTGTGAATCATGTTTGTCTAAATGTTTATCTTTATGTTATGGACAAACTAAAACACGCTGCACTAATACAGAATGTTTATTCTTCTTCTGATTTAGGAAAAAATAAACAATATCAGCCACTCAATACCAGGAACTCATCTGAGGCAAGAAACGAGAGAATCATAGGAGAAGAGAAAATACAGACAAAAAAAAAAATCTGATTTAAATGATAATGAGGCTGACATGGTTGATGGACCCCTTACATTAGTACGGTTATGCTAATCAGAAGCTCGCCAGGCTAAATGCTACAATTTTCCTGTCATATTCGCCCCTGATGAGGGGTCTTCATTTTTTTTTATTTTTTTTTTTTATGGTATGGATGGATGGATTAACCCTTTGATAAGGGAGCTGTGTGATATCGTATTTATCTGCTTTTTATTTCTGATCAGAACAAAAACAAAAAAGTTGAAACACAAAGTGCAAAAAGTAAAATGCTGTATAAGAGATTTAGCAGTAAAATGTGAAGTGAATGTTGAAGTGCTCCGGGACAGTAGGGGGCGTGACGAGCTTGAGACTACACAGTTCAGGAAGTCACCAAAGAGTCTGATTAACTCAACATCATCAACCGAACAAAATGAACTGTTTTAGAGTTGTTGTAGCTCACATAGACTTTTTTCTGTGTGTTTGTGTATTTTTAATAAAGTTTTTTCTTTTTTAAGGCTTTAGTGTGCATTTCGCCCCTGGGGGCCACCGTACACAGGAGTCTAAAAAGAAAGAGAAACAGATGTAGTGTTGACATCTCACACTCCTACACAACACAGCTTTTGATAACATGTTCTCCTGACGTCTCTCTCTCTCTCTCTCTCTCTCTCTTTTCCCCTCTGTCTCATTGAGCGTCATTAAATGTGTACTGAGTGTGTGTGAGCACATTGTGTTGGCATTGACACACACACACCTATCTTCTTTACCGACAGTAACAGAAACGGTCCGATGTGGTGTGTGCTAGTGCTATAATAATGGTGTTGGTCATAAGGTTTCTGCTCTTCTGATCCTGACGGTCTGAGGTGTAACAGACGTCATTGGCCACCATAAAGATGAGACATGTTTAAATAAATCAAATCATGGGGGGGGGGGTACAAACTTTTGAGCACAATCAACAGAGCTCTGCTGTCAAAATCATGGAGGGGGGGTTACAAACTTTTGAGCACAATCAACAGAGCTCTGCTGTCAGTGTGTTTTTTAAGTGAGGGGGGGGGTACAAACTTTTGAGCACAATCAACAGAGCTCTGCTGCCAGTGTGTTTTTTAAGTGGAGGATACAGTGGCATGATACATACACACTGGGTACTGTACAGACACACATGTTTTATGTGTGTGTGTGTGTGTGTGTGTGTGTGTGTGTGTGTGTGAGATGGAGATGCGTACAGCTGTATGGAATTGCATATTTCAGGAAATGCAGATGGCTCTCCACCCAACATCCATCTCTCTCTCACACACACACACACACACACACACACACACACACACACACACACACACACACACACATACGCTCATGTTTCTGCCGTTCTGATCTCCTTTGTGTGTTAGTGTGTAGCTTGTGTGTGTGTGTGTAATTAATTTAGAAACATTTCCAGACATGGCACAGAACTTCTTATCTTCAATAGTAGTGTTTCAACTCAGCGTAATCACACACACACACACACACACACACACGCGCGCGCGCGCGCGGCGCTCGGAGCCGGTCCAGCCGCTTTGTGCTCCCGACTCTTTTTAATGTTTAATGATTTTCACCCCGGCGGCTGCAGCGTGTTTATTTACTGCGTCTCCGCAGGAACAGCGAACTCGCCGCGGTCCGGAGAGCTGAACCGCCTCGACATCATGGGCTCCGCAGTAAACACACTCCGCCGTGGCTTTTTACTACTCACTTACTGCAGGGTGACAAATGTGCAGGCGTGTCTGAAATCGATACGCAACGGTCCTCCAAGTGACTGTCTCTGTAAAGGAGAGAGAGGGACAGAGACGGAGAGACGGAGAGAAGACAGATGAGGTGATGGCACCAGTCGTCTGCTCCACCACTTCATGCCAACGTGGAGTGATTTGTCCCACCGGTTGTTGTGGCAACCATTAGTGTCTATTTACCTCTGTTACACTGATGAGCGCTAAATGGAACATCGCCTTTCACCTCACACACACACACACACACACACACACACACAGACACACACTCTTATTAAAAGAATTCCTGATCATATTCCCAACAAGATTCCTCAGAATTCCTCCTATTCCAACCCATCCTGAGGCACTTTAACAACGTTTAATAGTATTGTATACTATTAAAGTTTGTGATTTGTTTAGCTAATTCTGGTTCCAAGTTGGCGGTTAGTGTGTAACCCCGTCGCCACAGGGGGGCGCTCTTAATGTTATTACTGTTGCTGGAGAAAACTTCTAACAACGACGTAAAAAAAAGCTAAACTTCTTTCCTCAGGCGCTTTTTCGTTCCCTGGCGTCATACTTCCAAGCAGTCCCAGAATGCATTGCAGCGCCATTGAGGCTAGTCAGGGATCTTTGTGATGGTGAGAGAGAGAGAGAGCGATGGAGGTATCAGCAGGAAAGCTCCAGCGGGAACAAACTATAAAACTAAAGCGCCGCATAATCACTTGAGATCGAGATAAAGCAAAGGGGCATTAAAGACAGCATGGCATTCTGGGTAACCTAGGAAACTGTTAGCCCGAGTGCAAGTACCGTATACCAACATGTCCGTGAAAGAAGAGGCATCTTGGACTTGGATCTTGGCCGCAGATAATTAAAAAGATTAAGGTGAGATTCGTTAAGGGTGTGGATCTTTCACGTGCAGAGCCGGTCGTAGGTTTTAGGATTAACGGGAGAGAGAGGCAGAGGGAGTTATCAGGAGATATCAGTCGGAGAACATCAGCACTGCGTTAAAACCTCATGAATATTGATGCGTCCCCTGCGCGGACGGTCTCTGCTGGGCCGCTTTAAAAGCAAGCTCGCAGTTTGACCCCGAGTAACCCCGCTGACCGTGGGCCGTGTTCTGCCTTTTAAAGATGAAACCCGTGTTCAGTACAGAGGTTGTTCATGTCCATGGCTTGTACGACGGTTTCACACGTTCCCTCTGGATGGGGCGACGACACCGACATACACCCACAGTAGTGTGTGATGGAGAAGCAGAGTGTATTTGCGGTCCACACCCAGTGTCTCCAGCATAAAACATGACCCCCTGTGACTCTGTGACCGCACCTGGGTTAATACGTTAAAGCATAAAGCGGATGAACATACGGCCGAGTCTCAGTGAGACAGGCTCGAGCTTGAACTTGACCTTCACCAGCTCCGCTGAGTTCTCCCGGTTCCCCGCTGTGCCTCCAGCTCAACTTGAGTAAGGTCATGATCATCAGATGTAATAGCACTATGTTTGAGAGGAGCGATCAGATGGTGGCGCTGTCTCTGACACTTTCCTGGAAACTCTGCGTCCGAGTGTATTCGAGTGTTCGCCAACGTGTCTGTGCTGCACGGGATTAAGATCAGCCAGACAGAGGAAGGGCAAAGTGTGTGTGTGTGTGAGAGAGCGAGATTGTGGATTCCAGCAGAGTACCAAGTCTGAGGAATCAAAGTGGCATGGAGGCTGACATTGGCTGAAGGTCGTCATGGAAATGCTCTCCTCCTCCTCCTCCTCCTCCTCCTCCTCTCTCTCTCTCTCTCCATCCCACTGCTCTGTCCCACCTCTCCCACGTTCCCCAGTCTTTAACAGATTCATGTTAAAACACGAGGAAACAGAGCTTCAGCATCCTCGCTGCCTCTGCTCCTCTGCGGATCCTCCTAAAAGAGGCGCCGCTACAGAAGAGCAGCTTTCAGAGTCAGTCAGATTGTAAGATGGGATTCTTCCGGCTGTCTCAGGGCCTCTGTCGAAAGCCTTTAATGACGTCGGGTGTTTGATTTGATTTGTAGAAATAATGAACCATAAACTGGCTGAAGACAGAAACAGGGTTGATTAGGTTTCCCTGTGATGCGGCTGTAAATACTGAACTGTTATTCGACTAAATCACATCGAGTAATTGGAGATTTATTGAAGAACGCATGATTCGAGGCTTGTGAGCTTTTCTCAAAACTTGACTCTTCTCCAAATCATCACCTCTGTAAAGTTACACCGCTCAGCTTCTCGCTTCCTTCACATTCATTAATATTCCTTTGCAGTTTATAGCTGAGTTTCACGTTCAGCACTTCCTGTCTCACATTTAATGACAACATTTAAAGCGCCGAAGACTGCCGAGTTCCTGCGTTCAGCCCGCTGTGTTTCATTTAATAAACACGGCTGTTTCACTGACAGCACTAAAGATCTGTGCGACAAGGGAACGTTCAGGCGCATTCCTGTCACATGGACATGAAGGCTCTTTCAGCAGCGGATAAGGGACGCCCAGGACAAACCTGAGATAATGAGAGGCCCAGAACTGACAAAATACAAATGGAAGGGTCTGTCTGGCGGTGCTTCTGGTTTGTGGACAGGCCACCGTCGCTGCAGTTTGGCCACACTGTATTTCCACCTGTCCACTTGGACATGTCTTCGCACCGTCCCTCTTGATGATCTCTGGACTGTCTTCAGATGTTGTTGGTACTGCTGCCAATCATTTCTCTGAGTGATGATGACGAAATAAGGACAGAGGATTCTGTTTACGATTCACTGGAATGGAAGAGTTTTTGTGAATTGGTGTAATCTGAACAAGGTGGAAAAAGCAAAGGAGTCCCGTACAAGCCAAGTATCCCTTTGTAAGATCCAGCATCGGGTAAAAGGGAGTCACAGATACACCAATCAAGCAGATCATGAAATTAGGACGTTGGAGACGAATCAAATCTTGACCCCATGTTGACTGTTTTGATCAGGCTACTGATGAGAACTTCACAGGTTCAAACCCAACCACCACCGAGCTGCCACTGTCTGGGCCTTGAGCAAGACACTTAACCCTCAACTGGATGTAATGTGAATGTTCCTGCAGAATCACAACATCCTGCTGGGCATCAAGGCCGATCCATGCTTCTTGATTGCTTCTCTGTCAAGTGTTGCCTTGAGTTCATCCTGAAGTACCTTTCTGTGTGCTCAGATAACTTCTAAAGACATTTGGGACAATCGCTCCAGGGAGGAAGTCCCCGTGGTGCTCTGTGAGGTTCATGTGGCTGAGCAAGGGCCAAAGGCCCGGCGATGGATAACTCCTCCTGGAACTACCCGTGCCATGCTTTTGGGACGTCCCTCCATTACCAGCTTCGCCCTCTCAGAAACTCCCACCACCAAGGACAATCCCCTGTCTAAAAATGTACCAAAGACAGAAGACCAGCCTAAGCAAAGAATTCAGAACCAGGCTCTTTGCATGAACGCCTTTAGAGACCCCGTGTTGGTACAACGGGACTGGAGTGACGTGAAATCAGCAGTGTGCTTACGTCTCGTACGCTGCTCTGTGTAGGCGTGCCTCTCACATGTGATGGATAAATCACACCATTTCCCTTAAAACCCAGTCTGAGCAGCTATATAGACCTCAGCGGGTGATCTGATCTCAACATGACAGCTCGATTGTTTTCTTTTTTTAGGGGAAAACTCGGTGGAACTGCCGTCTCATTTCCATGTTTACTTGCCCTGCTTTGTCTTTGCCGTTCCAGGATCTTGTATGATTTCCGTATCGAGTGTCCGTGTGCGGTGCGGCATCAGAACGTTAATAAAACGCAGGAATGTAAATCTATAATTACGTCCACGTCAGAACGGCGTCGGCGTGTCGGATGCCACAATGACTGGCAGTGACGTTTCCCTGGTAACGAACATCTTGGCATTAGATGGTGAATCGAACGTTCCTGCATTGTCCAACATCACCGTCTCACGTTATACTGTACAGCAGCTCTGATCGCTGATGGGAATCTGGATGTGTTTAAGGTTCGACAGCCATCGTTCACTCTGTCTCAGTACAGGAGAAGTTCCTTACAGAGGACAGACAGACAGATAGACAGATAGACACTTTATTCATCCTGAAGGAAATTAGAGTACTGTTCCAGGAACCAGGCGGTTCTGGGTTCTGTGTCGGCGCTTTTTAAATAATTATTGTAGTTTAAACATTTAATTAACATTTTACACAATCATTTAATGTTCAACTTGCATAGTATGAATAAAAAGATCATGTTTTATCCAATCTGTAGGAGTCAAAATGGTTAAAGGAACATTTGAAATGAACACAGATCAAGTCCTTGTGTGTGTGTGTGTGTGTGTGTGTTTATTATATAAACGTGCCTGTAATAAACCTACACACGCGCGTCTAAATGCAGCGTAACCTTATGGATATTTATAAACCGGCGAATGGATTCAGATCGATTTCCCGACCTCGCTGTTTAATTCATCAGCTCGTCACCGTGGAGAGAGGAATCACACGAGCGCGCTCGCCCATCAGCGTAGAGGAGAAGGAGGGGACGCAAGAAAGCGGCAGAGAATAAGACAGCAGATGGCAGAGAGAGCGAGGAAGTGCGTGTGTGTGAGAGACGAGAGAGCGTTCTCCGAGCAACAAGCTGGATAGAGGAGAGTGAGAGAAAGGAACCAGGGTGGTGTGTGTGTGTGTGAGAGTGTGTGTTAAGGGTGGAGCGCGCGAGGTGCGCTGCACAACGTACTCGGATCGCTCCTGTGGACCTGTTGAATTCCGCGAGCGAGACCGAGGATGCCGTGATCAGCGTCGCTCCACACCCGAGCGTTTCTCAGAGTTACTCGGGAGATGAGAAAGTTCTCGGCGTGAGGTGAGTTCTCGTTCCCACTTGTCTGCCGCGTGTTGTGTCGTGGTGTGTAGCATAGAAACGAGGTGTTTAAGCTGCACGAGTCTGTCAGACGCAGCCGGTTCCAAAGGGGTTACTGCGCTTCAGTTTGCTTTTAAACAAACACCAGTTATACCAGTTATACATCGTTCGGGTGATGATGTAGAAGAACTCGCACCTGCAGCTGTGGTAGCGTCGGGTCTGCTGCCGGTCCAGACCGCTCACTGGTTCTGTGTCATGGAGGAGAAGACCGATGGCTCACTCACATCCCTTCATCTGTCATCCACAGCGCGAATCCTGGAGACTGGTCCTGGGAATCCAGGGCACAGGGCGGGGTTACGGCTACACCCTGCATGGGGTGGCGACCCACACACTCTCACACACACACTCACACACACACTCGTACACTACACGGAAATTAAGAACACTAATCATCAGAAACACATCAAGCGCAGGGAGAGCATATAAACTCACACACACAGACCCCAGGCGAGATTCGACCCCCCGACCAATAAACCGCCTCACTGAGTGTTAACTCAATCATCTCTAAAAATCTCAGCGCAAAACTCCCTAAAAATTTGTTCCACTTTCAAAAACCGTTTCCCCAAAACAATTCCACTCTGGATTTCCGGATCAGGATCGGGTCACATCCCTTCATTCTGCATCTTTTTTTAAATTTAATTTTGTTGTTGTTTATGTGTTTATTGCACACGTGTGATGCACACGGTCGTCTCTCAGCTGCTTTGATGTTTGCGTTTTTAAAAAAAAATTTTTTAAGTGAACTGCAGACTGTTAGACTGAGAGAGACAGACGGCGTACGTTACACACACGTCCCCAGGACACTGAGCAGGAGTGTGTGTGAGAGCGGGTGTACCTGCAGACTGAAAGGAGACTGAGGGTCCGATGCTGAGGGACGACTGGGTGGCATGTTGGATCCTCGTGTGTGTGTGTGTGTGTGTGTGTGTGTGTGAGAGAGAGAGTAACAGCACTGAGACGCTGCACATCTAACACTCTCATGCAGATTGTTGTACAGCTATTGTTCTACACTTTGTTACTAAAGGAACCAACCAACAAGCTGGTGACCATGTGTGTGTGTGTGTGTGTGTGTGTGTGTGTGTGTGTGTGTGTGGTTTAATGGATAAAACAGGAGGCAGTGCAGCAGAAAAGTATACTATTACTGCTAATTGAATTTACCCCCCCCCCCCCTCCAAAGAGACAAAGCAGAGTAAACCAGCAGCAGAAGGAAAACAGGACGAGACAAATAAATGCAATAACACCAAGTGCACTTCAGACACAGACAAATAACCAGTAATGTAACGTGTGTGTGTGTGTGTGTGTGTGTGTGTGTGTGTGTGTGTGTGAGATCAAAGCTATATTCAATTCAATTTTATTTATATAGCGCTTTTAACAATTGACATTGTCGCAAAGCAGCTTTACACAATAAAAAGAAGTCAGTTTTTATGCAATGTGTATGAGTCAAAATGATAAGATTGTCCCTGATGAACGAGCCGAGGGCGACGGTGGCAAGGAAAAACTCCCTGAGATGGTAATAGGAAGAAACCTTGAGAGGAACCAGACTCAACAGGGAACCCATCCTCATCTGGGTGATAACGGATAGCAGAGAATGATCAGCATAATAATGTGTACTGGAAGTTCAGTGTAACAGGAGATGTGTTAAAATTTAAATTAAAAGGAGTCCAGTTTGTTCCCGGAGGCTCAGGTAGACTGTAGGAGATTCCAGTCCTGAGCTATCGAACAACTGAAGTCACAGGTCCCCAGAGCATCAATCGATGATAGGACAGTCTTCATGGAAACCATCCCCAGCCACCAAGCGCATCCAGGCAGACCACACGGGGCATCCATGTGACGGGATCTCCAACCAGAAGCAGGACTCCAGGACGGGTTAGACGGCTCCAGAGGGCAGAGGGGTCTGGATCACTGGCAACTCAGGAGCGAACATGTATAGCTCGACAGAAAGACAGAGAGAGGGAAAGGAGAGAGGGAGAGAGAGAGAGAGAGCAGAAAAGGAGAGAACAGAAAATAAGGAGAGATGGCAGTTAGGTCTGGTCACAGTCAACATGTATAAGGTGAATGTATATTAGTGCAAAGTGCAAGCAGGGACTCCGGCAGTACTAACTATAACAGCATAACTAAAAGGGAGAGCCAGAAGGAAACACAAACATGACATCAACAATCAATGTGACCTTTTTGTCCAGGCAGAGTTAAAGGCGTTTGAGGAAACAGAACCTGCTGTAAATGTGTTTATTTCAGGGGGAACGTGTGAGGAACGTGTGAGGAACGTGTGAGGAACGTGTGAGGAACGTGTGAGGAATGTGTCCCAGTCCCATGTGTATCGAGTCTCTGTACTGATCTGACAGTTTGATGCATTGAAAGGAGGCCTCTTGGACATGTATTTGAAAATGCCACAGTGTGTGTAGCGAACACCCTGCTCAGCATTTATCCACCTGGGTCTGCTGTTTGTGTGGAGAAAAGCCAAGGAGAGAGAGAGAGAGACGCCATCGCAGCATTGCTACACTTTTTATTCTCTTCCTGATGTTTATCAGCGTCACATTGCTGATCAGCGTCCTGGCACAGAGACCAGACCCAGACAGGTCCCTCAGCGCAAACTGTCGAGTCAGGGAAAGACGCCGCAACCATTATTCACCGATCCATTCATCAATAGTTTAACTTTACTTAACTCACAAGAGAACAAAACAAAAAAAAAAAGGATGTATTATTTAAATACTGCTGAGAGAGTTTCTCAGATTATAAACAAACTCGAGGAACCTGCCTGATTACAGCCTCCAGGTCAGGGCTTGCTTTCAGATATTTTTTAAATATTACTTTCTGTTCCTTCTGAAACTCCTGAAGTTGCCGCTAACGCTGCACGAGTTCAGAAATCGGCGTTTAATCATCATAACCCGATCCTTCTCCTGCGTTGCACCTCGGAGTCGGCGTAAACACCCCTCGTTATTGATGTAGAGTTTGCAGCTCTGACCTTTACTATGATTCATTTCCAGTCTCCGTCTCTCCCTCCGTCAGACGCCGGTGCCTAAAGCTCATGCTCACAGCGCAGCCGCGGGTCGCACTTTCTCAGCGCCACTGTTTGGGTGAAATATCGATGTCCAGTACAGGCACAGAGAGGGACAGGAAGTGGTTCATGCCAGCCATCGACTGCTCCTGCTTTAGAAGCAACATTATTGCTTTTAGTTCACCAGACTCTGTGGGCATGTGGCGTGGCATTTAATCCTAAACATTTAATGGAAGTTTGTACCCCCTTTCCGTATCCAAGCTCACTGTCTGTGAACCTTTCCTCGTTTTCCCTACCGTGTCCCTCACGATTTACTAGGAAATGTCAAGACTCATCCAAACCTGCGATGATTTCTCTTGAACTCCATGGCCTGTATAAAAGCTAACCCATTTTTCAGAGCTTTGTCCTACCTGTCCTGTGAGCTCACCTGTTAACAGCCACCTGGTTTCATCAAATCTCCTATACTGTATGTCAGCATAGCAAATAAAACAGGAAGGACAATGGAAGGCCCAGTGGGCACATACCAGGAGGGGACATACCAGTACCATTATGACATAATTTTAGAAAAGGGGACATTTTATGTTTAGACTTCAAAATCCCCCAGAGCCTGTCCACACGGAGACGCGTTTCGCTGTATACGTATAAGTTTTTTATCGTATTGGCGTTTCATCCACACGGATCCGGCGTTTTAGGAGACTGAATCCGCAATTTTTTAAAACCGGGTCCCAAGGTGGATAAATCTGAAAACGACACCCTTGCGGTTTCGTGTGTACAGCCAATCCGTATATTTTGTGAAACGATGATGTCATGTGCATGCTCAAAGTCCTCTTCTTCGTGTATAGTGTATCTCTATGGCAGAATTACAGCGCCCCATACTGGTCTGGCATATATGTACTACACCGTTTTCAGTGGTTTCGTGTGTACGCAGATATTTCTTGAGACGACGCCGAACGAGGAAAAAAAAAAAGATCGGATAGGGAACGCACTGGCTTCGTGTGGACGGAGCCCCAGATGTTGGAAAAAAGCATCACACTATGATGTCACTCAATGTGATGTCACGCAATATGATGTGTCTCACAGAAAGTTATTTCAAAGGCTTGGTCCAGTGCCCAGACTCTCAGGCATCCTAATGGCAGCAGATTCCAATCTGACTGCCAATTGTTTATGGGTTTTTGATGTTAGGGTCCCCTCAAAAAATCCTTAGAAGAATGAGAGGGCCCTCACACACTATGACATCATAAGGTTGATGTGATAGTGCTTGGGCCCTAATAAATAACTAGTGAACAGTCCAGGGCCGAGTCTCGAACCACTCCTCTTTCCTATTTCAGTTTACTGCAATCCAGTTTCAAATGCAGCCACTTGGACGAGCTAGCTAGCGTTGTGGCACATTCTTAGCAGAATCAGTCGTGACTAATATTCACAGTCCTGACAGTTTGGAAAAGTATATCATTTTTTCCCATTTTTTCCTTAATTACTGGTACCCAATACCTACCAGTCACTAGGGCACATCACATCCCACATTAAGTCTTCAACCACCAACGCGGGAGGGCAAGGGCTGTCACCTGTTTCCTTTGAGACACGTGACACCAGCCAACCAACTGCTCGCTCATGTACTGTAAGGAGCTGTGTAAAACACTCACAGCACTATCCACTGCTTCCACTTACAGTACGTGAGCCCATAGACACCCATGATTGGTTGAGAACACAATTGATGTGAGAGTGCTAGTGTGCCAGCCATCACACCCCCTGACGGAGATTGGCCAATCAGGTTCATCAGCATCACCCTGGAATCACACTTGGATCCTTCAAAACTGGATGATAAAATGAGCTCCTTAACAATGCACCACTAGGGGGCATAGCAGCAACTTGTAGGAATTTGGCATATTTTTGGTTGATCCATTCCAAGGATGCATGAACCACCTACAAAGTTTCAAAGAACCCTTAGGGGGCCTCCGAGTGGCGCAGTGGTTAAAGCGCTCGCCCTATCATCGGGAGATCGCTAGTTCGAATCCCGGGTGGTGCTGTAACCTCTCGCAGCCGGAGGTCTAGAGAGAGCTGATTGGCCGAGCTCTCTCAGAGGGGAGGGATGAGAGGTACATAGTGCTCCCACATTAATCACGGCTCTACAACCAGTCAGGGGCGTCTGTGAGCTCACGCAAGCGGAAGGAGCGGATAGCGCTGTCCTCCGAGTGTGTGACTCCGCCCCCAACGGTGCGCGAGCGAGCAGTTCGAAAAGATGCGGTCGGCTGGAGCCACGTGATTCGTGTAGTCTTCGGCCCTCCCGGCTGAGTGGTAGTAGTAGTAGCCTTAATGTGGAGCCCCCTATTGACAGGGAGGAATTAGACACGACTTAATTAGGGAGAAAATTAGGATCCACATACGACGAAATACATTCCAAGTCTTTGAAGACGGCAATGATTTCTCCCAAAATGTCCGGACCTACAGCAAGTTCAGACCTGATTCTGATGATCTGTAATTTACATTGACATTCACATTTAGGTATTTTATAGACGTTGTTATCCAGAGCGACTTCCAAAAGTGCTTTGAGGTTTTGTGTTATTGGCTAAATTCTTACACTGGGTTACTAACTATAAGTACCAACATTTAAACACTGTTGGGAAGGGTTGAATAAATAATTAATTTGGGTTGGGATCAACGCAGGTCTTTAGTTGTTGCTTAAAGATTGCCAGTGACTCGTCTGTACGGACGTCTAGGGGAAGTTCACTTCACCACCCAGGAGGACGGGGCTGTTTGTTTTTTCCTTTTTTTTTTGGCTGCATAAAAAGTTGTTGCTCTAACCTGATCGTGTGCAGTCAGGTCGATGTCACTGCTTTTCAGTTTCAGATGTGTGTTTTTTTTTTTTTTTTTTTCCCCCACTCCTGCGAGACCCGAGACATTACGCTAACGAGCGCATGTCAGAGTGGAGTGTTTGTCTCTGTCAACACACCGCCGTGTAATTTTCTTTTAAAAACACACTTGTCTGCCATCTCCATGAGCCGTGTGCAGAGACTCGGGATTTATTCCGACACGAGGAAACCGCGGACGGTGCGGTGCGGTGTGTGAAAGTGTTGTGACAGAACTGACAGAGTGACGGCGGTGACTCAAAGCTCAAAGAGCCGAGCCCGAGGTTTCATCATCTCCGGGCAGGAGGAGAGGAGCCGTAGCCCTGGAATCACACCGCCGTTAATTGGCGCGTTTGTAGAGGGATATCTATAGAAGCGATTAAGGCTACCTGCTCACAGGTAGCGTGAGGTTTCCATGACGACGGGGCTCATGTCGGTGAAGTTGCTGGCTGAATAAAAGTGGAGTGAGAAATGCCTCGGTGTGCTCAGTGACACGTTCATACAATACCTACACGCTTTTAATTTCTTTATATACTTGTCACGTGCGTATACAGAAACTCCCCCGGCGACACGTTAACGTTTCCTGGTGTTATGAAATCAGTCGCCGCGGATAGTGTTTGATTTTAAATTCCTGGGCATTTCGAAGAACTCGCACCACCTCAACATTGAATTTTTTTTTTCTCATAGCAGCATGACACAGTGTTTATTAGTTACTCGTTGAAGTAAAACACACTAAAAGGAACAACACACACAAACACACACACGGAGAGAGTATGTACAGATGTGGGAAACGCCAGAGTGATACTTGACGCTTAGCTCTTTCTGTTGTCTGTCTGAGGTTGCCATGGAGTCAAGAGGAATATTCTAGTCTAATAGATCATAAAGCCTCTTGTTTATCTGTGTGTGTGTGTGTGTGTGTGTGTGTTTCTCTGAGTCCCTGTCTCCATTCTGTCAGAAACTGAGCCTATCAGCTGGCTTCTTTTAGAAATGTCAGTGTGGCATTTTCTGTGTGTATTTGTGCATGTGTGTGTGCATGTGTGTGTGTGTGTGTTTAAACATCTTCAGACTCCCACATGAGAACTTGCCTCCAGATTGAACGATGTGAGGAAAAGAAAGATTTGGTGATTGCCGCGTGTCTGAGGGGAAATGTGGCACCTGATGTGACAGACAATTTTGCTCGTGTGTGTGTGTGTGTGTGTGTGTGTGTGTGTGTGTGCGTAGTAGAAATGTACAGAAAGTCTAAGGCTCATAAAGAAGACACAAATAGAAAATAATGACCATGGAGCAGCAACTGCTCGCGCACCTGAAAGGAGAAATGTGTACCTCACATCTCACACACACACACACACACACACACACACACAAAATGTCACAAGATTTATATTTTCTCTGTTCAGAGTTGTATTGAGCATATGACGAGGATTTAATACTGAACACACCAGCATTGTTACACACAAGGGGGCGGAGTTTGTCTAAAACCTGTGACAAATAGTATTAAAAAAAGTGAGCATGTACACGAGCTAAAGGCTATCAATAGTCAAAGCAATTCCACAGCCAAACCCAAGTAGACCCATCTCTCAGTGCTGTACTCTCTCTTGATATTTTGTCTCTGTTTTGTGCCTGGTGTGTACACCAAAACTGTTACCATGACAACATAAAAGTTTAACTATAATGCTTCAACATCTGACTTCTCAGCATTGATTTGACATTTGCTGTCTTGGCGGTGAGAACATGTCAGATGCATCGATTCATCCATACTGTGGCATACGCTTCCCATCAGTGAGCCGACTGTCAAACAGCATAAACACGGAGACAGGGGCGAAACGATAAATAAGGGCGGGATAACGGAAGTGCACAAAAAGTGCATGAAACAATAATAATTTGTAGACAATAATAGAGGGAATTGCGATTTATTTTGTCTTTGGAAAACATCACTAAGGTAAAATTGTTGATGTAGCCATGTACAGTAATCGTACATCAGGACCAGCCGTATCACTCTTCAAATAAAATTAATAGGGATGAGGTGAAAAAAAATCTTTGCAGTTCCTCTATAATCCTGCAGGTTGGTTCACTCTAAACTATTCACGCATTGGCAGGCAGTGTAGCATCCTGCGTGGTAGGAGCGAAGTATTTGCTAGAATTGTAACAAGTCAAATCGGCACCTGGGTTTTGTGATAATATCGTATCGGGCAATCCCTGGGAATTCCCATCCTTAAAAATTTATGTGAATCTTTTAAATATGCTTCTTTTGTCTCTCTCAGAAATGGACGTACCACACAAGCTACTCTTAGCTGCGTCGTAAAATTTTCCAACATTGTTGGAATGTGAATTATTCTCTCAGCATTGAAATTAGGAGGATCATTCAGGTGCCCCTGCGTCCGCAGAGTAAAAAGAAATGTTTTCTCGGAATCGCTACAACGGCCAGGACGGAAGCAGGGCCCCCACGCACGGCCGACCCAAGAACAAGCCAGCTGTGCACAAGAGGAGGCAGCCGAACCCGAAGGTGGCCATCATGCTCCGCGGGAAAATCCACCGTCTGCTACAAGGCACAGCTGATCACTCTGTTCCTGCTTCACCGCTTTACTACGCAGGGATCGAAGAGGAAGATCAAGGAGAGGCAGAGGACATAAGGAAGGTGCGGGACTGCAACGGGAGGCCAGTGACAAGATCTGTCGAGGTCTGCAACCTTCCGCAAGTCTCAAATGGAGAAGGACATGCTGGTGTTGCCGGAGCATGCTGTGTAGGAGAGGTCGAGTTGAACCAAGAGGGAGGAAAACGAATCCCTTGCACCTTGCAGCACGTGAATCCGACAGAGATACACACAGCTCAAGATGTCAATGGACCGGAGTTTGGATTTGGCCGAGGGCTCGCTGGTGGGGCTTCAGCATGTCAGAAAGATCTGTTTTACCGGTTTAACATGGTGATGCAGGAAAAGATTGTGGAGGAAGACGAGGACGTAGATGAAGAGCAGGAATCGAGTGCCATTATTGAGCATATTCTGAAGGAACTTAAGGGCATCAATAAAATCCAGGAGGAAATTTCAGACCTAAGGGAATACCTGTCTTCTGTCCGTGGGTCTGTTGAAGAAGTGTCCAGCTGTGTGGATGCAGTCCTAATGGAGATTGAAGGCATTCGCTCGGGTAACAGGTCGGGTGTAGTGACATGGCCTGGCGCAGGCTGCAAGCATGGACATCATGAATCTGATGCCGTGGTCAGCGGGACCTTTGACAAATGCCGTACTGTAGACTGTACGAGCTGTGGTATTCAAGCGGGGTATAAAGGTTTTGATAAACAGCATAAACAAACGTGTCTGCCAAGGCTTGAAAAAGACTCCCGTAGAGCCCTGTCTAACTTCACAAGTACTAATGATGCTGTCCATGATCCATTTGGGCATGGTATGTCTTCTCAGAGCTCAGATATTCCTCGGACCACAGTAAGAAAGAAGCAAAGCCTCGGCTACCATGATCATCAAGATGGTCAGGACTGTCTCAGTACAAGCTCCCTTTCCTCAGGTCAGAGTTCCAAGTCTGAATCTGACCAGGAGAGACCTTGTTCTGGGCAGGTGTGTGCCACAGGAGAGGTACAGGCCTGGGATCAAGCAGAGCTGGTACACAGTGGGAGCGGCGACACGAGATGGAGCGAAGAAGGAAGTTTCGAAGAAGGAAATAGAGAATTAGATACCTGGAACCTTTTAAGAGATGAACTGGAGGATTCAGCTTCTGAGTATGTGCCGGTCTCTTCCAATCTGCACTACAATTCTCCTGCTAGCACATGTAGTAGGGACGAGTGCCATGGACATAAAACTAAACCAAGTTCTTGCAAGGTAGATGGACATCCTGAAGGCTCGGCTGTGGAGTGCAGTAATTTTGTAGGTATTTATGATTATTCTAAAACCTCTAGCTGCCAAAGACCACAATCTTCAGTACCAAGTCGTAGGTTTACTGTTGCTAGTTATAAAGAAGATACTAGATCATCCTTCTCCTCTGAGTCCTGCACAACTCTTGGTTCGAATATGGAGTTTGCAGGAAATGTCATCGATCCAGCAAAATGTGGATATATTCGTGATGATGTCCTCAATCGGGGGCCGGACACTGATGAAAACAATGCAGGGTTTAATGTTAAGAAGTTTGGCAGGGCGGTGCTGGATTTCAAATCTGCTCTCAAGATGGCATTAAAGAAGCTCGAGGCAGGTAGTGCAACATCATCAGAGGATAAAGCTTATGCCTCGAGTGAGCCTCAAGCAGGGGAAAACATGCTGGAAAGTGAGTCACCCAGTGAGGAAGCTCCTCAGATGGAATCAAATTTAAACACCTCAGTGCAATATCAAGGCTGCACATCAGAGCCTGACCACGTGGAGTCTGTCTCCACCTCATCAAATCCTTGCGACACCCTACCAGAGTCTGCTGAGAGCAGCATCCAGACCATAGGAACTTTGGATACTATGCTTTCTTCAGAGGTGGAACTCTCTAGTGATACAACGTTGCATGCCGCTATGGCCGCCCAACCCGACTGCCCGAACACGGAATCACCCTCCGTCTCTCTGTCTGCTGAGGAGGAGAAGCAGGAAACCTCAGGGGAACCCAGAGGAGACCGAGCAGAGAATGGAGAACGGGAAGGAGACCACCCTGTAGAACTGAGTGAGAGAGATGCTCGTAGACTGAAGTGCCTGAGAACTTTCCAGCAGATCCTTAGAGAGAAGAGAGAGAGCAGGAGACGACTCGGCATGGTGACCATGGTCTCGTTCTCTGAAGGTGATTTCAACCCAGGTACCTTCAACACTTGTAACTGTTCATTTAGGTGTGATGTCTTCAGCTGTATGTAGAAAAAAAAATCAGACATTCACCACATGAGGGTTCTGTATCTGTCTGTCACTGTCTTTGTTTGTCTGTCTCTGTTTATTAATCCATCTGTCTGTCTATTTGTCCAACTGTCTGTCTGACTTGTTGTCTGTCTAATTGTTTATTTGTCTGTCTCTGTTTGTTTGAGTCTGTTTCCCAAACTTTCCATCTGTCTGTCTATCTGTCTGTCTGTCTGACTCTCTGATTTGCAGTCTGTTAGCTTATCTGTCTATTTCTCTCTCTCTGTCTGTTTGTGTGTCTTTTTCCCAATCTGTTTGTCTATTTTGCACCTGTCTGTCACTCTAGGTGTCCTTCTGTTTCTGTCTATCTGTCTGACTTTCTGATTGTCTGTCTGTTTCTCTGTCCCACTGTTTCTGTGTCTGTTTCCAAAACTGTTTATCTGTTTATCTTTCAGTCTGTCTGTCTAGCTGTCTGTCACTCTCCCTCTGTCGGTCTGAATGTCTATTATTCTAGCTGTCTGTCTGACTCTTGGATTGTCTCTGTTTGTTTGTCTGTCTGTCTGTCTCTCTAGCTATCCTTCTGTCTAACTCTCTGATTGTCGTCAGTTGGTTTGTTTATTGCTCGGTCATCCTGTTTGTCTGTTTGTCTCTCTGTCCATCTGTCTCACTCTGAATGTCTGTCTGTTAGCCTGCTCATCTTTCTGTCTGTCTGTCTCTCTGTCTGTCTCTCTGTGTTTGTTTGTCTTTTTCTGTTTATTAATCCATCTGTCTGTCTGTCTGTCTGTCTGTCTGTAGCCCTGTTTGTCTGACTTGTCTGTCTAATTGTTTATTTGAGTCTGTTTCCTCAAACTTTCCATCTGTCTGTCTATCTGTCTGTCTGACTCTGATTTGCGGTCTGTCTATTTTGCATCTGTCTGTCACTCTAGGTGTTCTTCTGTTTCTTTCTATCTGTCTGACTTTCTGATTGTCTGTCTGTTACCTCATCTGTCTTTCTGTCTATTTCTCTGTCCCACTGTTTGTGTCTGTTTCCAAAACTTTTTCAGTCTGTCTGTCTAGCGTCTGTAGGTCTATTATTCTAGCTGTCTGTCTGACTCTTGAATTTTGTTTGTTTGTCTGTTTGTCTGTCTGTCTGTCTGTCTGTTTCTCTGGCTATCCTTCTGTCTAACTCTCTGATTGTCTGTCTGTGTCCCTGTTTTCTGCATGTCAGTTGGTTTGTTTATTGCTTGGTCATTCTGTTTGTCTCTCTGTCCATCTGTCTCACTCTGAATGTCTGTCTGTTAGCCTGCCCTGTCTTTCTGTCTGTCTGTCTGTCTGTCTGTCTCTCTGTGTTTGTTATAGACACTGATCCAGATGTAAATTGGGTAAATGCAGTGTTCTGGTCATACCGCTCTCACACTGGGGGTAGATTAATTACTCTCAGCTGAACTGCCCCGACTGAACGAGAGGGAGGAAAGAATTAATCAGGCCTGTGATATGAAATGAATTATACATCTCCATAAAACTTTTATAAAACCCAAGACTCAGAGAATCAATAGCACAGTACTCAAAAAACTCCCCCCCCCCCTCTCTCTCTCTCTCTCTCTCTCTCTCTCTCTCTCTCTGGATGTTTGTTTAATGTCTGATTGATTCTGCGTAACTGAAGCTTGTGTGTGTGTGTGTGTGTGTGTGTGTGTTTTGTTTGCAGATGGGAGTCAGGATGAAGATCAGGTGACATTTGAAGTCGTTCTGCTGCAGATGTTTGATGGTGTCTCTGTGCATGCCTTTCATCTGCGTCCGTGTGATGACAGGATTATTGTCCTCACTCAGATTTGTCCTCTCTTGTCCTCGAGAGCCGTTACGATCGCTCCGTGTGCTCAGTGTCGCTCCTCTTTTCAGCACTTAAAGCCAGTTACATGCTGTTCGCTGTTTGAGAAGTTAAAAAAAGAGCGGTGGGTGAGAAACACCACGTAGCAGACGAGTCGCGGAAAAAATGTCAGGAGGAAAATCCTGTGTGAAAATCACACACACACACACACATACGCACACTTGCACAATACAGAATGAAGCAGATAGGTGCGGAGTTGTCTTCAGGTGTGTGTCTCACGCTCGTGTGTCTCACACTGTGTTCTGAACGTCACACTCCCGGTGTTAGTCTCCTCAGGACACGGAAAAGCACTTCCAGTCATTTAATTTACAATCAAGCACGCAACAAGGCCACTCATTTCCTCTCCTTCCTCCTGTCCTGTGTTTCATGTCTGTGTCTGTGTAATTAATTCGT